>OX401404.1:9571311-9938811 GCA_947846245.1 Cerastoderma edule
TTCTGAACGAAAAAAGACAATGCAGCTTTTATTCTAATATTAAATAGACAATGATTTTCTTCCTGATTAACGATTCTGCTAACATCATCAGTCGAGTTGAATCAACGAGAAAAAGAAATGGCTTGTTCATCAAAAGCTTCAATGAATTTACGTTTTCGGAGAAAACAAAGGGTATTACTGTATTACCGAAGGGTGTTTCGGCGTTACTATGATTTTAACAGGTCCACTACTTGGATTGTTTGAAAGTATAATTGGAGATATTAATTTGCTTCAACTAGAAGTATTTATAAATATCTTCTAGGGGTCTATCACTTACATTAGTCTGTCTATTTTCAGATAACACATTGTTGGTTGGAACTGGCAGTGGTTTTTTATTGATTTATAAAGTTAAAAAGTCATTGACAGGTAAGAGTTCCTTTGAGTAGCTCCTTCTTGTTTTTAATTATTCCCTCATATGGGGTATTGTGACTAAAAGCAGCATTAAACAGCAGACAGTGATCATATTAAGGCCACATTTCATCTTGAGGTGTAGGCTAGAAACTATTTTGAATAAAAACAGAATTTTTTCATTACAATTTACATGAGATAAATTTACAAGTTTACATTAATGACTTATGGCAAGTCTTGAAAAGAGGATACCCTATTTTTACCGAATTTTTATTTTTGTATATAGTGGTCTTTACATTGCGCCAATGTGATTTTCAGTTATGTTTCAATGCTTCAATGTAAATGACAGGAGACACCATACTTAACTGCCCATTGGGTATGTCAAGCTGGGTAGAACCATCGGCATTCTCCTACCCAGCCAGGAGACTACCTTTCCATTGGAGGGAAGATGATAAACCCTTGTACGATTCTGAGTAATTTTTTAGAAACAAATTTTTGTGTCATCTGCTTTTTAAAACCTTAAATATCTGCATAATTCTTTTGAGGAAAGATATTCAGACTAGCCAACTTGTTAGATCACAGGCCAGCCAACAATTTACTTGGCTGCTGGCCTGTGATCTAACCTGTTTGCATAAGAATGAAGTCAGTTCTAGCACTATAAGGGTCAAGCTTCTTTCACTAATTAACAGATACCCGCAATTTTCTTTAAAATCATGCAGTTTTCCCCTTAAATGAGTTAACCTTTCCCTTTTGGCAAAGTCCGCATGATATTTTCCCCTCATTACCCAATTTTACTATATAAAAAAGGGTATCAAATTTTTCTTCTCAGAGTGAAAAAAGGCCTTGTTAAGCTTACATGTTGCACAGAGAGAGACAGATGATTTTTCATACTTATATGCTTTGCTTTGATACAGGAGACCAGAAGTATGATGTGACACTGGAACGTACAATAAAGACATTTGCAAAGAAAGCCATTCAGCAAGTAAGATTATAGAGTGAAATAACATTTCCAAGTAGAAGGGGTCTCGATTTAGAAGGTAGAGTTTAATGTATAAGCAGATAGCTCAGTCTGTAGAGTGTTAGCTTGGTTTGCGGAGGTCTTGGGTTTAATTCTTGGTCTGGCTGCTTGTTTTTCTCATCTTGGTTACATTGGTACCCAACCTAAATGAAACACTAGAGCTACAGTGATAGATACTCAAGGTTCGTTCCAAAAACGAAGGCTGTTCCCCGGAAATTCAAGACCTCTACTATGTGTAGACCAATATGTTCATACTTATATTTCACTACACTGACATTGTCACTTAAAAACTTAGCAACTTTATCAAATTTGAATTTGTGTTTCGTCCAAGTTAAAGGCACCAGCAGAGAAGGTCTATGACGAAAGATAAATCTGCCAGGAAAAGGGAAATTGCATACAACACTTGTAATGAGAATAAATGCATTATTAAAAAGAAATCTTATTGATGGAGGTATGTGATTTCAACCAAATCAGTATAAGTTTATACGTAAGGAAATATTATCTTCTTAAGATGCCATTGATTCAATTTCTGGACAGACATTTAACTTTTACTATTGTCCCATTACCAGGCCTGCCCGTTACCAAATGATAACGACATTTAGACACTTTGTTGCAGACGACTCTTGAAAACGTTGTGGGAAAAGGAGAAGTTGCTCTTATCGAGCAATTTTTCCTTTTCCCAAAATGCTTTCTGTCTGATCAGAAGATTATTTTCCAATTTCATCACATTTTGAAATGTTGTCTGCAAACTCTTTTGATTTGGGACAGTTGAAAATTTGGCGTATGGTTCAGGGTTAAAACAAGATTGACTGTACAAGACTTGTTTCAGTGTCACATTTATTCAAGGAATGGTGATATTGTTTTAGTTGTGTGTCACATGCCTGTACGAATGAGCCCAATCTACCTAATGTAGGGTAGACTCATTAGTATTTGTTTAATCAACTGGAAGACAACTTGGAAACTACTTCACATAAAGTGGTCCTGCTTGGCCCAGTGATTAAGTTGGGGGACTTAGAACTCTGGGTGTTCCAGGTTCGAGCCCCACCGATACCTCTGGTTTCCTGGGAGTGACCTTTAGCAAGTCTCTTCAGAGCTCTATCCTAATGCTGGTTCATCCAGGAAAGCTGTTACAACTGAAAAATTGTTGATACAGTGTACAGTATACACCAAACAAACAAATATCTTATAGAAATTCAAATCCTTAAATTTAGTTCAAACTTAGTCATTCTACTTTGATTATAAAACAAATTCTTACAACTTAGATTAATCAACTTTCCATTCTGCTTCCTAAATACATAACCAGTACTTGCACGAAAAGGCCCTGAAACTATTGTTCTATGTAAAACAAATGACTGGATATTTGTTTATTTCAGATAAGTGCCGTTCCAGACCTCTTCCTACTGATAAGCCTCTCTGGTAAGTTTTTATGTCTCTTTTGAACTGAGTTATCAGTTGATACACTCCCTTTGTGATAGTTTGGTCTTTATTGCAAGTCACTGAGGGTTATTGATTAACCCTTATAGTGCTGGAATCTACTTCATGCTTATGCAAACAGGTTGGATCCAGACCAGCCGCCACATAAATTGGCGCCTGGCCTGTGATCTAACCTGTTTGCTACTCTGAGTATCTTTACTCATCAAAATTATGCAGCAGATATTTAAGGTTTTGGAAAGCAGATGGCTCAAAAATCTATTTTTTATTTTCAGAAAATTACCCAGCATTGTAAGGGTTAAAAAAAGATAATAAAATTGAGATTTGATGTTTCTTGGTGCAATCAGGTACAAGCAACCCTCTTTTGTCATTGTCGTTTCTTCAGTGTCTACTTTTAGGATCTTATTATGAATTAAAAATACTGTTTTACACAATGTAGGGCTTTTGAAGCACTTAACATGTAGAATGTTGGGTAATTTTCTCAAAATAGAAATATCTGCTTATTTTTTTTAAGGAAAGAACACAGAGAGCAAACATGTTAGATCACAGGCCAGCTGCCAATTTACTTAGTGGCTGGCCTGGATCTAACCTGTTTGCATAAGCATGAAGTCGGTTCCAGCAGTTTAAGGTGAAATAACTGCCTGTTTTAACCTGAAAAGGCTAAGGCATGTGACCAAATTAAAGTATGGAATATCAATTCTGTGATTTGATATATTAGAGAAACTAATTGTGACAAAATTGGAAATTAATTATTTTCTTAAATGTGTTTCCTTTTCCTAGAATCTCTTTAAGAGCAAGAGGAATAATAGCTTATTTTGTAAGCGATTGTTGTTAAGTGTATAAAGTGGATAGCATCAGTGACCATAGAAAAATGCCAAATATCAATATTCTAGTTATCCACTACTCCGTTTTTGTTGTTGAAATATTGACAAGACATTTTAAAAGTCTTTAACTAGGGTTATTCAGAATTCAAATGAAAGAAAAAAAGACTTAATAGTATGAACATTAAACAATTATGAATAATAATTATCTCTTTCAGATAACGTTATCAGTGTGCATGATCTAACTACATTAGGATTAGTGACGACATTGCAGAAGACAAAAGGAGCCTCACTTTTCGCCTTGGATGTCCAGGTAGCTTTCTATTTATCTTTGTCTCAGTAACATTGTCTCAAAAGTTTTATTTTATCAAGTACAATGATAGAAGCACACATAAAGATAGATTTCATGATGGAGAATGTATAAAAAAACATGAGCTCTTTTCATGAGAGGTAGTCTCCTGAATGTTTTACAGAATGCTGAAGATTCTACTTAGCTTGACCAGCCGTAATTTTCCTCTATCATTAAGAGAGGGGCATCGCAACAAAACCGAAATGTGGTTGACGCAATGGATAATCTATATAGATACATGAACACAAAAAAGTACAAACAAAAAAAGTAACACAGGCTTTCTTCCATTGCATAGATTAAAACTAAAAAAGGGAATTTTCATAAGAGAGTTCTGCGTGGCTCAGTGCATAAGATCCTAGTCTTACCAAATACCTTTGGTTTTGTAGTAATGTCCTTTGACATGTCAATTCTGAGCCCTAGCCTAGAACTGGTGAATCCAGGAAATCTGTTGCATAACCAAAACAATGTTGACATAGCGTTAAACTCCATAAATATAGAATCAATAATTGATGTTTTTCAGAAACATGTATCACAGAGTGGTGAGACTCATGCTATTGTACAGATGTGTGTGGCCAACAAGAGGAAGGTACAGATCATGTACTGGAAGAATAGGGACTTCCTAGAGCTTATTGTGAGTCACTCTTCTTTTGTAACCCTTTATAGGGACTTCCTAGAGCTTATTGTGAGTCACTCTTCTTTAACCCTTTATAGGGACTTCCTAGAGCTTATTGTGAGTCACTCTTCTTTTGTAACCCTTTATAGGAACTTCCTAAAGC
The DNA here is from genome assembly GCA_947846245.1 of Cerastoderma edule. Lineage (NCBI taxonomy): Eukaryota > Metazoa > Mollusca > Bivalvia > Cardiida > Cardiidae > Cerastoderma > Cerastoderma edule. The sequence continues at coordinate 9,576,094 of OX401404.1, forward strand.
TTATTGTGAGTCACTCCTCTTTTGTAACCCTTTATAGGGACTTCCTAGAGCTCATTGTGAGTCACTCTTCGTGTGTTACCCTTTATAGGGACTTCCTAGAGCTTATTGTGAGTCACTCTTCTTTTGTAACCCTTTATAGGGACTTCCTAAGGCTTATTGTGAGTCACTCTTCTTTTGTAATCCTTTATATGGACTTCCTAGAGCTTACTGTGAGTCACTCTTCTTTTGAAACACTTTATAGGGACTTCCTAGAGCTTATTGTGAGTCACTCTTCTTTAACCCTTTATAGGGACTTTCTAGAGCTTATTGTGAGTCACTCTTCTTTAACCCTTTATAGGGACTTCCTAGAGCTTATTGTGAGTCATTCTTTTTTAACCCTTTATAGGGACTTCCTAGAGCTCATTATGAGTCACTCTTCTTTAACCCTTTATAGGGAATTTCTAGAGCTTATTGCGAGTCACTCTTCTTTAACCCTTTATAGGGACTTCCTAGAGCTTATTGTGAGTCACTCTTCTTCTGTAACCCTTTATAGGGACTTCCTAGAGCTTATTGCGAGTCACTCTTCTTTTGTAACCCTTTATAGGGACTTCCTAGAGCTTATTGCGAGTCACTCTTCTTTTGTAACCCTTTATAGGGACTTCCTAGAGCTTATTGTGAGTCACTCTTCTTTTGTTACCCCTTATAGGGACTTCCTAGAGCATATTGTGATTCACTCTTCTTTTGTAACCTTTTATATGGACTTCCTAGAGCTTATTGTGAGTCACTCTTCTTCTGTAACCCTTTATAGGGACTTCCTAGAGCTTATTGCGAGTCACTCTTCTTTTTTAACCCTTTATACCATGGTCCATGCAAGTGTATTTTTATATATCTGTAGGGATCGTGCATGGTCCAGTAGTTAAGATGGTCCAATCCTTGGGAGAGGCACTGGGATTTATTGTTGGAGTGCCCCTGGGAAAGACACTGCTTAGCCTTGCCTAGTACTGGTGAAATCCAAGAAAGCTGTAAAATAACTGAAATACTTTAGTTTTGGTTATGTACAGAACTTTTAATCAAAGGGTTGCTATCCATATTAAGCGAAGGCAAAATCAATTGTCCGTAATGCCAAGCTTGTCCAAGCTTTGGGTCAACCCCTATTTATGAACAACTATTGTTGTTAGGGATGTAAAGCAGAACAACCAAACTTTAAGATACCTTTAAAACACCTGTAGCAGAAAATCTGAGAAACCACTGAGAAAAAAGATGTTACTCCTTTTGTCAAAGTGGTTCCAGCTCTCATAAGAAATAGATAATTTTTCTAATTTCATAATGGTCATCCATTTTTCATTCCAATTTGTTTATCCACATCAATACAATGTGTGCTAATGACTTAGATGTCAATGCGCATTAAAACACCATTCATTCCAATTTAAACCCGACAGTAAATCCCATGTCAGGGATATAGTTAATGCTTGCGTTAAGAAATTTATATATACAGTATATCAACAAAGGTAATGAATTGGAACAATATTCTCCATGTGAAACTGTAAAAGTTATTTTTTTTTAAGAATGAAATCATTGTGACAAAAGCAGAACTTGCTATTGCTAGTGCTAATGAAATACAGAAATGACATAAAATGATTAAAGTACAGTTGATGAAGTTTAACCCCATATGAACAAAATTGTTTGCTCATCATATGTAAAATTTCCTCTTGGAAAAGTTTTATATTGATATTTCTGTCTAGTGCAAGGTATTTGTTATTTCAAGTATGATTTAAGTAGTACATTGTTAAATAGTTTAAGTTTAATTGTACAATTTCTTTCTTTCAGCCTGATTTAAACCTGTACGATGTTCCAAGAGCAATGACTTGGTACAAAGACAGAATCTGTATTGGATTTAAAAGGGACTACTTTATTGTTAGGGTAAGATTACTTGTAGGATTGATCACTAGAATATTGTTCTCTTTGCATTTCGCTTTCCCCAAACCCCAATGTTGACACTTGAGACTGGTCCAAATTGAAAGTTACACCAGACATCAGATGAAGCTTTACAAACCCCAACATTATGTTAATCATTCTGGTAAGACTATCAAAGAACTATTATTGTTCAGTTTTAAACCTTAGAATTATCTGTAGTTTTCTAAAATTAGATTTTTGTGTCGTCTGTATTTCTTAACCTTAGTAGCCGCTTAATTTTGTTGAGGAAACATACTCAGAGTAGCAAACAGGTTACATCATAGGCCAGCCGCCAATTTATCTGAAATAATGTAAATATTTCAATCAAATTTACATGGTGGCTGGCCTGGATCTAACCTGTTTGCATAAGCATAAAGTCCATTCAAGCACTATAAGGGTTAATCCAATCTCCTCATTGAGAATTTTTGGACTTGTCAATCCTGAAAGTTGTAGCAGGTTACACTTACAAAGTGGAACAAAAATCTGTAAGTAGTTGGAGCCTCTTCTTACAAGGTAGAGTTAAATGTTTAAGGGGTCAGCAATTTCGCTTTTTCCCACAATGTTTTCTGCCCTATTAGAAAATTATTTCCCAATTTCATCACATTTGTAAATGGCGCCTGCAAACTCTTGCAATTTTGGACAGCCCAAAACTTGGCATTTGGTACCTGGTTAAAACATTTCCGATTCACGACACCAAATGTCTTTTTTTTTTTTTTTATTATTTCTCTAGGTGGATACGGGAGAAGTACGGGAGTTATTTCCCCTGGGAAGCAAACAGACAGAGCCTATGATAACGCTGCTAGAGGATCATGGGTTTGTTGTGGGCAGGGACAATATGTCTATATTTGTGGATAAAGACGGGACGCCCACAAAACGGCATCCCGCTAAATGGTCAGATATACCAGTAGCAGTAGGTATGTACTATCGATAATTTCTTTACCCAATATGGGAACTTTTCCGTTAAAGAGGACTATAATGCAGATTTTATTTACTATTTAAAAAAAGATTCCTTCACCTAATATGGGAATTATACCTTTAAGATCACTATCACGCATTATTTAATTTTTTATCTTTTTAAGATAAAATGTCATATATCAATAAAATGACAGCATTGATCCATTAACAGAAAAACACCTATATTATAGTGTGAAAATTTCCGGGACTAACCCACCAATCGGGCAAGTACTGGTTTAGTATCCAGGAAGCAGTCATCAAGAATGGCTTTGAACAAGATTTAAGCTTCCTTAACAATTGATGTAAATCAAAGATATGATAAACTATCGTTAGACTTCTCATCTCCTTTCATAACCCTGTAGTGGAGGTATAGCACATTTATGTTGCAAATTCAGTAAACTGTTTATATATTTTGTTTTGTAAACTATTATCTTTCATTTCCTTCCTGCAAAGTATTTGACATTGGTAAGATTGTCCTGGACCCAGATTATGAAATTTACAAATTGTTTCTTACTAAATTTGTTATCTTATTCATCCCACAGGTTTATCTGGAAATGAAAAAGCAATCTGGTTATAAAAAAGCAATCTGTAACAAACAAGGTTGGAATTATTGTATTTCAAGGAAAATGTTGAATTTGTTAATTTTGCTATTTTCAAACAGGCGTGGAATGACAAATCTTCATGTCGCCAAAATTATTGTTATATTCATCTGACAAGTTCATCTTGAAATGAAAATGTAATCTGATGACCAAAGAGAATGAAATCATGAAATAAATACTTTGACTTACTTATTTTTGCTTTTGTTAAACAGGCACATACCTGTAGTATAACACTCTTTATTGAGTCAACTATTTGTCCGGAAGAAGATATCTTCTTTAAATGACAAATTTCCATTTTAACAAATTTTTTTTGTCTATATTTTAAATGTTAAAACTGTTTTCTATTTTCAGTACATGAAGCGCCATATCTGATTTCCATACTTTCAAAAGTGATAGAGATTCGAACGATCGACCCGCATTTAATGATCCAGAGTATAGAACTTCCCAATGCCAAGTATATTTGTCAGGGTAACGGAGTTATATATGTGGCGTCTGGGAACCATGTTTGGAGATTAACTTCCATGCCAATAGCCAATCAAATCAGACAACTGCTTCAAAACAAGGAATTTGAATTGGCTTTACATTTAGCGGTGAGTCGAGTGGTCAATAAAATTCCACCTAATTGTTCCTTGACTTAAATACTTTTCATAGGACAGATTGCAAGCAGATATATTAGTTCTTTGATCAAAAAGAATAAAGTTTGTTAGGATATCATTTGGCCCAGTGGTGAGGGTATTTGCTTTAGAATTGTGAGCCCCACCAGTACCTCTGGTTTCATTGGGTTTTTCTTTTGGCAAAACACTTTAGAGCCTAGACTAGAAGTGGTGATTCCTTGAAAGCTTTGTAAAATACAATAAGATTGTTGGCAAACTCCTTAAAAAACAAATAAAATTATATCTATTGCTTGTTGTAGAAATATTTGTGACATTTGTAGGCCCTAACACATCTCATCAGCATCATGTAAACTTGCACATTTTCATGAGGTCCCTTGAACTTGAGGTATAGAGACTCAACTGTATAAAATACAAACAAACTGAAAAAATGCACCCCAGCCCAAACAATTGCCAAATTTCTTCGCTATTTCTCATCTAATTTTTCCTGGAATGCTTTCAAAAAGCAAAAAAATTAACATTCTTAACCCATTATCAAACAATAACAACATTTGACAAGTTTGTTGCAGATGACTTTGGAAAACAGACCTCATAACAAGCAATTTCTCCTTTTCCCACAATGTTTTCTGCCCTATCAGAAGATTATTTGCCAATTGTATCACATTTTGAAATGTCATCTGCAATTTCTTTCAATTTGGGACAGTCTAGAATTTGGCGTTTGGTAAAGGATTAACAGAGGCCCCTGTTTGTTGTTTCAGAACATGACAGATGAGCCGGAGAGTGAGAAGAAGCCCAGAATAAGTCACATAGAAACTCTACACGCTGTTAACCTGTTCTGTAAACTAAAATTCGAAAAGTCCATGGAGATATTTGGAAAGTTGGACACAGGTATTATTAGTCATACATATATATATAAAGAATAGATGGTTGGTGCCGTGAATCGGAAATGTTATCGGGCAAGGCTTAGGAATATTATCCGGTGAGCCGAAGGCGAAACGGATAATATTCCGAAGCCGAGCGATAACTTTTCCCATTCAAAGACACCCGATCCTCTAATCCCCATACCAAAGACACCAACCAAAAACAAGATGTAAATAAAACATGAGAAAAATGAAAAAATAAGTAGAGAATGGTGTAAACATGACGTCATTGCGCTCATTCATTGACGTCATGATTCGTCACGTGCATGTGTTACATGGTTAGTGCCGGATATCACAAATGTTATACGGCACCTAGTTATCGGTCCCAAAATGGCACTAGTGACAGGATAAATACAATAAAAGGATCTTGAGTTCAAGTTTTCAGCTTGTCAACAGGGTTTTTTCTCGCCCTATAACAATTGGAAATTTCTTTAAAATCATTCAATTCTCCCAAAGATGCAAAGTTACTCCAGCTTTTTAGGTTTGCAATTCAGCAAAATCAGCGATTTATTTCCCACCAAACTAATAGGCCTAGGCCTCTCCCCAATTCAAGCAAGATAGATCCTGGTCGGTATTCTATAAGCTGTTTGTTCTCAGCATTAATTTTATAAAACTTACAATGTAAATTGGATTTATGTCCAGAGGCCAATGCCCTACTTCTGGTCCATGGTCTTCCACAAGTCTGCTGCTTTCCACCCTTAGATTGCCGGAACTGACTTCATGCTAATGCGATCTAACTGTTTGCTAATCTGAGTATCTTTTCTTAAGAAAATTAAGCAGATATTTAAGGTTTTGGAAAGCAGATGACACAAGAATATATTTTTAGAAAATCTCTCAGTATTCTTAGGGTTAAAATGCAATTGTGCAGTTCTGGTAAGGTACAAGAGGTCAACACCCTACCACTGCACCTCTGCTGAGGTTTGACTGAACTTCTATGGTAAATGGCATGAAAGCATGACCATTTATAAAGTTTGACTGTGTACCTTTATTTACAGACCCCTCTCATGTGATAGGTCTATTTCCTAATCTACTGCCCCATGAATACAGAAAGCAGTTGGATTACCCAGAAAAACTCCCTGACCTTGAGGGTGGTGAACTTGAAAAGGGACTTCTGGCATTGACAGACTACCTGAAGGAGGTAAACTTAACCCTTTACCAAAAATGGGAATCATGGAATCGTCCAAAAATGTAAACAGAAAAAAAATATTAGACAATAATGAAATACGTAAAAAGGACAAATCTTTGAGATATTTGGTAGAAGTAATTGAGACATTTCCTGAATAATCAGAAGTGCTTTTTGTCTTATTGAATGAAGGCAGATAAAGATTTGAACCAAAATACTTTGTTCTGAATTGTTTATAATGATATAAGTATGCTATAAGTATGCAATGAAAAATGTGTTGAACATTACTTATTTATCTTTTTTTCTTTTAAACAATTATTTAAGAGGTGTGAATAAACAAATTTGTATGGTAAATGAAAGAAAATGACATCTAAGACAATGCAAGATTTTTCAATATCTCTGCTAATTTATTGCCCTTTAAAATGTATATACAATTATTTTAAAGCATTAAGAGTCTTAAATCATAATATCCATAAATGTTGCAATTTTTTCTAGTTGAATGAGAATGTTTGATATCAGATTTCATGACAGATAATCGCTGTCTTTAGATGCTTGTATTTTGCACCTGTCAAACCAGTCTTATATAAACTGTAAAGTATGGTGAAATCATCTTCATGCTTTTATGACAGTAATGCATATTATTGCAGAAAAAGAAACAACTGAACAAGGAGAAACATGTATCTACCACCGCCATTAAAGAAGGAAATGCCACGGTCAAATCAAAAGAACAACTGACACAGATTATAGACACAACCCTCATGAAGTGTTATTTACAGGTAAAGTCTTTTTAATGACTAGGGATCATGCATAGTCCAAGATATGTTAGTTGAAAAATATTAACAGCTTAGATTAATCACTCTCGATTCTGCTTCCTGGATACATAACCAGTACTTGCGCCGAATGTAGATTAATGTAAGGTCGCAAGGCAGATCTCGCCACTCACTGGATTCAAACCCACGACCTTGTATCTAGAGGCCGATGCTCTACCCTTGGACCACTGTAATCCAATATGTCCACTGTCAAAAATATGTCTGTCTGAACTGATGAAATCCAGGAAAGCTGTATAATTACTAAAATACTGTTGACACAGAGTTTAACTTCATATGAACAAGAAACAAGCAAGGTGGGGATGTTAGTAGCCTTTTTTCCAATGTGTTTAGTGTTTTTGATCGTAGGGCCAGTTTGCTAAATGTTGGGAGCATGTGGTTTCTTAACAATTCAATTTTTGTCTTGTTGTTTGATATACAATCAAAAGTAGCCATTTAAAGCATAATTTATTCATAATTCTGCTTCCAATGACTATTCAGTGCATATCATTAACAGTACAGCTTTTGAGCAGTTTTAAATTTATTAATTTTTAACTTCCAAATTTCCGCACATGTGTGAATAAGCTCCTTCAAAACAGAGTGTAGACTCGGTGGAAGACTAATGTACATCCTTCATAATGGTCAAGTACTTACTAGGCCTTAGACAGGTTCCCGAGTATGGGTAAAGGCCGGGTACAGGCCACAACCTGGGTAGCAAGTCACTACCTGTTACCCAACATTATTTTTGCCTGGGTTATAAAACCACATGAATGTATGAAAAGGCACTTGTTGATGAGTGACTCAGACATTTCTAAATCCCAAACTAGCAATTTATCAATTATCCCCCAACAAAATTCTCAACACATGTACAAATATGTCACATGCACACAATATACTCTCCAACTTGAAGGCTGCTTGTCAGCTGTCAAATCTATCAACATATTTAAGTTCCGATCTTAGCAGTAAGTGTAAGCGCCTGGAACCATTATTAGCAATTCTGTGTGGAATAGGCGCTTGTTGTAATGTTCTCAGTCGCGACCTATCTGATTTTCATATAGAATATTAATGTAGGCAATTTATCAAGGCTATCTAAAGGCAACATTGGTTTCGATGGCTAAGGAGCAGCATTGGAGAGTATATAGTACATGTGACATATTTTTACACATTATGTTTGGGGATAATTTAGTGATGGCTGATCCACTTGTCATTGATTGCCAATGATCTGATCTTGTGAAAGTTCTTAACTGCATAATATGCATTTCATTTCAGGGGTTCAATGCAAGATTATAGTAAGTGCTTCACAAACATGAATCACTTACTATAGTATTGCACTGAACTCTTGATTTTGTAGCCATCTTTCATATCAAACTACAGCCAATTTTGGCTCTTGCTGGTGTATTCTGTGGCCATTCTACATTTGAATGGTTATCTAAGGGAGGGAAATTTTAGTTGATCTGAGGGAAAAAAGTATTGGGTTTGGGTATACGCTAGTAAAAGTCAACCTGTCCCAGCTCTAGTACATACACTCACATTGTATAAAGGCATATCAAGGGTTCAGCATAATACTATAGCAAGTGCTTCACATTTGTAAAGCACTTGCTATAGTCTTGCGTTGAGCCCTCAATATGGAACCTTTGATACATGTCACACACTGGCACTATACTTCTGTCAACTATTTCAGGCAAATGACGCATTTGTGGCTCCACTTCTGCGGCTCAAGGATACAAAAGTTCACATTGAAGAAGCAGAGAGGTCATTAAAAAAGAAAGAGAAATTCAGTGAACTTATTATCTTGTATGAGACGAGGGGGCTTCATGAAAAAGGCAGGTTGTTTATATGGTCCGTTTGCAAGTCAAACTCATTTTGTTAAACTGATTCCTGCATATATACAAGTTTTATATACAATTTAGTTGTGTAGAAAAAGTGTGTGTCACATTTCTTTTTTCCTCATAAAACAAGGCCTGTTTGGTATTCTCTTACTAAGGTATCACAGATAAATAGTGTGATAGTGTCAAACTTGAATTCAGATAACTGCATTTGACAACTGAACCAATCATTTAACATTTATCACCTTGCTTTCAAAACACCATTAAATTTACTAAGAAAGATTTATGGAAATCGGTATTTGTTGAGGGCATGTTAAATTATGGCACTTCATTTACTCATCTATGCGGAGGGAAATTCTATTCTAACCTGGATAGTTCATAACTGATTCAAAAACCAATTTTCTGTCAACAATAAGAATGATTAAGTAAGAAAAGACTTTTCATTTCAGCACTGGCTATGTTGATGAAGCAAGCTGCCAGACCCAATTCTCCTCTACGAGGTCATGATCGGACGGTGCAATATCTACAACGTCTAGGTTTGTTAAAATATTTGGTCAACTTTATCCATTAAATTATCATAGATATGAGTTTCTTTACAAACTCTGTTTTTCTTTAAACCTTATGATGCTTGGTAATTTCCTAAAATTAGATTTTTTGTCATCTGCTTTCCAAAACCTTAAATCTCTATTTAATTTTGATGAGAAAAGAAACTCAGAGGAGCAAACAGGAAAGATCCCAGGCCAGCTGCCAATTTACTTGGCGGCTGTCTTGGATCTAACCTGTTTGCAAAAGCATGAAGTCAGTTCCAGCACTATAGTGGTTAAATAATCCCATATGGCTTTAGTTTGTTTCAATATGTAACCAATAACAGGGGATACTTGTGAAATAGACAAAACTGCTCTTGCCTATGGAAATGCATTAAAGGTCTTCAAGGCAAAAGGAGGAATTTCTTGTCCCTTTTGATTTCCTTTTTATCAATCATTGTTTTCAACCACTTCCTATCAGGTGGTTCTCGGTTAATCATGTGCTACATAACCCATTACTAAACAATAACGACATATGACCACCTTGTTGCATATGACTCTGGAAAACGCTGCGGGAAAAGAAGAAACAGCTCTTAACAAGAAATTTCTCCTTTTCCCACAATGTTTTCTGCCCTGTCAGAAGTTTGTCAATTTCATCACATTTTGAAATCTTGTCTGCAAACTCTTTCAATTTGGGACAGTAGAACTTTGGCGTGTGGTAAAGGGTCAAAGAGTTATAAGAGTATGACAATTGAAATATTTTGTTTTCCTGCAAGCCCAATGGAGTAGGTAGTAAATGCCATAAATATTATGGTTACATCTTATCCGGTATAACTTTCAAAAACAGTGAAGTGTATGGCTGATTGAAAATCTTTTCCCTCGCTACAGGCTCAGAGCATCTACAGTTGATATTTGAATATGCAGAATGGGTGATAAAAGAGAATGCAGAGGAGGGTCTGAAGGTATTTATCTTTGCCTTTCTGTATTATTGTTTTTTGTTTGTTGTATGTAGATTTTCGTATTGCATTAACAAATCATGATTCCTGCCTGCAGCTGTCTTGAAACATTTCATTAATCCATATCTACGGTTTCTAGTTTTGTATCAGGTAAGCCAAATTGCGAGTGATTAAAATTAGTTGTGAGAACCATGAAATTGATAATATAATATAATTGATATTTATATTTCTTTTTTTTCCCTGTCATTTTGAAGTCATTTTCAGTCATTTTGAAGTATCTCATTTATATTTCATTAATACTCCTTAACAAAGTTTTGGTATAAGTAGCTTTGGATATACTGCACAGTAGATGTATTCTCCCTTTTGACTTACAGAATACTGATGGTTCATCTCAAATTACCTTATTAGCAGATAAGCTGGGGGGGGGGGGTTCTTCTATATTGATTATGAGTTTAGCATTGCGATGTTTCAGGGACACTGAGTTTTCCTTTCCAAATTGCCTAACATTTTGTCAATGTGCAATGTACACTTTCTTTTTTTTTTTTTTTTTTTTCAAGATTTTTACAGAAGATACACCAGAAACAGAAAGTTTACCAAGAAAGAAGATTCTAGAATACTTAGAGAACTTGAGTAGAGGAAACAGCAAAAATAATAAAGATCTGCCCATTAGATATCTAGTAAGTTGACCCAACATCTTTTGAATAATATTTGTTTGTGTCTCAAATGAAACCTTTAACCCTTTAAGGTATAGAGATAAGGCTTATCAGTGACACTATAGGTATAAACCATCCGATTATCGAAGACCATTAACGCATACATAATTAGTCACCCTGGGTACCTATTTGCACAGGATTATCTCCGATAATTGTTATTGATTGGTGTACTGTTAATCAAACCCAAATTAATGCATTTTACATTCATCTAATAGATTTTCTCAAAGAATAAAAGACGACGAGAACAAAATTTCCTTTAAGTTGATGTTTTTTCTTTATTTAGTGATACATTCATATCAGGATTAAGTTGGAGAAAATTAAACAAACAATGAAAATGTATATTACGGTGTGAATTATACAAAATCAAAAGTAATAATATGACTTATGTGTTCTCCCTGAGAGATCCCTAATTTGTTTTTCTGTTTTGTCATCAATTGCAGGGAATTTTGTTGCCGAAAAATACCATTCATGACTCGAGATACATACTTTGTCTTTGCATATTTCTCAACAAAGCTGAATCGTTTTGCTTCAATTCTCATTCAAACCGTTTCCAAAATGAAGAAAAGAATGTTTTTCAACGCAATATTGCTTTGTAAAGAAGTTAAACCTGGTCCTTCTAATAAATGTAAAACAGTAAAAATCAACTCATTTTGGCAACAAAACATGCTAATATTTCCGTAAAATACGTGTCGATGGGTGATGAATTTACCAAAAGCTCGTAGTTGTAGTCAAAGTCGGAGGAATGATCTAATTTGCTTGTCCGTTAATTGGTAATATCTATCAACATTTCATCATCTTCAGGCTTAAAAAAAACGATCAAATTACTGCTCTGAATCTACATTGATGTCTGACTTGCGATCGGAAGCACCAAATTGGCTAAATATTTTAAAAAGGCCGTCTTTATAACGTCAATTATTTGACGGCTCGATTTTCAATCGCCTTTAAACTTTGAACAATAGCTCCGTGTCATAAACATCCTTTACAGGTCGCGTGCCGTATGCTCTCGTTTTAATTGGATAGTATTTTTAGAAATGTGTTAAGTTACTAAAGTATTGCATGAAATCCTTATCGAGTCTTTACAAATCGGCAGTGTTTTGATCTTTTATGACCGGAAGACTTCCATTTATTGGATTGGTAATTTGGATTCCCTTCATCTCAATTTGATAGCGTTATGTCCATAAGCGTGTCGTGAGACCATTATCAAAAGATTCTCTCTAGAGCAAAAGTTTAAACTTTGACCCTATAATTTTATCATCGGAAATGAAAGAAGACATATTTATTTAAAAGGAAAATAAACTTTGGAGAAAATGACGTGTGTGCAAAGATGTGTAATTAAGAGCTAAAGTTGAATCAATTTTTCAGCTGTCAAAAAGCGTTCTATGCGGTAATCGATAGAACGTCAAAATAGGTTTTATACGGTAATAGGTATAACGGCGAAAAGGGTTTTATACGGTAATCGATAAGGCGGCGAACGGCGCTATATACCGTAAAGGGTTAACCAGAAAAGTCATGGATATTGTACAATTTTGATGTAAACAACCTTCGAAGTTGTTGTGGAAAACATTACCAATTGACCAATCAAATAAGTCTAGGGACAGTGAAAAACTCTTGACTGTTTTTCACAAAGTGGAGGACTTATGATAGTCTTGCATTAAACCCTCAAAATTTTTCTTATAAAAGACATGTTTTCTGTTTAACAAAATGAGAATTGAAACTAAAATTGACTTTGATACTAGAGTTTTGGAAAGCAGGATTTTCCTTTGGATATCTTATAAGAAACATACTGAGAAAAGGAAAATAATTATATCAAGCAAACATATAATTTGTCATGTTGTTTTCTTCAGGCTTTTTCTGCAGCCCAATATACATGCAATATTGTATGTGTAAAGGGCCTCTATGATGGAGCTAGCTAAAATATTTCGACTTGCTATCAGTAAGAAAAACCCGATTTGAGTCATTTTTTGGTTTGGGAAGGATGAGAGAGGTGTGTATTTTATTGACTTGAAGGCATCTAGCTAACTTGCTGCAGGTCAATTGATGGAATAATTTCATGATAGTTTTTTATGTGTGTGTGTTTGTGTTATAGGAACATGTAATCTATGATTGGAAGGATCAAAGTGAAGAGATACACAGCAGATTTGCCCAGCTGCTACGGGAGCGTGTGCAGACACACATGAAGGAGTATAAAATGTCACTTCCGGAGGGTATGTTTATTAAAGCCATACTTGCGCTCATTACATTTAAATTATGAAAGTTCTAGAATAGTTGACAATAAACTTAAAAGTACTTTAAATTCCGTTTTACAGAGTAATTGAGACTGTAACACATTTACATGATGCTTTAACGAAAGTGAATACTATAAGGTTTGCTTACAATTAGCGATAAAACAAGGTCAGCCAAGAAACGTTGGGAATCAATAAACCCCAAGAAATTCTCTATTTTGAATGTTCACTTTGTTAAAATTGGATAATTGACAGTATTTTTATGTGTTTCACATGATTTTTCTAACAAGGTGATCACCACTCATTAATCCAAGCACTCCTTGCTATTTTAGATGTTACTCAAATGTAAATGTTAAATTGGTGGGCACCAAATTTGTGAAAATAGAACTTTGAAAAATTGGTAATAAATAGTGCAGGCATTTACTTTCATGATCCTGTGGTTTTTCGCTAGGTTTCAACATATTCAATTATAATTTTAACTCATATTACCTAGTTTTGCAGTTTTTCTGAGAGCTAGTATGCTTTTAAACTTATTTATTTTACATTGAACCTGTAGCAAGTTTTACAACTAAGATCAATAATTTGCAGTAGAATTTCCTTCCTGAACTAGTCATTGCACGCAATCATGATTGATGAAAGGTTGGATGTTGACTTACTGCTCTTATGATTCGAACCCATGGCTCTTGTGTCCAGAGGCCAAACCTCTACTCCTGGACCACTGTCTTTACCCTCATATAACTTTATTCATGAATTTGATAAAAAAGTTGATTAATATTCATTTGCAGATGATGATGTTAATTCAGTGCAATGAAAATGCTTTCATATTGTTTATGTCAATAGCATAAATCTTTCAATATGAGTATTTTATCATTTCATGGTAGTGATTTACTCTATTTTAGTGTTTTTATAACCATGTCACCCCAAATCGTTTTGTATTGTAACCCAGGTTATGATCTCATAATGTTTTGTTAACCAGCTCACAATCTTATTTGGTTTCCATCTCATTTTGTTTTTTAACAAGGATATCATCTTGTTTTGTTTTGTTATTCAGGATATCATCTCTTACTGTTTTGTTAACCATGTCACCCAGGGATCAGGAAATCTCCAAATCCCGATTGGTCCCTAGAAAACCCTTCAAAAGTCTTTGCAAAACCAAAATATCATCATACTTTACAAATTGAAACTCTTTGATGTCTCACAATCTAACTAGTAACTTAATTTCGGACAGAATGTGTTTAATATGATTGGTTTTCACAGAATAAGGACATATGTATTCAGTGAAGCCTCATTTATCCGGATGTCTCACAATCCAAACGAAATTGTAAGGGAACTGAATTATTTGACCAGTTTGTTACAGACGAATTTTGAAAATATTGTGGGCAAAGGAGAAATTGTTCATGGCGAGCAATTTCTCCTTTTCCCACTATGTTTTTTGCCATATCAGAAGATTATTTTTGAATTTCATCATGTTTGAAATGTCATCTGCAAACTCTTTCAATTTGGGATGGTTGACAATTTGGCGTTTGCTAAAGGGTTATAAGTATACACGTGCATACTACCGTTTATGTCTTAATAAGTATGAGGACATGCTCTGCTTCATTAGTCCAGATGATTCGGTAATCCCGACATTTTGTTGGGAATGCATGTGTTCTGATTAACGAGACATCACTGCACTTCTCAATCAAGCATGCCGGTTTGTTTACAATTAGGCTCCTACTTAACCCGTGGCTCAGGCATTGTTTGACATGGGGATAACAATTAACGAATTAATTGTGTGAATCTGAAGGTATTGCTAGGTGTGTAGAGTGTTATATGCTGCTATGTTATACGGACCGATTTTGAAATCTCAAATTGTAATTGGTCCAGTAAAACCGAAATCGGTCCAAAACCGACAAAACCAGCATTTTCCTGATCCCTGATGTCACCACATCTCATATCATTTTGTTAACCACCTCATCCCTAATCATTCTGCATTGTTAACCAGTTCATCATCTCATATTGTTTTATTAACCAGGTCATCACATGTCATATCATTTTGTTAACTATGTCCTTCAAAATCATTTTGCATTGTTAACCATGCCATCATCACATTTTGTTTTGTTAACCAGGTCATCATCTCTTGTTGTTTTGTTAACCAGGTCATCATCCTATTTTGCATTGTTAACTAGGTCATCATCTTAAATTGTTGTGTAAACTAGGTCATCATCTCATTTGGTTTTGTTAACCAGGCCATCATTTCATTTTGTTTTGTTAA
Source organism: Cerastoderma edule (assembly GCA_947846245.1). Classification (NCBI taxonomy): domain Eukaryota; kingdom Metazoa; phylum Mollusca; class Bivalvia; order Cardiida; family Cardiidae; genus Cerastoderma; species Cerastoderma edule. The sequence goes on from OX401404.1 coordinate 9,591,534, forward strand.
CCAGGCCATTATCTCATTTTGTTTTGTTAACCAGGCCATCATCTCATTTTGTTTTGTTAACCAGGTCATCATCTCATTTTGTTTTGTTAACCAGGTCATCATCTCATTTTGTTTTGTTAACCAGGTCATCATCATTCTCTTGTTGTTTTGTTAACCAGGTCATCATCTCTTCTTGTGTTAACCAGGTCATCATCTCTTGTTGTTTTGTTAACCAGGTCATCATCTCTTGTTGTTTTGTTAACCAGGTCATCATCTCTTGTTGTTTTGTTAACCAGGTCATCATCTCTTTTTGTTTTATTAACCATATCATCATCTTATGTTGTTGTGTTACCCAGGTCATCATCTCTTATTGTTGTGTTAACCAGGTCATCATCTCTTGTTGATTTGTTAACCAGGTCATCATCTCATTTTAATTTGTTAACCAGGTCATCATCTCATTTTGTTTTTATTAACCAGGCCATCATCTCATTTTGTATTGTTAACCAGGCCATCATCTCCTGTTATTTTGTTAACCAGGTCATCATCTCTTGTTTTGTTAACCAGGTCATCATTGCTTGTTGTTTTGTTAACCAGGTCATCATCCCTTGTTGTTTTGTTAACCAGGTCATCAAATCATTTTGATTTGTTAACCAGGTCATCATCTTTTGTATTTTTATTAACCAGGACATTCACCAAGTAAAGCTGGAACAGAGCCAAGTCCTTTAGGAGATTACAGGAAAAAGTTGATAGATTTCCTCCAATCATCGGTATCTTACAAAGCTGAGGAGTTGTTACCTAAGTTTCCTATGAATGGTCAGTAACTGTTTTTTTTGTGTATTAAAATGGTCATGTCTTTGATGAATGTTTTATCCATAAAAGTACATCACATGGCCCCTCTATGCCTGGGTTCAAATTCCAGTGACGGCATTTGAATTTTTATGAGAGGTGGTCTCAGGACTGACTTACGGAATGCCAATCATTCTACAAGGTTTGACTTGCTATTATGGAGTCTTTCTCCGTTCTTATGAATTGGGCATAGCAAAGTAACTGAAATAATGTTGATGGGATGTAAAAACCCATAATAATTTAAAAGCGGAATTTGTTGCAAGTCTGGTTTTTGCTTATTTGCTGCAGAAGACGTTAGAAACCATTCTGCTTAACCCTTTAAGGTATAGAGATAAGGCTTATCAGTGACACCATAGGTATAAACCATCCGATTATCGGAGACCATTAACGCATACATAATCAGTCACCCTAGGTACCTATTTGCACAGGATTATCTCCGATAATTGCCACTGATTGGGGTACTGTTAATCAAACCAAAATTAATGCAATTTTTGTTAATCCAATATGTTTTCACAAAGAATAAAGTACGATGAGAACAAAATTTCCTTTTAGTTGATGTTTTTTTCTTTTTTTAATGACACATACATATTAAGATAAAGGTGTAGAAAATTAGACAAACAATGAAACTGTATATTGCGGTGTGAATTGTACAAACTCAAAAGTAATAAAATGACGTATGTGTTCCCCCTGAGAGATCCCTAATTTGTTTTTCTGCTTTGTCATCAATTGCAGGGAATTTTGTTGACGAAAAATGCCATTCATGACGGAGATACATGTACATGCTTTGTCTTTGTATATTTCTCAACAAAACTGAATTGTTTTCTTTCTGTTAAAACCGTTTCCAAAATAAAAAAATGTTTTTTCACCGCAATATTGCTTCATAAAGCAGTCAAACCTGGTCCTCTAATACATGTAAAACTGTAAAAATCAATTCATTATGGCAACGAAACATGCTTATGTTTCCGTAAAATATGTGTCCATGGATGGTGAATCTACCAAAAGCTCGTTGTTGTAGTCAAAGTCCGAGGAATAATCTGATTTGCTTGTCCGCGAATTGGTAAGATTTATCCGTATTTCATCATCTTCATGCTCAAAAGACCGATCAAATGACTGCTCTGAATCTAAATTGATGTCTGACCTGCGATCGAAAGCATCAAAATTGACATAATACTTTAAGTAGCTGTCTCTATAACGTCCGCTATTGGACAGCTTTATTTTCATTCGTCTTTCAACTTTAAACAACAGCTCCGCGTCATAAACATCCTTTACGGGTCGTGTGCCGTATGCTCGCTCTCATTTTAATTGGATAGTATTTTTAGAAATGTGTTCATTTTCTAAAGAATTGCATGAAATCCTTATCGAGTCTTTTCAAATCGGCATTGTTTTGATCTTTTATGACCGGGTACTGAAGGCCTCTCATATTAATAGGCTTGGTAATTTGAATTCCCTTCGTCTCAATTTGATAGCGTCTTTTTCAGAAGGGTGTTGTGGGACCATTATCAAAAGATTCTCTCTAGAGCAAAAGTTTAAACTTTGACCCTATGATTTTATCATCGGAAATGAAAGAAAACACATTTATTTAAAAGGAAAATTAAAATTGGAGAAAGTGACGTGTGTGTTTATGTGTGTAATAAAGGGTTAAAGTTCAATCAAATTTTCAGCTGTCAAAAAGCGTTCTATGCGGTAATCGATAGAACGTCAAAATGGGTTTTATACGGTAATAGGTATAACGGCGAAAAGCGTTTTATGCGGTAATCGATAAGGCAGCGAATGGCGCTATATACCGTAAAGGGTTAAAGGATAAGTTGTTTCTGATGAACAATTTATCCTTATGTCACAATGGTTTCTCACCAAAATCTTAAAGGAATTCTTTAAGGTTTATTGCTACTTTTAATCCTTATAGTGCTGGAACCAATGTCAGGCTGCCGCTTATACAAACAGGTAAGATCCAGGCCAGCCCAAAAGTAAATTGGTTGCTGGTCCGTGATCTAACCTGTTTGCTACTCTGAGTATCTTTCCTCAACAAATTTTTGCATATGTTTAAGGTTTTGGAAAGCAGACAACACAAAAATCTATTTTAGAAAATTACCCAGTATTCTAAGGGTTTAAGTCTGCTGTTGCTTGCAGATGGTACTCTTAACTATCTATTTTTGTTCGCCTTCGTAGGTGTTTATGTCAGATGGAAAACATAGTAAGAATCATTAGTTATTTCGGGTCTTATTTAGCGCTTTTTTATGCCTGGGTTTGACAACATAACCTGCTTCAATCATGTTGAATGACAGTGGATATAAAGCTGGAAAAATTTAAAATTTTACTCTATCATAAAAGTCCAGGTAGGAGATGTATTCCCCTATCTAACTTATCTATTTCCATTCTGAACCCTTTTATGTGTATTCATTACAGTTGTCTATTAATATCCTTTAAATAACAATAACCATTGTTATTTTCCCTTGAAAACACTACATACCTAAAATCATTAACTCATTAGAAATTAGTTGTTTAGTATCATTCATTTATTACAAATCATTTATTTACTATCATTGACCCATTTCAATTTCTTAATTGTCTTATTCATATGGGCCACGTCACGCGAAAAGGGGCACTCGGACATACCAAACAGTGTAGCCCCAGACCAGCCGCCACGTCAGTGACGTGGCGGCTGGTCTGGGGCTACACTGTTTGCCATCTTAGAGGACATCCAGTTATACCTTTAAATAAATACAAATGATAACTGTCGTGACTAGATGCTGGAATAATAGCGCTAAGAAAGAGCTGAGTCAGTGGTTTTTATTTATGTCCGAGTGCCCCTTTTCGCGTGACGCGGCCCACATATATGGAATGCATTTTAACCTGTAAATAATTCAATGTACAATCAACAACACAACCATGATGTGCATTATATGATCATAGCTGTTGATGTGCCTCAAAACACCATTCATTCATTTTACCATTTAAGGTCTGTTCATTATCTTTCTGTTTCATGTTATTGTTTTCAGATTTTTTTGAGGAGCGTGCAATATTACTTGGTCGTCTTGGCCGCCACGAAGTTGCCTTAGGGTTGTATGTGATTGTGTTAAATGATTTGGAAGGTGCCGAAGCGTAAGTCTATCCACGCTTATTGTGATACATGGTTTCTTGTTACTACAAATAATAGACATACAGACAAATAATGCAGGGTAAAAGTCTTATGAATGAATTGTTGCAACACACTTTAAGATAAGATAATGGAATTTATTTTATTTTCATTTAGTTTTTTATCTATATAGTAAGAACATCTTATTAACATAATCAAATGTGGTCCAGCATTGCCATGTGGTTAAGGCATAGGATTTGTGACCTAGAGGTCACAGGTTCAATTCATGGGGCCTCCGTGGCCAAGTGGTTAGAGTACAGAACTTGAAATCACATGGCCCCTCTCCGCATGGGTTCAAATCCTGAGAGGGATATGGATTTTCATAAGAGGCAGTCTCCCGACTGACTTACGGAATGCCGATGGTTCTACCCGCCTTGACCAGCCCTTGTGGGCAGTTGAGAATGGGGTCTTCCTCCATCATTAAGAGTCATCGCATCGCTACATAACTGAAATAATGTTGATGTGATGTAAAACCCATATAAAAATTTTTTAAAAAAATAGTCAAGAATGTAAGGGTATCTGTCATACTTAAATCCTCTTAATGGTTTAGAAGCTGTGCTATTAACTACTTTTTGCTTTACTTTATCTGTTTTACTATCAATTCAGTATTCAATTTAAACAGTTTAGTAGGTCAATATTTTTTCTTGGCATGGATGCTGACTGCCTTGACATGACTGAAGAACTGTTAAAAACATTGTTAACCCCAATCCAACAAATGAACCTATCTTCTCTCATTACAGATACTGTGCAAAATACTATAGTCCAACAAGAGCTGGTGATAAAGATGTGAGTTTATTGTATACATTTCTGGATTCAAAACATATAACCATCCCAACATTTCAATTAAAGATTTCTGATAAGTTGATTAATTAAATAATTTGCAATACAAACATCTTTGAGGAGGTATTTTAATCATTATTCAATAAATGATGAACTGAATGGCCAACACCTGTCCTTAGTTGTCATGTTTTTAAGATTTTAATAGAATTGAATACTTTCATTCAGGGCCTAAGTAGTTACTTGTACTCATTAAATGAAGCTTTCTTTAAATGATGGCACTGTTCAGCACTAGATGGCATTTTTATCAAAATGGGAAACATCTTTTATTCACTTTTTGTCGCTTTATAAGCAAAGTCATCTCCTGCTAACTGATCCGTTGAGAACTCTTGGTAAAGCAAGGAATATGATACAAAATCTTTAAATCTTTTCAAAGAGTGTTTTTAAATTGCTTCATTTCTCAAGCTGTATTCTTCAGAACAAGTCAGCATAACCACCTATTGTTCTTTGCATTTGAAAGCTTGTCAAACTGTTAAAGCTAAAAGCAATGCAGAGGCCTCTTTGGCCTAGCGATGTCAATACAGAACTTGAAATCATATGGCCCTGCATGGTGATGGCATTCTGATTTTCATGAATGGAAGTTTCTTACATAATGCCGATGGTTCTACTTGGCTTGACCAGTCCTTATAGGGTGCTGAATAATAAGTCTTCCTCAATCATTAAGATTCAGGCATAGCAACATAACTGAAATAATGTTGACATAATGTAAAACCCATGTAAAAAAAGAAAAAGAAAAATGCAATAAAAGCCTTGACTGATGTTTTTCAGGTTTATTATTACTTGTTAAAAGTGTATTTACAACCGCCGGAACCTGCCTCATTAGGTCTGGCCATGTTTAAAGATGGACCCAAGCCTCAGAGCAATGTGGATGCAGCATTACGGGTAATGGAAGAGCGAGCGGGCTGTATAGACACAACAAAGGTTAGTTATCCTGGTTTATTACAAGACAGTAACATGTCTTTCAGTAAAGTTGTTGATTTTTATATGGTATTACATTGTATCCTCATTATATTGAATATGAGGTGGTATATATTTGAAATGAGAGCTAGAATGTATTTATTTTCTTCTTTCTTTTTCAAAGAAAGCTGGCCATTCTATCGGTGTAATCAACTTAAGGAACTGATTTGTCCCTTTTGGGGCACTGATTTGCACCTTATGGGGCACTGATTTGTCCCTTTTGGGGCATTGATTTGTCCCCTTTGGGGGCATTGATTTGTCCCTTTGGGGGCACAGGTTTTCCCTTAATTGGCACTGATTTGTCCCTTTTGGGGCACTGATTTGTCCCTTTGAGAGAACTGATTTGTCCCTTTATTGGCACTGATTTGTCCCTCTAGGAGCATTGATTTGTACCTTTGGGCAGGCGAGCTGTAAAAAACGTCTTTTTAATTTCAGGCTTTAGAGCTCTTACCAGAGGACACCAAGTTAAAAGATATACTCAGTTACATGGAGAATGTGTTAGAGTTAACATCAGCAACCAAACATAGATGTCAGGTCTTACGCAGCATGTTGTTCTCAGAAAGCCTTCAGGTACAGTATTAACGAATACTAATAGGAATACTTTATTGAGAAGTAAACTTACAAATTTCCTTGTCATTACAATAATATTCAAACTATACAAACAAACAAATCAGGATCACATAGAAAAAGGAAGTGGAATGCAGAGCTTGAGTTAAAGTTAACATTTAAATAAGTGTTAAAAATTATTGTTCACCAACATTCCCCCTTCTGTTGAGAAGCCTAAGTAGCATGAATTACACGCTTTACTGAGAATCTAAAAATATCCTCGGAGCCGTCTGTATTTCTACCGCGTGGTTGGTAAGGCAGACACTGTTACCACAAGAGAATGGACGCTGTTATGCGACTGGTTGTGTATAAGTGTTATTTTGATGTTATAGAGTTATGTTACATTGGCCATACCTCAATTCAATCTGTTGAAAGTCATCAAAATCAATAAAGAAGTGAACAGCAGTCCATCAATACAACTTTATTTCTTTTGGATATTTTTGTAATTTAAAAAAAAAAGATCAATTGTGATGGACTTTGTTGAATGGTCTTGACTGTGTTCGGAAGACTGTCGAGTATTGAATATACCGCATCATAATTGTTCATGCATAGAGGGCAACAGACGGCGAATGTTGGTGAACAATACATTGTGATCAAAGGGTCCTCTGTGGGCCAGTAGTTAAGGTTGCAGTCCTAGAATTTGTGGGTCTTAAGTTTGAGCCCCACTTGGTACCTCTGGTTTTATGGAAGTGTCCTTTGGCTAGAAACTTTAAAGCTCGAGCCTAGTACATGTGAATACAGGTAACTATAATATAACTGAAAAATTGTTGAAATGGGTTTTAAACCCCATATAGATCATCAAAAGCGTTCTGATATGATGTATCAGACTTATTTAGAGCGCTCTGTTGGACAATGTAGTTATAGATTCACATTTTTTTCCCTTCCCGTCAGAAAGTCAGACAGGTAACCTCCTAGGCAAGTGATAAGTACTGATTCTGTGATCACATAGCCCATCTCTGCATGGGTCCAAAACTTTTTAGCAGGGAATTTTAATTTGCACCAATCTTGATTTGACCAGCCCTTTTGGACAGCAAGGGTTTGATGCAAGACTTTTGTTAGCCCTTCACAATTGTGAATCACTTACTCTGATATTGTGCTGACCCTTCAACAGTTAAGTTAACCCTTATAGTGCTGGAACCAACTTCATGCTAGATATTCAAGGTTTTGGAAAGCAGACAACACACAAATCTATTATGAGAAAATTACTCGGCATTCTAAGGGTTAAGGATCTTTCTCGATTTAATGATGAGACTAACATTGCATTATGGTTAAAAATGTTGATGTTACATAAAAATACTAATCAAAACGTTTATCCTATGTTATCCCTTTTCCCAATGATGTTACAGTAATATGATTTTCCTTTTTTCGTAATCTATTTATAGGTACATGAACAGAAGATGTTCTATGAGAGGGATAAAGTTGTGATAACCGACTTCAAAAGTTGTGTTGTTTGTAAAAAACGAATAGGAAATAGGTAATCCATATTGGCATTTATTGTGTTCAGATAAATTATGCCCTGCATGGACAAGTGGTTAAGGTTGTTGGCTTGTAACCTGGAGATTCCTGGTTCGAAAGCAACTAGCACCACTGGTTTTATTGGAGTGTCCTTTGGCAAGACATTTCAGAGCCTTACCCTAGTAATGGGAAACCTAGGAAAGTAGTAATATAACTGAAAAAAGTTGACACAGAGTTAAACCCTATACCTAAAAATAAAATCAAAATGGTCAATTTAAAAAATCTAAAGTATTTAATGTAAATCATGAAGGGAATAATTAGAAATGATATATGTCATACAAATTTTACACCAAAATTAGGTGGTACCGATCCACCCAACTAATATAAAAAGTACATTATGAAGGTTTGATTGAAGATTTATAGTGAGCAACAGTTGTTCAGTTGTAGAGTGTTGGCCACTATCTGGTACCAAAAGTCATGGATTTGAGTCCTGTAAGCGATGAATTGAAATTGCTGGCACTAACCAACAAATTGGGCGTGAGTACTGGTTATGTATTCAGGAAGCAGAATCTAGAGTGATTATTCTGAGCTGTAAGAGCTTGTTCCAAAATCTATGTAAAATAGATAAGTTTAAGATAAACTGATAGTGAAGGATCGTGACTATAGTTGAATTACCCATACACTACCGAACGCGACTATAGTCAAACTATATGTTGAAGCGAAAAGGAGAAATTATATTTTTTATACAAAATTCCAAGATGGCCACCAAGACGGCCGCCATGGTCATGTGACTTTTATTAAGAATTTTTTTAAGAAATTAATACATAAAGGCGTTGCTATCATTAATGTGAAGTTTCATAAAGATCCATTGATAAATAAGACCACAGTAATAATTGTTGTGAGGCCACATCATTTCCAAGAAATTTTCTAAGAAATGGTTGGCACTAGGCAGAAATGTATCTAAAGAGTGTCTGGCAGTGAAAGTATTAAGGAGACCTTGACATAAGACCTTGAATTGTTTGTCCTTTTCAGTTTCTTTGCTCGCTATCCCAATGGTGTGATCGTCCATTACGGCTGTTGTAAAGACCCTAAAGTACCACCTGTAGAAAGTTGAAGGAGATCTTGAACCAAACATTAGCTATGGACACTCACCATGAACGATGTGATACTTCTCTACAGTAACCACTGCCATTCAATACATCATGTGATAAATGAAATATTTATAACACAACTTATCTAGTGGAAGCCATATGATATTGCGAGGAAGATAATGAAGAGGAGTTGAGTGCTGGAACATTGTTTTATTTTGTTGTTGGAGAAAAGGATTGTAATTGATAAATATTTGTTTGGTTTTATTTGATAACTAAATTTTCAAAGATATTAAAATGTAAATCATAAAGAACAAGTTATTTTGTTGCAAGAATGGAGAAAGGCATTGTAATTTATAAGTATTTCTCTTATCTTTTATTTGATATAGCTAAATCCTCAAAGATTTCAAATGGAAATCATTAAGGACAAGTAATAAGTTTGGCAAAAACTGGTTCTTGATTCTGTATTTTCCAATAAAAAGGCTGGAAATTCTAGCTCAATATTTCAGGTGAGGGCAAGCATTATTGTAAAGAAGGGGAAGTAACCATTGTGAGAAGTTTACAGATGTGGCTTCTCTCAAGTTTCAAAAATGTACTTTCTCTACAATGTAAACAGAGGGTAATAGTACAGTCTAACTTGTGTTAAGCAACCACCTTTTTAAGAAGCCAACCTGCCTTAAACAGCCACTACGGAAAGTCCCATTGTTAGATTTATAGTGTACATCAATGTGTGATCAGCAGCCAACCTGTCTTAAACAGCCAATTCACTCTGTCCCATAGACTGGCCTCTTAACACAAGTTTGACTGTATAAGTAATAGTATGACAACTTCATGGTTTCAAGAGTACGTATCATTATATGATCTCCAGATAGGTTAAAGGGTAATTTATAGAAAAATGGGTTAACCATCCAATGACATCAATTTTGTTACAGGGGGGGTTAAATTCCTATTTAACCCTTTCCCAAACAACAAATTTTCGACTGTCCCAAATTGAAAGAGTTTGCAGACGACATTTCAAAATGTGATGAAATTGGAAAATAATCTTCTGATAGGGCAGAAAACATTGTGGGAAAAGGAAAAATCGCTTGTTACGAACAATTTCTCCTTTTCCCACTATGTTTTCTAAAGTTGTCTGCAATAAAGTGGTCAAAAGTCGTTATTGTTTGGGAAAGGGTTAAACAAAATTGAAGTCATTAAAAGACCATGCCAACAAGTTTTCAGTCACATTACGGCTTTCCTTGACTTGACATTACATAGGCTAGGGTTCTGAATTGGCTTTTCATAGGACATATAAAACCAGAAGAACTGGTGGGGCTCAAACCTGGGACCCCCAGGTTCTAAGTCCACCACGTAAACCACTAGGCCACACAGAAGCTCTGTGGCCTAATGGCTAGAGTGCTGAACTTGAAATCACATGGCTCCTCTATGTGTGGGTTCAAATCCCGGTGACAGTATTTGGGTTTTCATTAGATGTGGTTTTCCGGTTGACTTGTGGCATGCCAAGGATTATACCCGCCTTGACCAGTCCTAATGGGCTTTCAATTTTGGGATCTTCTTTCATCATTGTGATTCAGGCATTGCAACATAACTGAAATAATGTTGATGTGATGTAAAAACAATATAAAATAAATAGAGAATAGATGGTTGGTGACGTGTCATGAATCAGAAATGTTATCGGGCAGGGTGTAGGAATATTATTCGATGAGACGAAAGTGAATCGATAAATAGTCCGAAGCTGAGCTCAATAACCTTTCCTATTCAAAGACACCAACCATATATTCTATTTATTCCGTTACCTGTATGGATTCAAAAAGATAAAAAAAAGATGAAATTAACACCAAAAAAATTAAACAAAACAGAAAAACAATATATACAGGTGAGCATATCAACAACGTGATCTATTGATGGATATCAAAAATGTTATACGGCACCTTATTATCAGTCTGTAAATTGCCCTTGTGACAGGATAAATGAAGTATTACTAGTCAATGTACGTAGCAAAATTTAAGATGTATCGAAAATAATGCTTTTCAGTTATAGTAACAAAAAATATTTTTATATAAGGAGATGTTGTTCTCGCAAGAAATCATTTCTTTATGGGCCTTTTAGTGGCTAAAGAAGCCCAGCAAAAATATGGTCCTTATGTCTTTTTGTTCATTACATTCCCTTTATGTGCAAACATATCAGGTTGAACTATGAAATCATTCAAAGTTGATTGCAGACGTAGTGAGAAATACATGCATCTTTTGTGGTATAAACAACTTTGCCAAGAAATCTACACCAAACTGGAGTGTGATATCTCAGTGTGTTTTAGAAAGAGATTTCTACAAATTTATCACACATAGAAATCCCAATAATTCAGATATTGTAATATATTGAAAAAATGAATATCTAACAATGTGTGCATTAACAAACAAACAGGGTTTAGGAAATATGGATTTCTCTTAAAAAGGATGATTAAAAAACACTTTAACACTTGCAATTTTACAATAAAGCTTCGAGAAAATAATTATTTCATAATTTTTAAGAATGAACTGTTAGCCTCTGAGGATAAATGTTCATAAAATAATTTTAATGCATTTTATTCAGTGGTGTTAACTCTTCCTTGAAATTTTGTAAGAGAAATTTATGTTTCATTATGTATAATTTACTTTTTGCCCTTAGTTTGCCCAAGTTGTTTTTTTTTGGGAAAAACATGCTTAAGATGATATTGTTTTTGAAAAGATGATGGCCAATTTATCCTTTTTTGAAATGGTTTTTAACACAAAATAATGAAATGTTCATTCATATCATTATTCTTATCTGAAACAAATTTCAATTTGAGGCAGTCACAAGTTTCATATTTGAGAATCTTTTAAGAATGCCTTTTCAGCTTTGTCCATAGCTTTATAAATAGAATGCTTCCCATATTATCAGTTGCTGTTATGCTGATGCTCCAATATACTTTGTTTTAGATATGTTATTAATAAAAACAATTAAAATGTTATGAATCTACAGCTTGCTTCATTTCTTTATTACTAGTTTTATTGATCTTTAGCTCGACAATCATATAATAAGGAGAGCTATACTACCCACTCATGTGTTGGTGTCACACCTTCTTTAAGTTTTTACATGCAAGCCGGTATCGCATACTGCAAGGTGTGGGTTGAAACTTCACACATGTTCATGGGCATTATGTAAGGTTACTGACCAAGATCCATAACTCTTGTTTTGATTTTAAGTAAATTATGGCCCCTAGTTCTTAGAAAATATTGCATAAGTTTTTACTTTCGAGTTTCTTTCTCAACAACTACTGCAGTGATCCAATTGAAAATTCACATATGTGTAACGGATCATGATCCAAGGTCACAGACAAACTCACTGAACTCTTGTTTTGATCTTAAGCAAATAATGGCCTTTTTGGGAATGGATTTAAACTTTACACATGGCTTAAGGGTCATAATGCTAGGTTACTGACCAAGTGCAATAACTCTGCTATTTGACTTGAAGCAAATAATACCAGTTTCCATACTTCGAAAATCTTGGTTTAACTTTTTTGTGCATCTTTGTATTTCAGAAACAAAATATTGTTCACAAACCCCTTTTCCCACTACAATATTATCCAATATTAGAGCGTGCTGTGTTATGGACAGCCCTTGTTTGCGAGTCCGACATTCAATACAGTGGTACTGGGTTTGAATCCGTGGCTTGGCAAATACTGTTTCTGATATTTTATATCATTTCCATTATCTCCTCATCCCATTACCAAAAAATAACATTTGACCAGTCTGTTGCAGATAACTCTGGAAAACATTGTGGGAAAAGGAGAAATTGCTCTTAACGAGCAATTTCTCCTTTTCTCAAAATAATTTCTGCCCTATCATAAGATTATTTCTCAATTTTAACACAATTTGAAATGTCGACTGCATACTCTTTCGATTTTGGACAGTTGAAAATTTGTTGTTTGGTGAAGGGTTAAACCAATCTCTTTATATAACGATTCCTTCAGTGATTTTGTCAGGGTCCTGCGTGGCCCAGTAGTTAAGGTATATGACTTGTGACACAGGGTCCTACGTTCAATTCTCACAAGCTGCACTGGGAATTTTTGTGATAGTGTGCTTTGGCAAGAAATTGCAGAGCCCTGCCTTGTGCAGGGGAATCAGGAACGCAATGAAATAACTGAAATATTGTTGACACTGCATAAATCCCCATATAAACAAAAAGATTTTTTCATTGTATGAAATTGGATGAGCTTGAAGCTGTGAAAGGAGAATTATTTGTTAGAATTTGAGATTTTCCTTTATTTAGGATAAAGAGTAATATAATGGGACGTTTATAAGGGAAGCAATATCTTAATTGATCAGGATATTCAATTTCCCTTTGTACAGTTATCAAGTATTAACAGGACATTTAACACTTCAACTTGCGAACATTTACCTCATTTAATAAGCTTTAACTGAATTTACAGCACAAGCAATTTAACAATATTGTGACAGAAAGAGCATTTTCTCATGACTATCAAGTTGTCACATTGATCTTAGTCTTTATAAATCAATGACTTTCTTCTAATGAGCAATTTATCGTTTGTTCACAATGATTTCTATTCAACATACAAGAAATTCTTTTGCTCATGTCAATTTTTGTTGTATGCTGTTATATTTAATTTGGACTAATTACTAATTTCCGTATCAAGGAATTGAATAACCTACTTAGACAGTAGTACCAGTACAATAAGATTACATGGTATTTGATGATTGTTAATTCCTTGTAAGACTTTAGTCTGGACGAGACTAACGTCAAAGATGGATGCATATGAATTTGAGAAGATTCAGAGTTTTAAAAGGCTAGGAATGAAAGTGGAATGTATAGAGGCATATGGTAAAGTATCATGTTTACCATCTTAACCTTATAATGACTTTCTTTGTTCCTTTGTTGCAACTCCATTGCACAGAGGAGGATTAAAACCAATTATATAACAAGAAAAGTTGGCATTTTTTCTTAAACCAAATACATTTTAGCCTGTAAATAATTCAATATTCGTTGATCCACATCATCATAATGCGCGCTAAATATGTCACTGCGCATTAAAACACCATTCATTCATTATAACAAGAGATGTTGATCTTCAAAGGTTAAGGTTAATTTGTTATTATAATCAAATGATTTTTGTTTGCTTATTGTTGCCTGAATGTATGTAGTTGTTTATTATTCTCCTGATTTAGATGCAGATGAAGATTATGGAAAATTTAATTTGTAGGCTTAAGGTGCATGTTTAGGTACTAAGATTATATTTCATTAGAACTTTATGATAGATGTACTGTTGTATGAGATATAATAGAGAAAAGTCATTGAAAGAAAAATTAGTTTGTATTTCAGTATTTTAGTACTAAGTAAAGAATGAATTCATGAATACATAGTCAGACCCGAAAGTGTTGCAAGGGTTTTGAAATCCATCTTGATTATGTTTACACATTGATGATTTTAGATCAATTTTGCTTTCAGTATCTTTTCTTCATTAAATATCCTACAGCAAAACCTTTTTCAAAGACATAATATTTTGACTCGCAAATTGTCTCATGTGTGAACAAGCCTTTAACAGTGCACTCTTTAGCGTTTTTGTGTTACTTAAAGTAGTACTTGAAGTACTCTAAAGAAAGTTCCGTCAAAATGGTCGGAGGCCCTGATTATCCTTGAGTCGAATATAAAATTTGTCACCTATAAGGCTATGAAAAATCATTGATGTGTTAAGTGGATAAAAATAACCAAAATAACCAAATTCTTATCATTAATTTTGCAGAGAGTACACTACTTGTGATCATAGAAGGGGGACAACTCAGAAAGTACAATGCCAAGTTTGTATATGATGTACAGAGTAAGTTTCCTTGAATGATGTATTACCCCTTTTACTAAAGATGTTTCCCTAAAAGGTCTTCTGATAGGGCAGAAAACATTGTGAGAAAAGGAGAAATTGCTTGTTAAGAGTTTTTCAGATTGGTCTGCAGTAAACTGTTCAACTGTCACTAATGTTTTGAAATGGGTTAAGACAGGTCTCACCAACATTATTCTATTAGTCAGCCAGGAGACTGCCTTTAATGAAATTCAATTCCACTCCTACTGGATTTAAACCTACTAGGAGAGGATCCATGTTATTTTGAGTTCAATTCTCTAATCACTAGACCATTTAGGTCCTTGGGAAGTTATTGAAGGATTACAAAGGGAGTAATCATTTGAGTGATTTCCACTATATCCACAATAACATTAACGGTTATCTGCAGTATACACATTAGGTCTGTTGATGATGATGATGATGAAAATAATCATCGAAAAATAGTAAAAAGCCAAATTGGACCTACCATGGGATATTAGATGGATTGGAGTCTGAACTTATTTTCAGCAGTATTTTAGTTGTAATATGACAGTTTGTGTACCATTCTCTTGGTAGTTTCTTTAATTATAAATCCTGACAGTGAAATAGAAAATAACCATAAATAGAGGATATTAACCTCTTACTTTATTACACACCTTTTCTTACAGTATTTCCAACATGTGCTTACAGACACCAAAGAGATAAGATGAGAAATGGCTCATAGTGAGCGATTTCTCTTTTTTTCACAACGGTTTATACCAAATATATCAGGAACCTTTTTTGTCTTCATATTTTGAAGGAAGTCCAAATCCGATCCACTGACAGAATACATGTCCACTGACAGAATACATCTATTACATTTTAGTTTTATATTTCATTATGGATCAAGGAGAAAATATCACAAGCCAAATTTAGCTTTTCATATTTTAACCCTCGGTAATTTTCTACGGATATATGTTATTGTTGACTGCTTTCAAAAACCTTAAATATCTGCTTAATATCTGCACCAATTTACTTGGTAGCTGGCCTGTATCCAACCTGTTTGCATAAGCATGAAGTCGGTTCCAGCACTATAAGGGTAAAAATATGTCTGCAGATAATTCTCTCTCCCATGTTTGAAAAAAGCTTATTTCTATCTTTTGTAAAAACTTACTGAACATGAATATTAAGATAGTGTATGTTGTATTTTTTCAGAGGATAAGCAAAAGTTGAAGCTGGATTGTGACACTTATTCATCTACCTTTTGTAAACCTGTTGTTAAGGTACTTAACTGTTTTCCTCTTTTATCTATCTATTTATTTGATTTTGGTTTTAGATGGTGTCAAGATCATTTCAGTAATGTTGCGATGTTGTGATGCCCAGCTCATAATGATGGAGGGTGAAGCTGGGTAGAACCATCGTCATTCCGGAAACTGCCTCTCATGAAAATCCAAATGCCGTCACTGGGTTTTCAACCCACTCAGAAAGGGGCCATGTGATTCTATAAATAGGCAACAAAGTCCCTGTTTTCCTCATTTCTTCATAACTCTTAAAATGGGCAATTTCCTAAAACTAGATTTTTGTGTCGTCCACATTTCCCAAACCTTAAATGTATGCTTAATTTTCTTGAGGAAAAATACTTATAGTAGCACAAACAGGCTAGATCACAGGCCAGCCACCAATTTACTTGGCGACTGGCCTGGATCTAACCTGTTTGCCTAAGCATGAAGTTTGCCATTCTGAGTATCTTTCTTCATCAAAGTTAAGCAGATATTTGAGGTTTTAGAAAGCAGTCAACACAAAAATCTTATTTTAGGAAATTACCCAGCATTCTAAGGGTCAATCCATAGTAGTAATATGAATGATCAATGCAAGACTATATAGTAACTCCACAGTGCAAGACTATATAGTAACTCCACAGTGCAAGACTATATAGTAACTCCACAGTGCAAGACTATATAGTAACTCCACAGTGCAAGACTATATAGTAACTCCACAGTGCAAGACTATATAGTAACTCCACAGTGCAAGACTATATAGTAACTCCACAGTGCAAGACTATATAGTAACTCCACAGTGCAAGACTATATAGTAACTCCACAGTGCAAGACTATATAGTAACTCCACAGTGCAAGATATATAGCAAGTCTTTCACAAATGCACATTGAATCCTAAAATACATCTTGTATAAAGCTTGTTTTCATAGGATCTACATAAGCATTATATCTTTGTCATTTCAGATGAAAGCCTTACCAAAATGCTCCCTCTTAATAGCAGCTTATGGTGTGTACCTTTTCCTTTATATGCAAAATAAACCCTTATAACTTTCTAAAAATACATTTTTGTGTGGTCTGCTTTCCAATACCTTAAATATATGCTTAGTTTTGTTGAGGAAAGATATTCAGAGAAGCAAACAGGTTTTATCCTGTCAGTATCGCAATTAACGGACCGATAACAGGGTGCCGTATTACATTTGTGATATCCGGCACTAACCATATATCACACATTCACATGTGAGATCATGACGTCATATGTACGTCATGGCATATTACATCATGTGTACATCATTCTCTACTTGTTTTCTATCTTTCGTTTCTTTTATTTTGTATTTTAGTTTCAGTTTGTTTGTTAATAATAATCCATGGAGGTAAGAGGATAAATATAATAGATGGTTGGTTTCTTTGAATAGGAAAAGTTATCTGGCTCGGCCTCGGATTATTATCCGGTGAGCCGAAGGCTCACCGGATAATAATCTTACGCCTTGCCCGATAACATTTCCGATTCACAACACAAACCCTCTATTCTCTATATATCACAGGCAAGCTGCCAATTTACTTGGCGGCTGGCCTGGATGTAACCTGTTTGCATAAGCATGATGTCGGTTTGATCACTATATGGGTTAACCATTTCCCCCATAAGGTTATTTGTGCCAGATTATTGGCACTCAGTCCGAACTGACAACAACAGCATAGGTTTCTAAAATAACATAAGACTAGATTATTGACAGGTTCCCAACCTCATTTATAATGTGAAGAAAAGAAATTGATCTTTTTATTGCAAATATTGCAAACCATTTATACAGGTCTATCTTGTAAACAATGAGCTAAACTTAGAAGAAAAGGTGCTATTTTTAGATACCATCATCACATGGGTCTTCGGAAACATTTAACAGATGTTGTCATAAGATGTTAGCAAATTGCGCGAGAAGAAATTTCTGTGTTTATTTTTAAACCGACTTTCCCATAGAAGCGCTGACAGGCACAAAGGCTCATTTCCCATTATATAATAATATCATTTTAAATGATTTAATCAACTTAACATCAAAGTAATTGAAATTGGTCTTTGGTTTAGTGATGATGATTATTGATATTAAGTCTATCAATCCCAAAGCACAAGTATCTGAGTTAGTTCCTTTAATAAAGTCAATTTGGCATGACTTAATGATCTCTGACCACTGATCAATGTGTATGTTGGAAAGCTAATAATCAGCAGGAAAATAACACAGGGGCCTGAATCAATGCATACTTTATGTATATACTATAATAAAGTATCTTATAAAGTATATATAGAAGGATTTGGGAGGTATGTATTGATTCAAGCCCCTGTGGAAAATAATGTTGTGCAATTCTTGTGAGGAAATACCAGCATCTTGGATAGGAGCACTAGACACCGCTTTATGACAGTAATTATGTTGAAAGCGACTTGTTTAACCCACACCTTATCTGCTAACTGCCATGTTAGGTGTTCTGGTGTTCTATTGACAGCTGAATGATCATGTTTGAGATCATTCTATGTTTTCTGTGGACAACATGCTTAAATACCATGCTCTAGACCAATTCGAAGAAATCAAATGAACAAACAACTTGTTTGCTTTAGACAACTCAATTATTGTGTTCTGTACATTTCTATGTCTTTCAAGATATTATGCTGACTTACATGATCGAGAAAAATATGAACAAATAACAGCATAAATTATTTCATGTTTCACATTTATAACTAAAGACATAGATACAGTCTAGAAACATTTTAACTGAACTTCATAGTTTTGATCACTTCCTTGTATTTTACAGATAACATGCTGAATGTGCACGATTTAGACACTTTCGAACTTAAAACTCAGATACTGACAACAAAAGGGGTTACACAGTTTGATGTGATTTCAAAGGTAAGGAGGGCTAGAAGACCAAGAGAGCATTTAAATTGTTTGTTTCACCTTCACCTTAACCTCATTTGTTTTACATTGATTGTGAAGGAAGCTTAAAGCTTGTTCAAAGCCACTCTCGATGACTGCTTCCTGGACAAAACACCAGTAGTCGCGCCGGTCTGTTGGTTAGTCCTGGAAATTTTCACCTCGCCTAACATTGATTCGAACCAAAGACCCTTGGTACAAGAGGCAGACACTCTACCGCTA
The DNA here is from genome assembly GCA_947846245.1 of Cerastoderma edule. Taxonomy (NCBI): domain Eukaryota; kingdom Metazoa; phylum Mollusca; class Bivalvia; order Cardiida; family Cardiidae; genus Cerastoderma; species Cerastoderma edule. The sequence continues at coordinate 9,610,670 of OX401404.1, forward strand.
CACCAATGTCGACCACAGTGTTAACATTATATTATCCTTTATTTGCAAAAACAATTGCAGTTTATAGCAATACTTGTTTACAATTGTTTAATGTCAAAGAATATTTTTGTTAAAAAAGTTTAGACATTAACTGATGAGAGCAAATGAGGCAATTTTATTGGTTAAACGGTTATGAATGATCATTTTTTTAGGTTTTTTTGTGGACTGGCCAATTAAGACTAGATGAAACAAAGATTAACTCTTAGAATGCTGGGTCAATTTCTAAGCATATATTTTTGTGTCATCTGCCATTCAAAACCTGAAATATCTGCTTAAATATTTTTAGGAAAGATACCCAGAGTTGCAAACAGGTTAGATCAATCTACCGGTACTTGGTGTCAGGTCTGGATCTAACCTGCATAAGGATGAGGTGGTTCCAGCAATATAAAGTTTGAATCAATTTGTGATGGTGGTAATAATAGTCTAGTTTTCATTTCTTTGTCTCTTTTTGCAATTTTCAAAATTCAATGCAAAATTTGGCTTTGTTCGTTTGCTATTTCAAAATCTTTTTTGTTAATTTCAGGAACGAGTTTCTAGTAATCAGAGATTTCAGACAAGAGTAACTGCTCAACTGTGTGCAGCCATAGGAAAAAAACTAAAGGTAAAATAACACTCTTGAAACAACATGCATCTAAAATTTAGAATATTTCAATTAAATGCGGTTTCTATCATCTTTTACTGCAGAGGTGTTAGTACAAGATAAAAAGATGGAAATATTAACCCTTTGTAAAAAAAAAGCAATTTGTATTTTAACAGCAATTTTATTTGCTATGTTGACCAGTTAAGAAATACCTTATGAGGGAACTATAGAAATGTTTCAAAGGCAAATACTAGTAAGAGAAAATAAAAAATTATAAGAAAGACTTCTACCTGGTTGAAAAGCTAAAATTAGGCTGTATCATTACTGTATATTTGGGAATAAAAGTCTTTGGAAGTCAAGAGAGAAATCAATGTTTTGTTTTGCAGTTCTTCCTTCTAAGTGGAGACGTCTTTGAAGAACAATCAGTAAGTAGCTCTATCCATATGCATGAACATAACTGACATACTGCCCTCAGTAGAATTCTTGATGCAAAATAAGCCTTAATTTTGATTTTTTTTATAACATTTTTTTTTTCATGCAGCTTGTAGACTGGTTCAAAACTAAAAGGAACATTAGATGCTAAACCTTTAGTGTTAAGCAAAAATAGATATTGTTTGGGCAACAATCACTACCCTTGTTATAGGATGTTATGTAAATCTGATTGGTGAAGGAATTCCTGGAGAAATACATGTAGATCTGCTTTCTGCATGACATAACTTTGTTTAATCCATTCCTTTATACAGAATATTGCTTGCAATCTTTATTTAGAGAACATGGCAAAAAAATATTGTTTTTAAAGAAGAAATTTCTCGTCAAACTGGTTGATATAAAATGTCTTGAAAGGTAGTCTTCTCGCTTACTTAAACCTTTACCAAATGCCAAATTTACGACTGTCCCAAATTGAAAGAGTTTGCAGATGACATTTCAAAATGTGATGAAATTGAAAAATAATCTTCTGTTAAGGCAGAAAACATTGTGGGAAAAGGAGAAATTGCTTGTTAAGAGCATTTTCTCCTTTTCCCATATTGTTTTCCAGAGTCTTCTGCTACAAACTGGTCAAATATCATTATTTTTTGGTAATGGGTTACAGGAATTTGACTGGATTTACAACTGGCCTTCATCTACAATATGTTGAGAATTACAAAATAACTAAAATTCTGTTGATCTGATGTAAAAACTCAATTAAGTAAAAAAGTAACTGGATTAATTGACCTGTAATATTCATTTTTGCAGACAGATTTAGTCCTTGTCTCTGCCCCAAGAGCCTTGTTATGGTGCAAGAAAAACTTGTTTGTGGGTTTGAAGAATGAATATTTCGTCATGAGGGTAGGTTTGTTCTCTTACTGAAGTAGGGACATATCTGTTTATACGCACACACTAATGTGTAAACACTTCATTAAGAATAACAGGAAAAACGTATCTAGAAAATTGCATGTCCTTAAAATCATGATTATGCATATCCTTGAAATAAGTGTTTTGGGTACAATGAAAAACAGCCCATGTACGCCACTGTGAACATGAAGTTCCCAAAAATATAAGGTATTTGGTTGGCGGCAAATTATCAGTTCACATGATGTCTTAGATACATGTAGGTATAAAGTCCATTATCACACAAGGTCTTAGATATAAAACCCACTATTACATGGTAACAATTCTGTTCAAGTGGGAAAGCAGTCAGTGGCATGGAAAGTATATTATGTGTTTTGTTTAAGAGAATTACTGTGAGCATGAAAAGGCACACTGAATGCTGCTTCATAAAAGAAGAAACATTGAATACAGCAAGGAAACCCAAACTCTGAAAGCAATCTGTATATTTTGGAATGTTTTTTTGTTTCTACTAAAAATTATCTTCTCTTTCCCATATTCCATGCAGCCGGAGACAGACCAGATTCATGATGTGTTTGCGTATGACGGGAAACAGAAGGAGCCATTGATGACCAGATTGGACAATGAGACCATGTTACTCGGCCATGGGAACCGGTCTATTTTTGTCAACAGAGTTGGGAAACCTCTCACAGTCAAAGCTGTAACCTGGTCTGGGATACCCCAGTTTGTTTGTAAGTCTAAAAAAGGACTTAATCAATTGTAAAAGTCTATGTTGTTTGTGAATCTAAACAAGTCTTTTTGTAAATTGCAAGTTTGTTTGTAAAAGAAATCAAATATTAAATTCTGGTTTGCTTGTTTGTCTAAATAAGAATTCCTCAATTGCATAACTCTTGTTTGTTTGTAAGTCTAAATAGGACTTTACCAATTATACAACTTTTGTTTGTTTGGTAGTCTAATTAAGTATATATCAATTTTATAACTCTTATTTGTTTGTAAGTCTAAATGAGACCATGTTACTTGGCCATGGCAATCGGTTTATTCTTGTCAACAGGGTTGGTAAACCACTTACTGTCAAAGCTGTAACCTGGTCTGGGATACCCCAGTTTGTTTGTAAATCTGAATACGACTTATTTAAATTGTATAACTCTTGTTTGTTTGTAAGTCTAAATAAGTATTTGTCAATTGTATAACTATAGTTTGTTTGTAAGTCTTAAAAGGACTTTATCAATTGTATAACTATTGTTTAGTTGTAAGTCTAAATAGGACTTTATCAATTGTATAACTCTTGTTTGTTTTTAAAACTGAATAAGCCTTTATCAATAGTATAACTATAGTTTGTTTGTAAGTTGAAGTAATTCTTTATCAATTGTGTAACTCTAGTTTGTTTGTTTGTTTGTTTGTTTGTTTGTTTGTTTGTTTGTTTGTTTGTGTCAATTAGTCATTTTCAAATGTAAAATTCTTGTTTTCTGGTTGTTCTAAAAAGGTCTTGTCTTTACCAGACACAAAATTCATGTTTGCTTGTAAGTCTAAATTAGTACAATAATTGTATTCATCAGATGTGTAAATCTAGTTTGTTTGTTTGCTTAAATAAGTCTTTTTTTAAATGTAGAGCTCATGTCTGTTGGTTTGTCTAAATATGTATTTAGTATTCACAAACCGTTTGTATGTTTGAAAGTCTAAATAAGTCTTTATCAAACCCAAAACTCATGTTAGTGTGTAAGTCTTAATACGTATCTACCAAACAAAATACTGGTAACCCATATTTAAGAAGTCTAAAGAAACATTACCAAATAAAATATTCCATTCAGTTAATAAGTCTTATAGATTTATACCAAACTAAAAACATTTGTTTGTAAACCTTGATATGCCTTAAACCATCAGAATACATCAGATTTTTGTAAGTCAAAGTAGTATAGGGTTTTATCTAACAAAATAATCAAGTTGCTTTGGGGGTTTTGTTTAAATTAAAATACGTATTTTTCAAAATGAATATAAGAATACCTTTAATTTTGAAACGCAATTTGAAAACTAAATTTTTACCAAATGTATAGATGAATTTCTTCCAATTTCTTCCAATTTGAAAGTTTAGCCTTGGCTAAATGAATAAAGCAATCCATTTCAATTTGATGCAATTTGAAAAATAAATCTTCACCAAATGAATAGAGCAATTTCTCTTAATGTTGACATAATTTTAAAATTTATCTTTCAACAAATGAATAAATCATACTTTTTATTTTGAACAACTCAAATCATCATCTGTAAACAACTCAATTTTGACAAATAGAACAAAAATTAGTTTTTGCAAAGAGACAACTATGTGATGCCTTGCATGTTTAATTACAGTGCATGATCAGCCGTATCTGGTCGCAGTCTTAAACAGATATGTGGAGGTGAAATCTGCCAACCCTTCTGTCTCCATACAACAAATGGATGTCAAAAATGTGGAATGTATCTCACAGGGAAGGTAGAGATTTATTTATTTATACAATAATTCTATTGTAACCAACCAAGCAAATGAACCTCTCAAAGACACAAATACATCTGATCAGTGAAAAACACTGTTGTGCACTGAGCGGTTGTGTTGTCTATATACATGTATATACCAGCAAGTTCTCTCAAACAATGCATTAGGTTCCTTAATTTGCTTAAAAGTTCAACAAACCTTACTCAACTCCCTCCTCCGAGAAGTATTATATGGAGGGTTGGCCTGTGGAAAATATGTGGGAAAGGCAACTCCGATAGAAGGAGAAGTCTTCATCCCACCGCTGCCACCAATGTAGCGAACCAAGCAAATTAACCTCTCAAAGATACAAACACGTCAGATCAGTGAAAAACACTGTCATAAACTGAGTGGTTGTGTTGTCTATATATATACCAGTATGTTCTCTCAAACAATGCATTAATTTAGGTTCCTTAATAAACATTCAACGAATTTTACACAATAAAAAAAAAATCTACCCTATCGCCAGTGACATTCAGACCAATAACAAGATACCATATAAAATATGCATTATAATTATGTAACAGACCATTTTTTAGGGTTCAATGCAATACAGTACTAAAGTAAATCCATCACAAATGTGATGCACTTACTAAAGTATTCTGCTGAATATTTTATATGAAATGCAAGACAACACAATGCTTGATAATATAACATAGGCTAAATATTGATTATCCTTTCCTATGGTCTGTTTTTTTTCTCACATTTTTATTGGCTTATTTGAATACAAATAGGTAGCAGGATGATTAAGGTCGATTGTTGTTGTCCTTGAATAGGAAAGGCTATTGGGCTTGTCTTTGGACCGTCAGATTCACTTTTGGCTCACAGATTAACCCATTACCTAATAATAACGACATTTGACCAGTTTGGTGCAGACAACTCTGGAAAACATTGTGGGGAAAGAAGATATTTCTCTTAATGTGTAATTTCTTCTTTTCCCACATTGCTTTCTGCCCTATCAAAAGATCATTTTTCTATTTCATCACATTTTGAAATGTCGTCTGCAAACTCTTTCAATTTGGGAAAGTTGAAAGTTTGGCGTTTGGTAATGGGTTAAGGAGGGACCATTTGGAATTCAATGATTTATGTCTCGGAATTCCACAGTCTGAAATCTTTGCACCTGTTGCTGCTTCAATGGGTTAAAAAGAAGTTCTGAACAGAAAGGCCCACCATTTTTAATCATGAATGTTTATTTTTTCAGTGAAATAATTTTTATGAAGACAGCTAACAGTATCTACGCGCTTACCCTGAAACCCCTAAAAGACAGGCTGAAGCACATAATACATCATAAACACTTCCAGTTGGCTATACAAGTTGTGGTATGGTAAATTTTGTTGACTTTCTGTCCTGTATTTCTTCTGAAAATAATCCAAGGATTTAATGAAACATAAATCACTTATTATAGTTTTGCATTGAATTCTCAAAGCTTTACCTTCAACAACACCTAACCAAATTTTAACACAGAAAAAAATGCTTATCATAGAACAAGGATCTTAGATTGTGTTTCTGTGCCATAACCAAGTTCATCTTTATCTTCTTTATGAAGATTTGTTCACCATCTTTTAATTGTTTATGATGCAAACGATTTACTTCAATTTTTCCATTGTCAAGGTCACACTTTCAGGAATGCTAATTTTCAGGCCTGGTTGTGATTACAGGCTTTGAGATTTTAACATTTCCCTTCTTTGTTTGTATTGAAGTTGTTAAAGTTCAGGCATCAAGTAATGATTGAGCATTCCTTAACAATAGTAAGCCTTATAGTGCCGGCACCAACTTCATGCTTATGCAAACAGGTCAGATCCAGGCCAGCCGCCAAATAAATTGGCGGCTGACCTGTGATCTAACCTGTTTGCTACTCTGGGTATCTTTCCTCAACAAAATTAAGCAGATATTTAAGGTTTTGGCAAGCAGAAAAGACACAAAAGTATGTTTTCAGAAAATTACCCAGCGTTCTAAGGGATAAGGGCAAAGGGAATCAATCATCCACCAAGCATCAGCTCTACTTGCCATAGCGATGTCATTCATTTTGATACTGTATGTAAATATAGTCAGGACATCATCCAAGATTTTCTGTGTCAATTCGGTATGGGGGCCAATCCCTACCCGAGTTAATATTCTTTTTTTTATCAATACGGGCGGAACTAAAGATAAATCTGCAAAGGAGATTGATGAGGGACAAGAATATGAAAGATCTCATTTTTTTAAATTACAGACATATTCTGATTTACCAGCTGAAGAAAAGGAACAGGAACTTTACAAGTTAGAGACACAGAATGCTGTCCATCTGTTTTATCTACAGAAATTTGAAGACTCCATGAATGTCTTTCTTACCTTAAATACAGGTAAAGGAAACAGTTTGAAAACAATTCTGAATCATTGTAATTCTAAACTTGAATATGTGTAAATGCAGAAAGATATGTGAAGAAACATTTGAAAAGCAATTCTAAATCAATGTAATTATAAACTTGAAAATGAAGAAACAAGAAACGATGTGTCAAAAACAAATTGGAAAACAGTTTACAGACATTGTGCCTCTAAACTTAATCACTTGTAAATGAAGTAAGATGTGTTGAGAAATATTTGAAAAACAATTCTAAAACGATTTAATTCTAAGCTTGAATACTTGAAAATGAAAAAAAAATGTCAAGAAACATTTGGGAAACAATTTTATGACAATGTGCTTCTTAACATGAAGGTCTCCTTTTCATCAATGTTTTCCATATTGAATAGCGTTTGTTTTATTGACCAATTAGATCAAAATTTAAAGGTAAAGTTGACTGCTCGACTTTGGAGATATTGAGGAGAAAAATATTTTCAAACCAGTTTTTATGGGACATAAAACATCAGTATAGAAAATACATGTACTGTCTTTTTAGGGTTCAATACAAGACTTCAGTAAGTTTATAGTGCTGGTACCAACCTCATGCTTTTGAAAACAGGTTGGATCCAGGCCATCCGCCATTAAGTAAATTGGTGGCTGGACTGTGATCTTACCTGTTTGCTACTCTGAGTAACTTTCCTCACCAAAATTAAGCAGTTTTTAAGGGAATGCAGACAACACAAGAAAATAGAAAATAGCCAAGCATTCTTTAAGTATTAAATGTTGAACTGCTCACTATCAAAAGTTCAACACATCCTTAACCCATTACCAAACAATAACAGCATTTGACCACTTTGTTGCAGACAACCTGGGAAAACATTGTGGGAAAAAGAGAAATTGCTCTAAATGAGCAGTTTCTCATTTTCCCACTATGTTTTCTGCCCTATTATTAGTTTCTTTTTTCAATGTGGTCTGCTTTTTCAATTTGGGACATTCGAAAAATTCAGCATTTGGTAAAGGGTTAAAGTAAGTGCTTCATGTTTATGAAGGACTTGCAAAAGTCTTGCATCAAACCCTTGTAAAAATTATGTACATTGTATACAATAATCTTACACTGAACCCTTGATATGATAAACTTACAGACCCGACCCATGTGGTAGGAATGTTTCCAGACCTACTGCCCTCTAAACTGAGGAACAGTTTTGAATATCCAGAAAAACTTCCACAGCTTCAAGGACCTGAGCTCGAAAATGCACTGTCTGCGCTGGTGGACTATCTAAATCAGGTTCAATATTGATTTATTGTCTAAAATTTTCTAAATGGAAGCATTATCCTATATCATATTTTGACCTTTACCCGAAATGAGACCACTACAAGATGAGAAAGACAAGTAAATATAGATTGAATTACAATGAATAGGTTTGAAATGCATTGGGACTTTTTCTGCTTTTGGTACAAACTTTATTTTTCTACATAAACTATGACAACTTAATCGAAAAAAGCATGTCTTATATATCGTAGTTCACTACTTAATCTCTTTACCCATTTCCCAAGATGGAAATTTTTAATTGGTCTGAATTAAATGAAACAGCAAGGAAAATATTTATGATGTTGGATGAAAACGCATGTGACAAAACGATAAAAAAGTTCATTAAGATTAATTCATCCTTTTGTCGCAGTTGTTTCCTATGTATTCCACAGCAGTATGTGTAAATGTTAGGTATGGTAGAGTTCAAAGGGTTCAAATATTTTCTGTTTTATATCTTCAGAAGAGGGAACACATAGAGAAGCTTGATGAGGTTATAGACTTCTCCCCCGTACTCTCTGTAGACAAGAAGGGTAAGAACGAGACACTGAAGAGTAAAGACCAAGCCCTCACTGTGATAGATACGACACTCTTGAAGTGCTACGTACAGGTAAGCTAATAGTCAACTGTTCTGTCATATTAAATTGTGTTGAAAGTCATGTGACCACAACTCCTCATCATGATACGAACCTGAAGAGTAAAGACCAAGCCCTCACTGTGATAGATACGACACTCTTGAAGTGCTACATACAGGTGAGTATTATTGTCAACTGTTCTGTCATGTCGGATTTTGTTGAAAGTCATGTGACCATGAATCATCATCAAGTTACGACTCTGAAGACTAAAGACCAAGCCCTCAGTGTAGTAGATACGACACTTTTGTAATGCTACGTGCAGGTGAGTGTTCTGTCATATCGGATTTTGTATCTTAGATGAAGGTACAATATTGCAGTGTGAGACATCATTGAAAGCGCCTCGGAAAGACGATTCCAATGATGCGTTACTTTGCGATATTACTTTGCTCAATATTGAAATAAGTGGGAATGTTATTTTAGGCTTAACCCTTTACCAAACACCAACTTTTCGACAGTCCCAAATTGAAAGAGTTTGCAGACAACATTTCAAAATGTGATGAAATTGAAAAACGATCTTCTGATAGGTCAGAAAACATTGTGGGAAAAGGAGAAACTGCTCGTTAGGAGCAGTTTCTTCTTTTTCCACAATATTTTCCAGAGTCTTCTGCAACAAACTGGTTTAATGGCATTACTGTTTGGTAATGGGTTAAGCAAATTTCAAGTGTAAAATGTTGAATAAAACTGTACCCAGGCGCTCACTGTGATAGATAAGACACTCTTGAAATGCTTCATACAGGTGTGTTTTATAGTCAACTGTTCTGTCATATTAAATTGTGTTGAAAGTCATGTGACCACAACTCCTCGTCATGATACGACACTGAAGAGTAAAGACAAAGCCCTCACTGTGATAGATACAATACTCTTGAAATGCTACGTACAGGTGAGTTTTAAAGTCAACTGTTCTGTCATATTAAATTGTGTTGAAAGTCATGTGACCACAACTCCTCGTCATGATATGTTATTATACATATAACAATTAAGGGCAAACAATTGAAGGCAATGTACTAATATATGAAACAAGTGATGTGAATTATGTGCTACTGGGATCCAGGTTCTACGAGTGTAGGTATGAGGTTTTATTTGCATAAGATTTTATTTTTCTATTATTGTTGTATGTATGAACGTGTGTATAATGGCAACTGATTGGTTTTAAAAGATGGCATTGCCTTTATTTGGTTTTCATTAAAAATGAATATAAACTGGTTGTCATAGTCACTATGACATAGATTTCCCAAAAGACCATTCCAAAATAAAGAGATATCCCAAAATACATCAACTTGCTTCCTCTCTGAGGTATTCTGCGACCGTGTAGTTTGCTAATTTTGATGGCATTAAATCCAAATTGAATGCCTATGAAAGTGAGTGGAAGGGTCAGTAGACAATCTGTCAAAACAAATTTCATACATTTCAAATGCCATTTTTTTCTGCACTTGTCTCTAGAATGGTTTTAGATCTGTATCAGTGCATCGCTGCAAGACTGTAGTAAGTCCTTCACAAAGGTAAAGCACTTGTTATAGTCCTTGTATTGAACCCTCAAAATGGTAAATTTCAGTAAAAATTCATTTGTCCCTTTTGGACAAGAAGGGCAATACAGACAATCAATTTTTGAACCTCTGCTGTAACTGAAATAAACTATCAAAGCAAAAAATTGTAATTCAGTTAAAGGAGAAAGAGGCCTTGATCGCCCCACTGCTACGGACGCCGGGACACAAGGTTCACACCGAGGTTGCGGAGAAAGCGCTGAAGGCAGCACAGAAGTTCTCGGAGCTGATCATACTGTATGAACTAGAAAGCATGCATAAAGAAGGTGAGGAAACAGAACATACAGTGAATTATCACAGTGGCTACACAACATGAGTAACAAATCTGCATCATTGACATTCAAGTCTTTGCTTAAAGAGTTGTTATGTAGAAATACTTGGGATCACATTTTTCTGAGAGACAAGAATTCTTGGAATATTGGGCGGTGGCATTGTAATGCACGGTCCCAAATATCTCAATTTTTAACGACTTTTTATCACAGATTTGATCATCAATGATGCAGATTTGTTATCTGATGGCCCTCGTTTTGGTTTCATTGAAATACACCTGATATTGACAAGTAATGGATTAAAGCCTTACCTGAATAGAAAGTGTTGACATCCAAAACATACCGCTCCAGATCACAAAAAGTCACATGGGGTAAGCACTGTGACACTTGTAAGCAGTCATTTTCATTTAATGACCATGCATCTTACTACAGGATGTCAGTCATGCAAACAGCTCCAGACAAGAGTGTTTTGATATAAAATTTCAGGATTAAACCCTTATAGTGTGGGAAGCGACTTCATGCTTATGCAAACAGGTTAGATCCAGGCCAGCTGCCAAGTAAATTTGCTTAATGGTATCTGTCTAGTTGATGGGTCCCTTATTTGCTGTGTGTGAATTGTACGTCTTGTCCTTAATATGTCACCTGTTCGACCGATATAGTATTGTAAACGTCCATTGTATGTTTTAACATAGGTTACGTTTTTGAAGCCACATGACATCTTAGCATTTACCTTAAATAATTTACCATTAAAATTGTAGGAATCACTATCTGTTATGTGTTGACAGAGACTGCAGTTTGATCTATATGTATACAAGTATACCTTTTCAGCATTGGACATGATAAAAGAGCAATCCACCAAGCCAAAGTCCTCTCTCTATGGAACTGCTATGGCGGTACATTATCTCAGCAAACTGGGTAAGAGTTGTTTATTCCTTCTTTTGTTCTATTAAAAGCACACTAGCGCTCAGAAAAACCTCAAAACTGGGTTAAATGAGTTATAAACTATGATAGAATATGTTGAAACATAGCGAAACATCACAGAATCGTGATAATATAATGCCTGCACTATTTATTATCTATGTTTCAAAGGGCTATTTTCACAAGTACCCACCAATCTAACTTCATTGTTTAAATTCGAGTAACAGCTAAAATAGCAAGGAGCGCTCTGGTTAATGAGGGCCGGGGTCAAGTAAAGCGAATAGTTTCAGCCTAGTCCGATGTATCCCGAGAACGACAAAGTAGTTCAACAAAGGAAAGAAATTTGAAATAGCTGATTATGGGTATTCTGCCTTAACTGTTCATAATTATGGTCTGGTGAAGCTGGGTAAAATCATCAATATTCAATAAACCAGCTGAGAGACCCCCTATTATGAGTATAAAATCTTCCAGTACTTGGATTTGAACTCATAAAGAGAGAGGCCTTGTGATTTACAGTTCAGTTTGTTTGTTTATATCAGTTTTACAATTGGTCAACGTTATCTCAGTTATGTTACGATACGCCACTCATAGTGATTGAGGATGACCCTACACTTAATTGCCAATAAGGGCTGTTCAAGCCTGGTAGAGCAATCAGCACTCAATAAGTCAGCTTGGAAATTGCCTTCAATGAAGAATCATAATGCCATCAGTGAGATCTGAACCTTCGAGTAGAGGGGCCACGCTGTGATTTCCAGTTCTGTAATCTAACCACTAGGTCACAGAAAACCCAACCTGACTACAGTGTACTTGTTGTTTCAGGCGTAGATTATCTCACCTTGATATTTGAGCATGCTGGATGGGTGATAGAAATGGACCAATGGGATGCTCTAAAGGTAATGCTTGTTTCTCAATAGCCAACAGTTTGGAGAGGGCTTGTGGTCCTGCTGGGCCCAGTGGTTAGGGTGGCTGACATAGAACTAAGTGGTACCGGGTTCGAGCCTCTGACACTTCTGGTTTCGTGAAAGTGTCCTTTGGTAAAACACTCCAGAGCCCTAGGCTATTACTGATAGGCCCTAATAGAACTGAAAATTTGTTAAATCAGAGTTAAATACCATTAATACCGTTTGAGAGGGCCTATTTGTTTTTCTTATTAACTTTGCTTGCGCACAGATGTGAAAATCTGGATGGCGAAATGAAATGATGAAATAACACATGTTTCTCAGACAGTGCCAGTGAAAGACGTACGATAGTCTTGAATTGAATCCTTAAAATGTTCTCTGTCACTAAGATGCATTTCTGCAATAGTATATATTTTGAATAATATTTGTTTTTTATCATTGCAGATTTTTACTGCAGACAATGAGAAAGCTGTTACAGAGTTACCTAGAGGCCATGTGCTGAGCTTTCTATCAAATACTTGTCCAGACATAGTTATTCCATATTTGGTAATCATTTTAATTAGAAAATTTTAATAATTGTCCATAGGGGTCCTGTCAGGCTCAGCGGTTAAGGTGGCAGACTCAGAACTCTAGGGTACCAGGTTTAAACCCCATCGACACCTCTGATTTCCTGGGAGTGGCCTTTGGAAACGTATTTCAGAGCGCAAACCTAGTACTGGTGAATCCAGGGAAGCTGTTACATAACTAAAAATTGTTGATATGATAATAATGTTCCAATTTCATCACATTTTGAAATGTCTTCTGCAAACTCTTTCAATTCAGGACAGTAAAAATTTTGGCGTTTGGAAAATGGTTAAACTTTATATCTCCTAGAATAACTCATAGTTCCTTTTTTCTGCTTCAGGAGCATGTGATCTATGAGTGGGATGACACTACGGAGGAATTCCACGATGAACTTGCTGAGCGACTAAGGGATAAAGTTATTAAACTTTACGAACAACAAGAACAGAATCAGATCAAGTCCAAACGTATGTAATGATTAATCCCTAGAATGCTGGGTAATTTTCCAAAACATATATTTTTTTGTCGACTTCCTTTCAAGGCCTTGAATACCTGCTTAATTTCGATGAGGAAAGATACTAAGAGTAACAAACAGGTTAGATCACAGGCATTTTACTTGGCGGCTGGCCTAGATGTAACATGTTTGCATAATATGAGTTGGTTCCAGCTCTACAAGGGTTAACTATGTAGAATTAATGAACTGTTTTGTTTAAGATGAGATATAAGGTTATGGTTTTTTTTTTGTGAGGATGATAATAAAGATATGAGAATTATTTCTCTTGCCTGTTAAGATTTTGAAAAGATAAGCAAAACGTTGTGCATGATTAATCATGCAATTCATTTGTGAAAGAGGTAATGAAAATATACCCATTGCTGGTGAAGCTTGACAAAACAAAAAATAAAAATGATACAGTTTTTTAGGTGAGATGTAATGCCGCATCTTCATTTGGAAAGGAGATAATGAAAATATTTACATTGCTGGTTAAGACTTGACCAAAATTTAACAAAATTGATGTGCATGATGTGTTGAAATAATAGATTATTTGTTCGAAGCGAGATAAAATGTTATATCTTCATCTGTAAGCGAGATGATAAAAATATCAAACAATATTAAAAGATATTTCTACTGCTGGTGAAAAAATTGACATAACAAAAACAAAAGTACCCAATACAAACAATTTTGTGTATTGCCATAAAAAAACCACTGTGACAAAATAACCAATTGCGCCTAAAGATAATTGATCAATTTGACTACATGTATAAGATGACAAAATTTGTACTTATAGATCTAAAGCGAGCCAACACAGACACAGAATCTGGAACCTTTGGTAAACATAGGAAGAAGCTGATGAAATTTCTGACCAAATCAACACTATATAAACATGAAAGAGTGCTGACTAAGTTACCATTTGACGGTTAGTGTGCAAACAATGTTCTTAATTTCATTTTGGGATTTTTCTAATTTGTCATGGATATTTGAATTGTTTTCATCATCTAGAATTTTTGTTTAACCCATTACCAAACAATAACGCTGTTTGACCAGTTTGTTGCAGACGACTCTGGAAAACATTGTGGGAAAAGGTTTTAAAAAGCTATTTCTCCTTTTCCCACAATGCTTTCTGCCCTATCAGAAGACTATTTTTCAATTTCATCACATTTTGAAATATCGACTGCAAACTTTTGTTGTTTGGTAAAGGGTTAAGAAGTATACAGAAAGCAAGGATGGCCTAGTGGTGAGAGTCAAGAACTTGAAATCACATGGTCTGTCTTGTCTCTGTTCAGGTTCCAAAATGGATTACTGGTAGAATTTGATTTACAGGTAGTATCCCAGCTAATTTATGTGTTAATCAGCTTCTCCAAACTACATGAGCAGTAAAGGTTTTGTTTATCATGGTGTCACTCCTAGTGAAAGGTCAGGAAAATTACCCAGCATTCTAAGGATCAGTCCCGGCAATTTTCACTTTGGCTAACGGGGATTCAAACCCGGGACCCTCCGTATAAGAGGCCTACACTCTACCTCTGAACCGCTGTTGCCCACACATTGTTTCAATACTTTTTGACGAGTCTGATTTGTAACTTGGGCTTATATCACCATTGGTATTTCTTGCATCATTTTTCAAGGAGCATGCAGTTCAACTTTGACATTACTCATCATTGATTGTTCTTGCAACGCTTTTTATCAATCTTGAATTATAGGTTATAACACTTACTATTTCTACTTTTTCTGCAGTCTTTTATTATGAGAAGCTTGCAGTATAAATAGGACAGTGTGGGCAACAGTTGTGGAGACGTAGGGCGTCAGCTTCTTGTACTGAGGGTCCTGGGTTTGAATCCCATTTAGGCAAGGTGAAAATTGCCGAGACTAACCCACAAATCAGCGCATGTACTGGTTTATTATTCAGGAAGCAGTCATGGAGAGAAACTTTGAACAGTTGATATTTTCTACTTTATATCACAAAATATGACGATTTCCAAGCATGTTTTTGTCGTCTGTAATTGATTTTCACATTGTTTTTTACATTAACTTTTTAATTATATAAAAAAATGGCCTTCTTTCTCAATGTAAAACAAAAGGTAAATATACAATGCTTACGATGGATTTTTCTCCTTCAGCCTTTTTTGAGGAGAGAGCAGTGTTACTTGGCAATATGAACCATCATGAACAGGCACTGGGTATCTATGTCTATATACTGGAGGAGCCAGCAGAGGCAGAGGAGTAAGATGTTTGACCCTTTACCAAATGCCTAAAATTTGACTGTCCCAAACTGGAAGAGTTTGCAGACGACATTTCAAAATGTGATGAAATTGGAAAACAATCTTCTGATAGAGTAGAAAAAAATGCTTGTCACAAGCAATTTCTTCCTTTCCTACAATGTTTTTCAGAGTCGTCTGCAACAAAGTGGTAAAATGTTGTTATTGTTTGGTGATGTGTTAACACTATTAGTGCTGGAGCCAACTTCATGCTTATGCAAACAGGTTAGATCCAGACCAGCCGTCAAGTAAATTGGTGGCTGACCTGTGATCTAACCTTTTTGCTTATCTGAGTATCAAAATTAAGCAAATATTTAAGGTTTGGAAAGCAAACGAGGAAAATATCTATTTTTAGAAAATTACCCAGCATTCTGAGCGTTAACCTAATCAAGTATTTAAACTGAGTTTAATAGCCCTTTCAAAGATTCTTCAGTTAAAGCGAGGCAACAATTCACATTATCAAGCTTTCGGGGGTAATCTGTACCCCCTTTATTAGGTGATCCCTTATATTGCGATATTCAGTGTAATGCGGGTCCCTTGTGGCTCCCAAAATTTCAAACATATTGAGGCTTAAAAAATAGTCTCAAACCCCCTTTTCTTCAAACAGGTTAAGGCTAGGAAAGTAAAGATCAATAAATAAGGTGAATTTGTTACAATTATTGAATTTCAATAATTAAAGTTTATTATTATTATCATTCCAATGCAGAAATGATTGTTATGAAGTTCAGATTTGTTTGTTTTCATGTATTTACTAGGTACTGCTTCAAGAAATTCATGGAAGGAGAGAAAGACGTATGTACTTTGCATTCTTTGATATCATATAAACATAAATCTACCTGGTCTTAGCCTCATTTAACACTATACTGCAGCCTCTCTATAACATGCTCCGTTCAATCCCATTATTCAGTATAACCAGGGTCCCTTATGGTGCCAAAAAGGGCGTCCGTGGCCTAGTGGTTAGAGTGCAGAACTTGAAAATCACATGGCCCCTCTCCGCGCGGGTTCAAATCCTGAGAGGGATATGGATTTTCATGAGAGGCAGTCTCCCGACTGACTTACAGAATGCGGATGGTTCTACCCACCTTGACCAGTCCTTATGGGCAGTTGAGTATGGGGTCTTCCTCCATCATTAAGAGACCGGCATCGCTACATGACTGAAATATTGTTGATGTGATGTAAAACCCATATAAAAGAAAAAAAATGGTGCCAAAGGTTTCAAACACATTTAGGCACAAAACACAACGCCCTCCCCCCTCATTTCTCAGGACACTCGGTTTTCATATAGCACGGTTGATATCCCAAATAGAAAGTATCATGTCTAATTACAGTCTAACTTGTGTTAAGCAACCACCCTTTTAAGCAGCCAACCTGCCTTAAACAACCACTACAGAAAGTCCCATTGTTAGATTTATAGTGTATATCAATTTGTGTTAAGCAGCCAACCTGTCTTAAACAGCCAATTTACTCTGTCCCATAGGCTGGCCTCTTAACACAAGTTTGACTGTACCTGTGCTCTTCAAAGGTGAAGAAATGGATAATTCCGGCAAGAAATCCCCATCTTTCCAAAAGCTTTTGTTATTTCCAAATATCTACAGTAGATGATTAAAGTTTCATAACCAATCAGCATGTATAAAAATAATTCTTAACCCTTAGAATGCTGGGCAATTTTCGTAAAAATGTATTTTTGTGTCGTCTGCTTTCAAAACCTTAAAACTTAAAAATCTTCTTAATTTCTTTGAAAAAGGATACCCAGAGTAGCAAACAGGTTAGATCACAGGCCAGCCGCCAATTTATTTGGTTGGCTCGATTGGATCTTACCTGTTTGCATAAGCATGAAGTTGGTTCCAGCACTATAAGGGTTGAATAGCATGAACGTTTTCAGGTTTATCTAGACTTAATGAAAGTATACTTGTCTCCGCCCGATTCTCTCAGTCTGGGTTTAACCAGTTATACCACCGTACCTCAGTCGAACATGAAGGAAGTGCTGGCTGTACTAGAGAGTCATGGGAAATATCTGGATCTACAAAAGGCAGGTAGACTTTGGATACTTTGGTAAGAGTGGAGGACAGTGGTCAAGGGGTAGAGCGTCGGCTTCTGGATACAAGGGCCTAGGTTCGAATCCCTTGAGTAGTGGGATCTGCCTTGCGACTTTCATTAATCCACTTTTAGCGCGAGTACTGATTATGTATCCAGGAAGCAGAATCGAAAGTGATTAAGTTGTAAGAACTTGTTTCACAATCGATGCCAAATAAATAAGTTTAAACTAAACTAAACTAAAGTAACTGTAGCATTTGAAGTATAATCCAGTGTATTGAAATTCTTGTCTTACTTTTAGTTAGAATTGGTTTTACTAAAAGAAGGTAGACTTTGGATACTTGTGTCGGATTTGGAGTTTAATGCATAGCATTGGAATTCTTGTATAACGTTTGGTTTGAGTTTGGTTTACAAAAGAAAGGAAGACTGGATACTGTTGTTTGATTTGGGGTACAATCCATAGCATTGAAATTCTTGTATAACGTTTGGTTTGAGTTTGGTTTACAAAAGAAAGGAAGACTGGATACTGTTGTTTGATTTGGGGTACAATCCATAGCATTGAAATTCTTGTATAACTTTTGGTTTGAGTTTGGTTTACAAAAGAAAGAAAGACTGGATACTGTTGTTTGATTTGGGGTACAATCCATAGCATTGAAATTCTTGTATAACTTTTGGTTTGAGTTTGGTTTACAAAAGAAAGGAAGACTGGATACTGTTGTTTGATTTGGGGTACAATCCATAGCATTGAAATTCTTGTATAACTTTTGGTTTGAGTTTGGTTTACAAAAGAAAGAAAGACTGGATACTGTTGTTTGATTTGGGGTACAATCCATAGCATTGAAATTCTTGTATAACTTTTGGTTTGAGTTTGGTTTACAAAAGAAAGGAAGACTGGATACTGTTGTTTGATTTGGGGTATGATCCATAGCATTGAAATTCTTGTATGACCTTAGGTTTATTTGAGTTGGATTTATAGAAGTTTCCAACAAATTCTTTGATGCAATATTATTGTACTTTTGATTGATCTACAATTAATAGTAACTATTGAAAGCATGATTAATTCAGGAAGTGTCAATCTATCTAAGTATGTGCAGTTTACATTCCGGGAACATGTTTATTAGGCCTTTGTTTAGAAGGACTTTACATTGTGACATTTTGCCTGGTTTCAGGGCAATCTATTGATTGATACTTTTTGTTAGATTTGTTTATAAAGGCACACACATAGGAATAATTTTCAATCAATATAGTATTACATTGTAATCACTTGTATGTTTCAGGTATATGATTCAAAATAATACAATATTTTTTCTATTAATGATTATAAAAAGGAAATAATGTCTTCATAGTTCTCTTGTTTGTTTGTAATATACTACACATGATTAGTACATTATGGCCTTTAACACTGCCAACAATTTTTAGCTCACCTGAGCACGTAGTGCGCAAGGTGAGCTTTTGTGATACCGAGATGTCCGTCGTCCGTGCGTCCGTGCGTCCGTGCGTGTGTCAACAATTGCTTGTGAACACTCTAGAGGCTACATTTATGATCCAATTTTTATCAAAATTGGTCAGAATGATTGTCTCAATAAAATCTTGACCAAGTTCGAAACTGGGTCATGTGCGGTCAAAAACTAGGTCACTAGGTCAAATAATTTAAAAAGTTTGTGAACACTCTAGAGGCCACATTTTTGGTCCAATTTTGATGAAAGTTGGTCAGAATGATTGTCTCAATAAAATCTTGGCCAAGTTCGAAACTGGGTCATTTGGGGTCAAAAACTAGGTCACTAGGTCAAATAATTTAAGAAGTTTGTGAACACTCTAGAGGCCACATTTATGGTCCAATTTTGATGAAAGTTGGTCAGAATGATTGTCTCAATAAAATCTTGGCCAAGTTCGAAACTGGGTCATGTGGGGTCAATAACTAGGTCACTAGGTCAAATAATTTAAAAAGCTTGTGAACACTTATCAAAATTGGTCAGAATGATTGTCTCAATAAAATCTTGGCCAAGTTCGAAACTGGGTCATGTGGGGTCAAAAACTAGGTCACTAGGTCAAATAATTTAAAAAGTTTGTGAACACTCTAGAGGCCACATTTATGTTCCAATTTTGATGAAAGTTCATCAGAATGATGGTCTTAATGAAATATTGGCCAAGTTTGAAACTGGTTCACGTGGGGTCAAAAACTAGGTCACTAGGTCAAATAATTTAAAAAGCTTGTGAACACTCTAGAGGCCACATTTATGGTCCAATTTTGATGAAAGTTGGTCAGAATGATTGTCTCAATAAAAATGTTGGCCAAGTTTGAAACTGGGTCATGTGGGGTCAATAACTAGGTCACTTGGTCATATAATTTAAAAAGCTTGTGAACACTCTAGAGACCACAATTATGGTCCAATTTTTATCAAAGTTGGTCAGAATGATTGTCTCAATGAAATCTTGGCCAAGTTCAAGACTCGGTCATGTGGGGTAAAAAACTAGGTCACTAGGTCAAATAATTTAAAAGCTTGTGAACACTCTAGAGGCCACATTTATGGTCCAAATTTGATGAAAGTTGGTCAGAATGATTGTCTCAATTGAAATCTTGGCCAAGTTTGAAACCAGGTCATGTGAGGTCAAAAACTAGGTCACTAGGTCAAATATTTGAAAAACCTTGTGAACACTCTAGCAGCTATATTTATGGTCCAATTTTGATGAAAGTTGGTCAGAAGGATTGCCAAAATGAAATCTTGGCCATGTTTGAAAGTGGGTCATGTGGGGTCAAAAACTAGGTCACTAGGTCAAATAATTTAAAAAGCTTGTGAACACTCTAGAGGCCACATTTATGGTCCAATTTTGATGAAAGTTGGCCAGAATGATTGGATTATTTACCATAAGCTTGACTGTCTTAAAATTTTCCAAATTTATTTACTGTTGAAAACCAATAAACGACTTTGAGATACATTTTCCAATTGTTATTATTTTAATTTGCCCAACCAATTGTTACTGTCCCTGCTTTCACAAACCTAAATTTCCTTCATCTTAATTCTCTTTGTCTTGGTGAACATTAACTCAAGAAGACAAATACAATACACATAAAAAAATGTTAACAAGCAAGAGCATTGGCTTAGAGTATTCAATGCAATTAGCACTTAGAAGAGTTTGAAACATACCAACCACTCTGTCTTAAATATACCTCTTTTTCAAACAGAACTCAGGTGAGCGATAAAGGGCCATTTTGGCCCTCTTGTTTAGTTATATTATTTCCTATCTTGGTTCACCAGAGCTAGACTAGGGCTCTTAAGTGACTTACCACAATTCCAGTGGGGCTCAAGCCCGGGCCCAATCGGAACTACTCGGGTATTTCCCTGTGCTGTGAAATACACCTCGCATATAAGTGTAGGGTTACAATTTTTCGGGTAAATCGGCATCCGGCAATTAACACATTTTCTAAGCGTGCACGTTAAGTAGTTTAATGTGTATGGAAGTGTTGGACATCGTCTTATATCATTTTTTATCAGTAACTCATACCAAATGGCGAAATTGTTGTTGTGACATGTATAGTTATTTCCTCAATCAAATTTAACGTCTTTTAAGATTTCACATTTAAGATCTATTTTTAAAACGAAAGTAAAGTGACGTCATTCTCGCGGGAAACAATATGGCGTCATCCCTATTATTTCAAAGGTGTTTTCATTGGATAAACCCGATGTGTTCAGATTGACCCGGGCTCCCAAGCTCAAATCTGCCACCATAACCACTGCGCCATGCAGGACCCATAAGATTGTAGTTACTTTTGTGAGAGACTTTCTATAGTCTTGCATCTAAGTAACCCTCAATACTTTCCAGCATGTGCTTATATAAAGATATGTATTTAACCCTTTTCCCAAACACTAAATGTACAACTGCCCCAAATTGAAAGAGTTTGCAGACGACATTTCAAAATGTGATGAAATTGGAAAACAATCTTCTGATAGGGCAGAAAACTTTGTGGGAAAAGGAGAAATTGCTCGCTAAGAGCAGTTTCTCCTTTTTCTACAGTGTTTTCCAGAGTCGTCTGCAACAAATTAGTCAAATGTCGTTAGTGTTTGGTAATGGGTTAAAGTAATCCTATCTTTGTTAAAGGTTTTGGACCTTCTACCAGATGACCTTTTAATGAAGAATTTGGTCATGTTTATAGATTGTTCTGTACAATCTAAAATTTCTATGAAGAAAATGGGACAAGTCAGGAAGAAATTACAGATTGCAGAACTGTTATCGGTGAGTACATTTCTATTATTTGTTTATTTCATATCTCAAAAGCGCTTTTCCGCAGAACAAAGAAATTGAGAGTCAACTAAAATGTTGAAACAATACAGTTTTTGAATTGTTGTTTGATATACAACACAGTTTTTGTATTGATGTTTGATAAACAATACAGTTTTTGTACTGTTGTTTGATATACAATATAGTTTTTGTATTGTTGTTTGATATACAATACAGTTTTTGTATTGTTGTTTGATATACAATACAGTTTTTGTATTGTTGTTTGATAAACAATATAGTTTTTGTATTGTTGTTTGATATACAATTGATTTGTATTGTTGTTTGATGAACAATATAGTTTTTGTATAATTGTTTGATATACAATACAGTTTTAGTAGAACAAAAAAATTGAGAGTCAAAATAAAATGTTGAAACAATACAGTTTTTGAATTGTTGTTTGATATACAATTCAGTTGTAGTATTGTTGTTTGATATACAATACTGTTTTTGTATTGTTGTTTGATAAACAATACAGTTTTTGTACTGTCGTTTGATATACAGTACAGTTTTTGTATTGTTGTTTGATATACAATACAGTTTTTGTACTGTCGTTTGATATACAATACAGTTCTTGTATTGTTGTTTGATATACAATTGAAAATAGCTTTTGAAAGCATAATGTACAGTCTATATGCATAATTTCTCAAAAGGGATGCCATGCTTTTGGATTAAAATACATGTTAATTCCCTGTATACAAACTTATAAGAATTCAAAATGATCTTATTTTGCTTTCGATGACCATTCTTCAGAGCATATCATATAACAACAGTACAGGACTGGTGTTGGGTAATTCTGAAGAAATTAATTTTTTAACTTCCAAACATCTTCAAATCTCTGTGAACAAGCACCTTTTACCCTTATAGTGCTAGAACCGACTTCATGCTAATGCAAACAGGTTAGATCTGCGTGCTACTCTGAGTATCTTTCCTCAACAAAATTAAGCAGTAATTAAGTTATTGGTGGCTGGCCTGAGATCTAATCTGTCTGTTACTCCACCCCTGGCCTGTGATCTAACCTGTTTGCTACTCTGAGTATCTTTCTTCATCAAAATTCGGCAGATTATTTAAGGTTTGGGAAAGCAGACGACACAAAAACCTATTTTTAGAAAATTTCCCAGCATTCTTAGGGTTAAAACTGCGTGTTAATCTGCATTACATTCTAAAATGTCACGAGGTTACGTTTATGATGGTAGTGGTGAATGTAGGTCAACGTTGCATTGACCATTGAGTTGGAGTTGTGAAGTATAACAGTGCGGATCCCACCCTTAGATGACACAAAAACTATTTTTAGAAAATTACCCGCCATTCTAAGGGTAAAGTTCTTATTAATCTCCTCTAAAGGTGCTTGAGAAGAAAACTGGGCTTGACAAGCAGATGATAATGCTGGACGACGATACGTCATGTGACAAATGTAACAGGAAAATTGGAGAGAGGTTGGTTAATGTTTTAGTTCATGCACAATAAATTCATTAATGCATTGAGAAATGCACTCTATTTATGCAATCAGAAATACTCAACACACTTTATTTATGCAATCAGAAATACTTGTTGTACTCTATGAATGCAGTCAGAAATACTTGTTGTAATCTATGAATGCAGTCAGAAATACTTGTTGTAATCTATGAATGTAGTCAGAAATACTTGTTGTAATCTATGAATGTAGTCAGAAATACTTGTTGTAATCTATGAATGCCGTCAGAAATACTGGTTGTAATCTATAAATGCAGTCAGAAATACTTGTTGTAATCTATGAATGCAGTCAGAAATACTTGTTGTAATCTATGAATGTAGTCAGAAATAGTTGTTGTGGTTTATCTATGCAATCAGAAATACGCATTTGAGTTTTACATATGTGATAAACACAGTAGGTAAAACAATATAAAGTTAACTTATTGACAGAAGGAGGAATTCATCTGTTTAAGCCTTATCTACAGTGTTTCAGTTATTTTAGACCTTTCCTTCTATGTGTGTGTGTGTGTGTGTGTGTGTTTAAAGTGTATAGTGTATATATATGTATATGAGGTATATATCAAGAGTTCGACGCAAGACTATAGCAAGTGCTTCACAAACGTGAAGCACTTGCTATAGTATTGCGCTGACCCCTTAATATAACCTAACTTAACACATTAGTACCGGTATTATTTCATCATTTCAGTTTGTTTGCACACAGACCAGGTGGAACCATCGTGCATTATGGATGTATTTGACAAAATGCTGGATCTAAGGGCTTTTGCATGAGGGTGACCAGCCTTAATTGTGTTTCTTTTGGCGAAAAAAATTAGTGGAAAGCAAACCCAAGGAAAACAAAGGCTGAGCCCACAAAAAGACTATCTCACAGAATGGGATTTCACTTTTTTTTAATAAATTTTCTATTACTGATAAAATGACAACAAAGATTTCTAAAGTAACTTTCCAATACTATTCATTATCATACAGAACAATTATAGAACATTTTATTGAAGATATTCAAGTCATTAAAATGTTGATGTTTTTTTTGTGTAAACATTAATATGTGGTAGTTTTGAATACTATTTTCTCGAGGGTCTTTGGAAATGCTTAACCCATTACCTAACAATAGCAACATTTAACCACTTTGTTGCAGACGACTCCTGAAAGCAATTATTACTTTTCCCACAATCTTTTCTAGCTTATCAGATTGTTTTCCAATTTCATCACATTTTGAAATGTCGTCTGCAAACTCTTTCAATTTGGGGCAGTCGAAAATTTGGCGTTTGATAAACAGTTTACAGTTCTTGTCATGCTACTCTAACACAGTTCGAGAGAAAGTATTCCTATTATAAACTGACTTTCCCATAGATACTGTGTCAGGTGCGAAGGCTCACTTCATATTATTTATTGAACTTATCTGATTCCAGCAACTTAAAGTAAAGAAATTGCAAGTACAGTAATATTTCGTTAATCCGAACACGTCCGTCCCCAACAAAATTTTTGGATTTGGACAAATGAATAATCTGGGATAATGAAGCAGGGCCTGGTCTTTACTTATTTAGACATAAACGGTCTATATGCACTTGTATACTTATAACCTTTTAGCAAACGCCAAATTGTCGACCATCCCAAATTGAATTAGTTTGCATACGACATTACAAAACGTGATGAAATTCAAAAACAACCTTCTGATATTGCAGAAAACATTGTGGGAAAAGAAGAAATTAATTTCTCCTTTACCCACAATGTTTTCAAACGTCGTCTGCGTCAAACTGGTCAAATGTCGTTATTGTTTGGTAATTGGTTAAGCAAATTTTTGCACAATAATTCCGTTCCCTTACAATTTGTTCAGATTGCGAGACATCCGGATAATCGGGGTCCGGATAAATAAGACTTCACTGTATTTAGTTAATGACAATGATTGTACATAACAAATTTTGAATGTTATTTCTCCCAGAGCTCAAATCTCAGAGTCTCTTTAATGCCACTAACATATCATTCTGATTATCCCTCTACAAGTCTTTCAAACCTTTTAAATAACATTGCAACATAGGAACCCAATCTTATGTGACATAATTGAGAGGGTGTGAATAAATATTGCATTTGGTCTCAAATAAAACAGTTAAAACAGTATTCCTAGTATCATGTAAAGACGTGTCTAGAAGTTCATAATTAGCATTTTGTCGCATATCACTAAAAAGCCAACTTACTATGTCCAAAAGGTCTCTTATGAGCCTTTTTAAGCAAACAATCACAATCACTATGTTAACATGTCTAATGATCAATAAATGCAGATCACTATTTTCTAGATATTCTTGTAATTCTAGAGTGAACACTTCATCCAACAACCCTTTACCCTTAAAATGTTGGGTAATTTTCTAAAAAAAGGTTTTGTTTTGTCTGCTTTCCAAGACCTTTAGTATCTGCTTAATTTTGAAGGAAGATACTCAGAGTAGCAAACAGGTAAGATCACAGGCCAGCAGCCAATTTAGTTGGCGGCTGGCCTGGATCCAACCTTTGTAATACCATGTAAATAGTTGTCTATAAGATCATAATTAACACTTTGTCCCATATCCATAACAAGCCAATTAGTACAACATGTATATCAAATAGGTCTCTGAGAGTTTTTTTAACAAAAAATTGCAATCATCATGTTTAGATGTTTAATGAAGAATAAATGCAGATCATGACAATTATTCTATAATGAACACTTTATCCAATAACCCTTAACCCATTACCAAACAATAACGACATTAAACCACACTATTGCAGATGACTGTCTAAAACATTGTGGGAAAACGGAGAAATTGCTCATGGTGAGCAATTTCTCCTTTTCCCACATTGTTTTCTGCCCTATCAGAAAATTATTTTCCAATTTCATCACATTTTGAAATTTTGTCTGCAAACTCTTTCAATTTGGGACATACGAAAATATGACATTTGGTAAAGGGTTAATGAAGAACTTCAAGTATCATGTACATGTATAAACATGTCTATAAGTTCATAATTAGCACTTTGTCCCATATCCCTAACAAGCCGATTAGCACTATGTTCCATAGGTCTCTAATGAGTCTTTTAAAGCATCAACAACTTCATCAGTTAACCCATATCTGTTTTCTTTAGTGACCTGAAATTACAAGAATAAATATTACAAACTTTCAAGTAGTTGAGGTGTGAGATGGGGATCCTGGGTTCAATCTTCAGCGATTTGTCTTTGGGTTTTTATGATCATGACACTGCAGACCCCTACCTAGTATTTGTGAAATCCAGGAAAACCATAAAATAACCAAAGTACTGTTTACACGGCATTAAACCCCATCTTAACAAAAAACAAACAATTCTCTGGTATCCACATTTCAAAATATGGGAAGTAATGTATCATTTTACCTTATAATCCTTAATTCACCTGAAGCAGTAGACTAAAATACAGACTGACCAAAAGAGAAATGGCTTGTCACAAGCAATTCAATCATTTTTCACTACATTTTTCTTTTCAATAACACAAATGCTGTCAGTTCAGGGAAGCCTTCAAACCCTTGTTTTGGATTTTCAAACAGGTACATCTTCCTTACTATAACTTCCTTGTTTTTCATCAAATAAAGCCTTACATGCAGCTATATGGAGGTGGTTTCAGCAAGTATCAACAGTTTTCACCTGGATGGCCTAATAATCATCATATTCATGAAGTTTATTTTACAATTTCCTGACCTGTAAATCACAAAATACTCCATTAATGAACTGTGAAAAGACCATTCAGAGGAATACTGTTGATGCTCGCTGAAATTGCTTCCGACTGGACATATGTTAGGCCTTATCGGATGAAAAACAAATCAATAATAAGAAAGATGTATCTGTTGGAAAATCCAAAGCGAGAGTTTGACAGTCATTTTCTTCTCAAATCAGACAAGTGATTTCCCAATGTGATTCCCCCACTGAATTAAAACGAATGTGATGTCTGCAGGCATGTTTACAGAGTAACAAGTTTCCAAAAAAGAATCCATGAACTGGTACAATAATTCTTACATTATAAGAGCATACAAGAATGAATAAACTATTGTTATTTTTTTTATAAATCTTACTGTATAGGCGTGAACATCCTCACTGTGCCTTATTTCCTCTACAAAAGGGTTGGCTTTTACAGGTATTGTGGCAAATACTGTCACTTTAGGATCCTTCAATAACTCTCTCACCGCCCTCACAAAGCTTGGACTAAACATCTCCATTTTTCCAATCTCATCAATAACGACAACCTTTGTGGATTCTTTTGACTGGGAAAATAAAAATAATTGTTTTTTCTTTAATCAACCCTTAGAATGCCTGGTTATTTTCTAAAAATAGGTTTGTGTGTCCGTCTGCTTTCCTAAACCTTAAATATCTGCTTAATTTTGAGGAGGAAAGATGCTCAGAGTTGCAAACAGGTTAGATTATAGGCCAGCCGCCTATTTACTTGGCGACTGGCCTGGATCTAACCTGTTTGCATAAGCATGGAGACGGTTCAAGCACTATGAGAGTTAAATTAAATACAGTTCTTTTTGAAAATATAAAACTTGAGGTCTTGGCAGTAAATTTACTTGTATCAAGCAAATCGTTGTTATTTGCCACTATTGGTATAATTGTTCTCCTCCCTACCAGTAAAGTGTAAACAGTCATTAGCGCTGAGCTTGACATGACAGCAATCTCTCCTATACAAAATACTTCATGAGTATCTTACATCATTAAGTCAGATAATATATATACTGTACCACAAAAAACATCAGCTTTTATTTTTAGCAATGTATCTACAGAGGACAGTGATGGCTCGTTAATCCGAACACGTCCGTTCCCAACAAAATGTCCGGATTACCAAATTATCCGGACTGATGAAGCAGAGTATGTTCTTAAACACATTAAGACATAAACGGTCTGTATGCACCTGTATACTTATAACCCTTTAGCAAACGGCAAATTGTCGACCGTCCCAAATTGAAAGAGTTTGCAGACGGCATTTCAAAACGTGATGAAATTCAAAAATAATCTTCTGATATGGCAGAAAACATTGTGGGAAAAGGAGAAATTGCTTGTCACAAGCAATTTCTCCTTTACCAGGCTTTCTACTGCCTCTCCACAAAAAACTAGGGCAAAAGTAGGGCAAGATTTTAGCAAAAAGTAGGGATTTTTACTGTTAAAAAGTAGGGCTAAATAAGAAAGTTATTACCATTTTTCAGCTGGAATTACCGTTAAATTGATACATATCTTAGTCCATCTGATGCTGTGAGAATGCCTTGTTCTGCCCATCCTTGAAATACAGGCACCTGAAATTTTAATTTCTCATTTAACATCAATTTACACAATGGAATACAATAATGAACATGACATTCAAAACATACACTGTTAATCTTATAAGGCAAAAGACAAAAACCCTTAGTATCAACCCTTTCCTCCATGAATATGTACTAAACTTCACCCACTATGAATATATAAGTATTCTTGCACTAGTTCTTACAAAGAGTTTTCTCACCACAGACAAAAGTGAAGAATTATATTTTTATCATAATTGTATAAGCAAAAAGAGAAAAAGGTCTATTCCGTTTGTAAAGGTGTTAAAATGAGTATACATGGAGTAAAGGGTTAAGTAAAATTAGATACTACATAAGAATGACTATTGGAATGTACTATTGTGTGTTGTATCCATGATCATAAGCAGTTAGAAAATATTATTTATTGCAAGGTTACATTTATGCAAAAAGTATGCAAAAAAACCACCACAAGCTCAGCATCTAATATACATAAAAAGCAATCTACAACACAATGAGGTGGAATAGGATATGCACGCTTCAATACACTGGCCAAACATTAAAAGAATATACATAGTTAGTTATAGGCCTTTCATTTGCTTTTATAATGGAACAAGAAAACTGAGCTGCTATTTAAGAATTTTGTCAATTTTACAGACTTTACCTTAAATCAATGATTGTTAGACTATGTAGTACCTCTTACACATGTACCTATTGTTGTATATTGAATGTAAAAATGTTATTTGTGTATGGGCCGGTGGCCCTTTAATACAATAAAACTTGAATTGAATTGAATTGCATCAAAATACTCAGGTATACAAGTGCACATGCTGACAACTATTCACAGAAAGATGGCTCTAGCAGTTATACTTTTTTAGTTCAGCGTGACACAAACTTTGGGCTATGGATAGCTAGATGGACTGACAAACAAACAATGGCAAATCACCTCCTCCCTTTTTTGTGGGGTCATACAAAATAAATTATTTATGATTAATATGACAGTTAGGAAAAGCAAGCTTTACATATAAACTTAAATGTATTTTGTTAGAAAGGAAAGCAGCATCTGCAATTATGAATTTAAAACACAGCATGGCATTTGTGGGTTCCCTCAGCTAGTAGCATCATTGGGAAAAGAAGAAACTTGGCAGTGTAAAGTCTAGATGAAGCGTGCATATCTGTCACCTCTTTTTCAAGAAGCATGAATGTATATGATTAAATAGAACATACATGTATTTTCACAGTGAAAAAGATATTATCTTACCTAAAGACCAGTATGTCTGTACTGACTAGCCAAGGAACCACAGTGCTTTCAAGGATGGACATAACAAGGTGATCCCCCAAACACATCTGAACTGTTCTCATTACAAAAGATTCATAATGAATGGAATTTCTGCAAAATATCTAAAGAAGAATCATGTAAGTCTATATTTTACATTTAATTTCTTTTACTTGCAAAATGAAAAAGTAGGGATAATAGGGCTATTTTTGAAAAAAGTAGGGAAAAGTAGGGTTAAGAAAAAAAAGTAGGGAAAAGTAGGAAAAGTAGGGACCAGTAGAAAGCCTGCTTTACCCACAATGTTTTCATAAGTCTTCTGCAACAAACTGGTCAAATTATTCCGTTCCCTTACAAATTTGTTCGGATTGCGAGACATCCGGATTATCGGGGTCCGGATAAATGAAGCTTCACTGTATATTAATGTGCCAAATTGATTATGCTGTACTGAGGCTTTTCCCCTTGTTTAACAAAGGCCTATTTCTTTGAAATCATGCAGTCTTCCCGAAATCAGAGAGTCTCACCCGCTTTTTGGTTCCCAAATTAACCCTTGGAATGATCCGTGGTACTGAGATAATTTAAAAACATAATAGTGCTCAAAAAAATGAACAACCATGTAAAATGAGTTATAAATTGTGATAGGTTATATTCAAACATAGAAAAACACCACACAATTGTGACAATTTAACGCCTACACTATCAACTTTCTATGTTTCATAGTGCTGTTTTCACAAATTATGAACCCACCAAATTGACTTCATTGTTTACATTAGAGATACATCTAAAATGGCAAGGAAAGCTTGGATTAATGAGTGGCAAACAATGCTTTTTCATTGCTTTTTGTAAACAAACCTTGTCGTATCTGTTTTTTCAAATACACCATGTGAACATTTTACTGTTGTGATTACTCTGTAAAAGGGAATTTAAAGTACTTTTAAGTTATTTGACAATTATTCTAGAACTCTCACAATTTTAGTGAAAAAGTGCTAGTATGCTTTAAATGGGTAATTTAACCCATTACCAAACAATAACCACATTTAACCAGTCTGTTGCAAAAGACACAGGGAAACACTGTGGGAAAAGGAGAAATAGCTCTTAATGAGCAATTACTCTTTTTCCCACAATGTTTTCTTCCTTATCAGAAGATTTTTTTTCAATTTCATCACATTTAGTCTGCAAACTCTTTCAATTTAGGATAGTCAATAATTTGGTGTTTGGGAAAGGGTTAAATGGATACCTTTACTCTCAATGCTGGCAGGGCCACCATTTCAAATGATTGTAAGAGAACACTGTATCGTCCCACTGCGTAGGTCCTGCCACTTCTTGGTGTGTCTCTGTAAAAATGGGAGGGAGAAATAAACACTGACGCTTTTGTTATGATATATTTCATCTAACATTTTTAGGGTAAAATTTTGATATGGAGTTGCTAGCTTGAAAGTGAAAGGAGCATAACAAACTTTTTTCTATGATTTGAGTTCAATAATCTGTAATATCAGTATAAGAGAAAACACAATGCAGAAATCTTAAATAACCACTGTGGCACAATCATGAATTTTGAATCTAGGTTAAAATGATCTGTTAAATAAGAGTTATTCAAGAAAAGCCATGTTGCAGAAGTCTTTAAAAACCCATGTTTATTTATGTTGTCTGCAATTGCTTTCATTTCAGACCAAACACAAAAAAATCCGAATAATTACCCGTCTAGTATTCTTTACCTGTCTACTATTCTAGCCAATGTGCATAATCCCAATAATTACCTGTCTACAATTCTAGCCAATTTGCAAAAATCCCAATTATTACCTGTCTACAATTCTAGCCAATGTGCATAATCCCAATAAATACCTGTCTACAATTCTAGCCAATGTCCAAAAATCCCAATTATTACCTGTCTACTATTCTAGCCAATGTGCATAATCCCAATAAATACCTGTCTACAATTCTAGCCAATGTGCAAAAATCCCAATTATTACCTGTCTACTATTCTAGCCAATGTGCAAAAATCCCAATTATTACCTGTCTACAATTCTAGCCAATGTGCATAATCCCAATAAATACCTGTCTACAATTCTAGCCAATGTGCAAAAATCCCAATTATTACCTGTCTACTATTCTAGCCAATGTGCATAATCCCAATAATTACCTGTCTACAATTCTAGCCAATGTGCATAATCCCAATAAATACCTGTCTACAATTCTAGCCAATGTGCAAAAATCCCAATAATTACCTGTCTACAATTCTAGCCAATGTGCATAATCCCAATAATTACCTGTCTACAATTCTAGCCAATGAGCCTCTCTGGCCATCCAGAGTGACCACATCAAAGCCGAGCCTTTCTCCATCTTCACGAATCTCTTCTGTGTAGAATCCCTGACACCCAAATCCCATCTCCTCTAGTTTATCACAAACACGCTTCACCAGGGTTGTCTTACCAATACCTGAGAAATAAAAACATGGTTGTATGGATTTTATCTGATATTGAATTGTAGTTTATAATGTACAGCCTTTATGCTGTACAACTTTTATTAACCATTTTTAGAAGGCTTGGTAATTTTCATAAAAAAAGATTTTTGTGTTACCTGCTTTTCAAAACCTTAAATATCTGCTTAATCTTGACAAGGAAGATACTCAGATTAGCAAACAGGTTCGATCACAGGCCAGCCGCCAATTTACTTAAATCTTAACCTGTTTGCATAGGTATGAAGTTGGTTCCATCAATATAAGGGTTAAGATTAGAAAGAAGCCACAAGAGTGTTCACAAGCATTTGATGACCAACAGAGGAAAGAGAGATATCTCAAAATCCAACAAGCCTACTTAAATATAATATTTACAATATATGCTAAGTTGAATGGATGATTGTATGAAGCTTTAAGGTACATCGACAGCCAGGACCATTTATTGTACATTATAATAATCTAAATCAAACTATATCAACTTATTTCCAGCTAAAATGTGCAACAGTTACACGATTACATATGTATATGAAAAAAGAAACAAGAATTTATAATGAGTGAATAATGGTATCCAAAGAACTTGAAATTGGTGAATGATCGTAAATATAAATGAATGAATGAATATTTTATTATAGTGACATGTGTTAAGTATAAACAGTAAAGTAGATATATAATAATACAACACCCGGCCACGTTGGGCCTATAGGTCACTTTTTCAAACAATTAAACAAATAAATAAGTATAATTGACAGAATATACAAAGAAACAAGAAGTAATAGTATTTATTACTATATGTAAAATTGTTAATTAACTAATTACTCCAAAAGATAAGTTTGTATTGTAAAATTTAGTTGTATAATAGTGTTTTTAGTGTACATACAATGTATTATATTTATACATAGTGAAAATAGTGTGGCCAAAGGGAGTCAACATTCTAATAAAGTCGACATTCTGATACTACGCTGGTTTCTTATGTTGTCTCTTTAAGTACAGTGTAAAGAATAATTATGGAGTAATCAATTAACTAAAAATACTGGAAATAAATGATTTATAATGAGATATACATAACCAAGCTAAATTCAAACAATTAAAGATATACCACACCTGGCACTCCAGTTAACACAACATTCTTTCTTGGTTTCTGAAGCTGAATTACTTCTGCCATTTTCAACAAGACTTGAGTAAATTTCATGAAAGCTTCATAGGGGTGAATGTATGGCCATTTCTGTCAGAGATATCTTTGCTCCATCATAAAACTCCTTTTAAACTGAAAAAAAAAAGATAAATCAAATCATTGGTTTCTTGAAATATAAGTTCTGTCCACTTTTATTATCATCACTTTGAAAATTTCCAATGTCCCTTAAATATTCAGAAGTTGTTATGATTGAACTAGTTCTTCTGCTTCCTGATACTGAGCTGCATTCTCAAACAACATAATCAGCTCAATTGAGCATGGTGCACAGGTTTCATTCAATAACCCTTTCCCAAACAACAAATTTTCGACCTTCCAAAATTGACAGAGTATGCAGACGACATTTCAAAATGTGATGTAATTGGAAAATAATCTTCTGATAGGGCAGAAAACATTGTGGGAAAAGGAAAAATTGCTTGTTACGAGCAATTTCTTCTTTTCCCACAATGTTTTCTAAAGTCGTCTGCAACAAAGTAGTCAATTGTCGTTATTGTTTGGAAGAGGGTGAATATTTGTAGTATAAAAAATTGACTTTCAAAAGTAGGCGTGGGGATTGGGGGAGACCTCATAAGTAGATTTATCATAAAACTGAGCAAAGTAGCAAGGGTTTCTATTCAAAGTAGCCAGAGGAAATCCCCAGCCCCAGTCTTTAAATGAAATCTCTGTGGTGGTGGCACACAGATTATTATCCCAAACAACGTTAAAACTAATTACAGTGTCATGTCTGTATAGAAATGACAGATAACCCAGAGAGGAGTCATCTGAAACTATCCAGGGTTGATGCTGGTGGGTAAAAGGTTCCACTCTCACACAGTCAAATTGAAGAACAGGTTGGCTAGCGTCTGGTCTGTGATACATTCCTGAAAAAACTGGTGCTGGCCTTTAATGCGTGCATTTCTACTTTGTAATGAACTTGTCAGCTCAGATTGTTGTCAATTTTACACATCATTGAGAGCCTGCTTTTTTTTTACGTAGTTTTAGGGACTTCAGGGATAGTCTCAAATCATATTGGAGACACAACCTTCAATTTTTGTTGAAAAGTTTAGAAATATAATAAGGTAAGCTACTCTGTGCTGGATATTTTCAACTGCTTTGGTATGTTTCTGTTGATATGGATCCCAGACTGGTGCCGCATATTCAAGTGTGGGACAAACCATGGCTTTATAAGGTGGTGTGCATTCTATAAGGTTTCTGAAGAGAAAGCCCATGTTGCTGCTTGCCTTGCTTTGTAATGTTGTTTACATGTTCCTTCCAAGTGGGGTCTTCAGAAATTGTAACATCAAGGTATTTGCTGGCATCAACCACTTCAAGAATAGGATCCTGAGTTGCTCAGTTGTTAAGGTGGTGAACTCAGAACATCCAAGAAAGCCATTTCAAAAATGAAAAATGTAGGGGTGGCACTGACTAACAGGACCCGTAAGGGACTTGTGTCAGTAACTTACTATAACTATAACTAACTAAGAATGTGGCCATGCAGACTGTTATTGCTAATTAGACCTCATGGAGCTATTCTTATAACAGCGCAGTTCCATGTATTGAAGTTATCTCCTATGTCTTCCTGCAGAAGCTATCATAGTCATTTTCAATAACTTAAAAGACTGTGGTCTGCAAATATTTTGGATAAAGATGACTTGATCATGTCTGGACGGAGGTCATTGATCAAGGCTGAAAGCCCGAAACACAACATATGTCTGCTCTTGCTGACTTGGCACCATCAAGGACTATTTGGTCAGTTCTCCTACACCATAGTGGTCTAGCTTGGTCATCAACCTTGTATCATACACTTTATCAAAGGCCTTTGCAAATCAAGCAGGACTCTGGAATCGACTTATATCCCTTTGACCAGTCAAGATTTTTGGACTCAAAGGCTATTGCTATATTGAATGTAGCGAAGCACGATTGATGTCCAAATGTTGAAAAAAGCTTTGTGGACGACTAAATGTTGAGACTACAGTCAACTCGACAGTTCCGGATCACTAATAGATAAAAGATCGTTTTTTCTTGTATTAACCAATTGACTGTAGAAATCAACATATAAATTTAACGAAAAAGTCTTCCTCTGTCTATTCATACCAATGATTTACCGCTTTTATTTACCATTTTTCAGTTTTTGAAGAAAACAAGATCGGGGTCATCGCGACAGTTTCGGAACAAATGTGACAGTTCCGAATCACGTTAATTGTCATATCATTTATTGTAAAAAGGGTCAACTTCACAAAGAGACAATAAGAACAGAAAATAATATCATCAATTAATGCTTTATTTTCATCAAACACATGCCTTGTGCGATTTCCCTTTAAAAAATTATTATACTTTTTACTTTAAAGAGCGTACGAGAATGACCGGAAGTAATGTTGAGACGACCCCTATAAATCAAAGAGGTGATCCGAAACTGTCAAATTCACCTGCCTTCATTCATCATGCAATTATACAATCCCAGACCCGTTTTAGCGTGAAAATTTTGCATAAATACATTTTATTATAATTTTTCTTACAAATGATGTCAATGTTTAGTGCACAATATCTTTTTAAATGAGCGTCTAAATCGCCGAAAAAAAATATCGGTGAAATTAGGTCAACTAAAACAAGGCGACAGTGGTACAGTGGTAGAGCGTCGGGCTACTGTACCGAGGGTCCCGGGTTCGAATCCCCGTTAGGCGAGGTGAGAATTGCCGGGGCTAGCCCTCAAACCGACGCGATTACTGGTGTATTCTCCAGGAAGCAGTCATCGAGAGTGACTCGATGGGCTATAAAGCCTCCTTCACAATCGATGTAAAACAAATTGGAAAACAAACAAACAAACAAACTTCCGGTGACTTGTCTCGGTCTTACTTAACCGTTCCAAATTGATTGTGATCGCTTTACCAGAAGTGGAAATGTCATCTTGGTTTTGTCAAGAGCTAAATGAATATGCTAAATGACTGTTAAGTTTTTAAGGCCAGAGTTTCTTCGCATTCATAGAAATTTGACAACAAACATAAGATGATCCGGAACTGTCGATGATCCGAAACGTTCGAGTTGACTGTACCCGCCTTTGAACATTTCACTAAGAAATGAATTTGTTTTTCGGCAATTAATAGCACACACTTTCAAAGTATTTTTTGTCAAGTCCACGTCAATTTCAAAATATTCCTGCTCATGAAATCATGCATTTATTTATGGAAACAGTTAAAACTTACCAAAACTTTTTAAGATGAGCTTGTTCTTGGGAATTTTACACCTTCAGTAAATGATGTCGCTTTTATCATACCATGTCATCGCATTTTACAGAGAAATCAAACGATACCGAATCAACGAATAACGATACAACGTTGGGTCAACATAAATAAGTGCTTAAAAAGCACATAATATTGCCAAATAGTTGGAAATTAACTCAAGTTGAATCGTCTGTATCGACAGATGCTTGGTATAAAATTAAACAAGCATTTCTTAACACAGATCACAAAAAGCTAGGAACATATATATTCTAAATCAAACATTTCGAAAGGAAAATGTTTGTATAAAACTTTATTAACAAACGAAAAATGTTTAATTCAGATATTTTTTATTGATCTGCAACAAAATTACACTTTAGCAAAATAATTAAATGAATAAGTAAATTGATAAAATAAATCGAGTTCGAAACTACGCAAAAATATTATGATACTGCTGTCAAAATCTGTACCATGTTGACATTTGTGTCAGCTGTTTAAAAGCTCGTTTTCTAATGTTATAGATGGGGAACTCTAACATTAAGCCGCATCTTCAGACTGCAGAGAAGACTGGTACTTTGCAGTTATGCAATCTCGGGTTGAAGGAGGTAATAACAGCAATGGAGATGAAATTTTGATTTGTTTGTTTACGTGCTAATTTGCTGTTGAATAATAGACCAGTCACAGTTGCTGTTATGAGAATTTGATTGGCAACTTTCAAGCTTGTCAAAAGGTATAACTGTTTGTAATTTCCAGACAGTTTGAAATGTAGAAGTAATGTTACTACCGTGTCTGTCTACCAGACATCAGCCACAAGACGTTACGACATCGTATCTATTTGAAATGAGGTAAAGCCGACCAAAATCGGGAAATCTAAAAAACATTCGCATTTGGCGACTGACAGGGTGAACCCTGTTGATAAGCTATGATTCCTTCATTGTTGATAATGTAACATATTTAGTCATCAATTTTAGTAATAAATGCATGATCTGGCCTTTGTTGACAAATCGTCTGTTGTTTAGGTGTGACCAGAGACATAGATAACAGAGATTGGCAACTCCGGAATTATCGCCAAACTCTCGCGTGCCGCGAGGTTCTGCGAGATAAAGAACGTGCGTACCTGTTTATCCGTTGCCACGGGAGATGTCAAGCGAAATTGATACTTCTTTATTACAGTAAAATAGCTATGTTTTGGTTATCTGATTGGTTATCTGAAACAACTTCTGGACATTTTGTTTTATTTTTATTTTATTTAATTGATTTTATGTTAAAAACAAAACAAAAAGTTCCAGTAGGCCTTCTTTTTCAATGACAGGCTTGATTACCATGCAATTGTACTTATAACGACAATGTCTTTCAAGCAAAGGTTTAAATAATATTTTGTAATAAATCAAGTGACTCTATTTAGTTGCAGTTAATAACCAAAGCATGAACTTTCCACTAAGACATGATAGTTTTCGTTAATATTAACAGATTGCTTTCTAACTTCATTTCATTTATTTTGTGTCGTAAAACTGTTTACAGTGCTAATTTTGTCAAAACAAAACACGTTTTTCATCATGACATTATTTCAAGCCAAATGTTTCAATTTAAGAAAATTAAAAGTATTTTATGATGTTAAGATGCATGTGATGAGAATTTTTGTAAAATAGGTTTAAGTAAACGAAAGGACACGTAGGAAAAAACTGACGTGCAAAGTTTCGAATACACCTTTTACCGCAGATTCCTCTAATATTGATTGCAAATCAATAAGTACATAATTATTCTTAAACACGTAACGGTCTGGTCTTATCATGCTGCTGACCGAAATGATTTTAGAAAAAAGAAATGTGGGCTTTTTGAATGTTAAGCTAAAGCAAATAGTGTGTCTTGCACCTTTTCTTTTTATTATCATTTCTGAACGAGAAATTAAGTCAAAGCACACTACTTTAAACCCAGACAGACGCCTTAAACAGAACAAATCCTCCCTATTTTGTTTTCGGGAGCTTTAGGTCATTAGATTTGAATGAGATGTCAGAGAGTGGACACAGGGTTAGCGCGACACAATCGCCCTAGCATCAAAAGGTTTTATGACATCAAACTACATATTTTATGGGGTGGCAATTTACAATCATAGCCTGTATTGTCCACTACCGTGATTGACTCTATCACCCTTTCTTCTTCAAATGACACATTTCACTTGACATATTTGCAAGCGATCGGAATTAAGAAGAAGTATGACGAAAAAGGATATATCGTGGTGTTTCTGATTAGGAAGATCTATCCATTCTTTCGTCTATTAATTGAATGGATTTTCTTCTTCTTATATAGGAATATCACTTTGAAAATACGGGAAACTATAGAACTTAGTCAGCATTTAATACGGGATCAATTCAAACTCATTCAGACGTTTTCAGTAATAACACGTTTGATAAAATCCAAGTCACACAATTTAAGATTTAATTGATGCAAAAATGAAAGATTTTGATTGAAAATAAAATGGCTGAAATCATGATTATACTTGTGTGGTAAAGTAAACCTTGTATAACTTCGTTATAAACACGACAATCACCATAAAAAAGCGGGTAACTATAAAACAAAAATAACACTTTAGGAAAATATCAAGTATAATATGAACCAGTGTATAGTTTTTTAGTTTTACTGTGTACAACTATGATATATTTTGGTTGGAAATCAAGATGGCTGAACTCATTAAGGTAGTAAATGGGACATATTTAGTACGCAATAACTTCTAAATTACAAGGAATATCAAACTGAAAATTTGGAATTCAACAAAATCATATTATCCCTTTAAAGTGGACATAAATCAGAAATGTTTGAATAATCCTCTGTTAAAACATTTTACTTTGTACAAGTATGAAATATTTTGGTTGAAAATAAAATGGCCGAAATCATGATCATGCGTGTGTGGTTCAGTAAACCTGATATAACTTCGTTATGGAAGCGAAGATTACTTTAAAAATGTGGGCAACCATAAAACAGAAATAACACTTCAGGAAAATGTCAAGTATGATATGATCCAGTGCAAAGTTTTTTAGTTTTACTGTGCACAACTTTGTTAATTTTTGGTTGGAAATCAAGATGGCTGAACTCATTAAGGTAGTAAATGGGATATATTGAGTACGCAATAACTTCTAAATGACAAAGAATATCAAACTGAAAATCTGGAAATCGACAAAATCATATTATCCCTTTAAAGTGGACATAAATCAGAAATGTTTGAATAAACCTCCATTAAAACATTTTACTTTGTACAAGTATGAAATATTTTGGTTGAAAATAAAATGGCCGAAATCATGATCATGCTTGTGTGGTTAAGTTAACCTGGCATAACTTCATTATGGAAGCGAAGATTACTACAAAAATGCGGGCAACCATAAAACAAAAATTACACTTCAGGAAAATGTCAAGTATGATATGATCCAGTACATAGTATTTTAGTTTTACTGTGCACAACTTTGTTAATTTTTGCTTGTAAATCAAGATGGTTAAACTCATTAGGGTCGTAAAAGGGACATATTCAGTACTGAATAAATTCTAAATGACAAGGAATATCAAACTGAAAATTTGGAAATGTAGAAAAACAAACCCTTTCTTTAAAATGGACTTGAATTGGAAATGTTTGAAAAACCCTCCTTTAGAACAGTTTGAATCTAAATCTACTCAATTATCACGTTTATCTTACCCAACCACGAAATTGCAAACAATTCAATCAAGTTTGTCGCTGTTTGCCATGTTTATTTCTTTAAGAATCACTTGCTGATTGGTCTTGTTGGATGGAGAAACTTTCTAACAATAACAATATAGTTAATTCGGTAAGAAAATAATTTAATTATGACTTAAAACACGCTTATATGTGTGTTGCCTATTTCGCGTTTAGTTGAAAATAGCGTCGATAGACAGATCTCGAAAGGTCTCGCTAAATAACGCGTCATGCGAGATATCGCAGAAACCGGCTATAGGTAAAGAAGGAGTTGCCAATCTCTGTTATCTATGTCTCTGGTGTGACCGTTCTCACAAATTTTACTATATAACCATTATGCAGACAAAATTTAATATTTACAGACAAGTAAACATGATTGCTTTGTGATTTATGAGTGAGAAGGTTCATTCACTTTTATTTCTAAAATTCTATATAAACTTTAAAACTGTTACACAGTGTGTAAGATCCGTTGGACAGTATCTTGATGTTGTGGGTTAATATGGAAAAGAAACAAAAGAAAATCTTAACATATTGCTCAGCTATGGGACATTATTTAAAAGCTAGTTCATGTTTTTTATGTAACAAGATAAAAGGACGCTTTTGTGATGTGATTTATTTTAATCATGTCTAATGATCTATAATGTTGATCAACCCCAAAGCATTGTTTATGGGCCCCCCTTTTTTATGCATGTGTATTCGTTTTGAAAAAGCATCAAACTAACAGAGTCAATGTTGGGTTCTTCTGAGAAACACATACAAAAGAATTATACTTATTTTGACTTCAAAAGTGTCAATGCAGACCAGGAGATAATCAGATCACAATATAACTAGAAAAATGTTGATGCAATGTGATAACCCAATTGAACCAACTACATGTATGTTTTATGGAGATAGTAACAAAAACTATTCAAACTGATTTTTTTTATTTCTAAATTTATCTAATTTAAACTTTGTGACTTAGAGGTTAGGACACAGAACCTGAAATCCCATGACCCCACTCTCCATGTGGGTTCAAATCCCAGTGAGGTATATGGATTTTCGTAAGAGGTAGTCTCCGACAGAGTTACAGAATGCCAATGGTTCTACCCAGCTTGATCAGCCCTTATGGGCAGTTGAGTATGGGGTCTTCCTCCATCATTAAGAGTCGGTCATCACATCATTACTGAAATAATGTTGATGTTGTGTCAAACCTATAAACATGTGAATAAATAAAAAAAAAAATCCCCAATCAGTAGGGTGGAGGGGAGAAACTAAGATATTGATGCTCTTATTTTTCAGTTTCCAGAAAGCCTAGAGAAGCTAGCAAAGAACCTCAGGACACTGGACTTTTCCAACAATAAGATAGGAGAGATTCCTACTTACATAGGAACTTTCTCACAGATGAAATCTTTGTCCTTCAATAACAACAGATTAGGTAAGAAAGATAGGCTACATCTTACCTTACCGTTGTTAAAAGGGCTAAGAAGCAGACGAATAATCTAGTTTTAAGTGACAATATGAATCTGTCTTGTCATTTTATCCGTACAAGACATTAAATTTTAAAATGATTAAAATCTCAATCTGCGATATAGTCACATTAACCCTTTACCAAATGCCAAATTTTCGACTGTCCCAAATTAAAAGAGTTTGTGGACAACTTTTCAAAATGTGATGAAATTGGAAAGTAATCTTCTGATAGAGAAGAAAACATTGTAGGAAAAGGAGAAATTGCTAGTTATGACAGTGTTTTCCAGACTTGTCTACAACAAAGTGGTTAGATGTCGTTATTGTTTGGCAATGGGTAAACTTAAAGGTTCAGAAATAACAGTTTGAACACACCATAATTGAAAGTTGTGACAGAAATTAGTAGATGTTTATATGGCTTGAAAAATATCATTTGTTCTTTACTTATTTTATTTGGATTGTTTTGACCCAATATGGATTACCCATTATAGTCTACAAATATACGATTTTAATGTTGTTAAATCAAATATCCATTGTCTCATTGGTACTGTTCGTCAATAATTAAATTCATTTTGATCTACGGATCTCATTAACAGGGAAAGAGGTCAAGCCAAAAGTCATCTTTCTTTTGCAGATCACCTACCAGATGAGATTGGGAATTTGAAGAAACTAGAGACTATCAGCCTAGAGAACAATATTATTATTCGACTGCCAGCAACTTTTGCCAATCTCGCTCATTTACGGACATTGAATCTCTCAGGGAATGGTTTGCGGGAGTTTCCTGCCATGTTATGTGAATTGAAAAACTTAGACGTTGTGGACTTATCTAGAAATAAGATCACACAGATTCCAGCTAGCACAAAACCTTGTGAAACTATTGAATTGAATTTGAATCAAAATCAGGTAAAAAAACTTTGAAAAGGGTGACCCATATTTGATATCTATCCGTACTTAAAGTTTATGTTGAAAGTTGTAGATGAGTCAATGTGAGGCCAAGGTTATATAACCTGGATTCATATGACTTTTTTTTACATCTTTGACATCTTTAATTTTAACCCTTAGACTGCTGGTTCTAAAGATAGAGTCTTCTGCTTTCCAAAACTTTGAATATCTGCTTAATTTTGATGATGAATGATAATCAATGAAGCAAACATGTTAGATCACAGCCCAATAACCTGTTCACATGAAGTTGGTTTCAGCACTATAAGGGTTAAGACTTAATTAGCTTTGATTTTGAAACAATGAACCAATTCATTTGGATATGCTTATAAATTTCACGTTGGTGAGGGTCCCATGAAAAAGTGTCAAGTTAACAAAAGAACTTATCTCATATAATTTGTTTCCTTCTTAACCCTTAAAATCCTGGAACTGACTTCATGCTTATGCAGTTGCCTGTGATCTGTTTGCTTCTCTTAGTATCTTTCGTCATCAAAATAAAGCAGATATTTAAAGATTTGGAAAGCAGGCAACATA
Organism: Cerastoderma edule; assembly: GCA_947846245.1. Lineage (NCBI taxonomy): Eukaryota > Metazoa > Mollusca > Bivalvia > Cardiida > Cardiidae > Cerastoderma > Cerastoderma edule. Next base: position 9,654,076 of record OX401404.1, read on the forward strand.
AAAATCTATTTTTTAGAAAATTAATAAGCATTATAAGGATAAACCCTGGAAGTAACCTACATATTTTGTCATTTATAGAACACAAAGCATTATAAAAACAAAACCTTATTTTGACCAATTTACAGATATCCACCTTACCAGAGAGTATAGCAGACTGGCCGAGGTTAAAGGTGCTGAGGTTAGAAGAAAACTGTTTGGAGATAGCAGCTTTGACACCTAAAATTATGAAAACTTCAAACATTTCCCTGTTTGCTATAGAGGGCAATGTCTTTGATATGAAACAGTTTACCAACATTGATGGTTATGACGAGGTATGTATAGATTTATTTCATCTAATGACTCTTTTCCTGTTGTTAGTAAGTTTTTCCTGTTACAAGTAGTTTTAACAAGATCATGAAAACTTCAAATATTTCCCTGTTTGAGATAGAGGGCAATATCTTTGATATGAAACAGTTTACCAACATTGATGGTTATGACGAGGTATGTATAGATTTATTACATATATTGAGCCTTTTCCTGTTAATAGTAAGTTTTGATAGATGACTGTAACACCTTGCTCCATATCATCTCTCTTTGCCAAATCTGCTGCAAAAGATTTTAGAAACTATTGTGTCCAAAAGATCAAATTGCTCCCAATGAACAATTTATCATTATGTCCTAATGTCTCATGCCCAGTATCTTGAAGAAAATGTGTTTTTGTCTTCCATTTTTATCGGTCTGCTGTTACTAACAGTATGGGGGAACGGCCATATAACAATTACTAAAGAGACAATGAAATGAAAAACTGAACAGAACATTTCCCTGTGCTCTTTCTCTTTCTATTACTTTTCTGTCTGTATCTCTCTCTTTTTCTGCCACTTTCTTTCTCTTGCTCAATGTGGTTTTTTGGATGTTATTAATATTCTTACCCTTTTTGTATGTTATGTACTTGGTTCTAAATAAAGATTTGTTCTGTTCTATTCTGTTCTGTTCAATAATGAAAAACTTGCACAGCTGATTAGATAAACTTCCTAAACATTGTGACAAAAGAGGGGCTAGCTCATAAAAAGAATGTATGTTTTGTGCATTTATTTTAGATTTGGTCCTATAAAAAGTTTGCATTAAGTGCTCTTAATTTGAGCGTTCAGAGCAAGACTATAGGAAGTCATTTACAGAAGCAAAGTACTTGCATAAGTATTGCCATTTACCTTTAACATTATTAATTACCAGATTGTGGTGTGATCTTATATATCGAAGTATAACGAAGTATTTTAAATATTTATGTTCAGACTAGTTCTATGGTGAATTAACCAACTAGCTTATAGTGAAAAGTGATCACTTTTCACTAAAAGCTAGTTGGTTCACTTTTCACTATAAGCTAGTTGGTTAATTCACCATAGAACTAGTCTGGACATAAATATTTAAATATTGTTAAAGGCAATTTGCAGCAGACAATGTTTGAGTTCAATATGAAAGTGACTTAGGGGCCATGAAAAAATGACTTTCTTTATTTGAATCCTTGTAGTGCTTGAACAGACTTCATGTTTATGAAAACAGGTTGGATCCAGGTCATCCGCCAATAAATTGATGGCTGGCCTGTGATTTGATCTGTTTGCTACTCTGAGTATCTTTTCCTCATCAAAATTTCGCAGGTATTTCAGATTCTGGAGAGCAGATGACACAAAAAAAATTTAAGAAAATTACCCAGCATTCTAAGGGTTAATTCTTTACCAAACGCCACATTTTCAATTGTTCCAAATTGAAAGAGTTTGCAATTTCGTTAAAAGCAATTTCTTCTTTTCTCTCCATGTTTTCCAGAGTTGTCTGAAACAAACTGGTCAAATGTCGTTATTGTTTGGTAAAGGGTTAATTTAACTTTCAGAGAAGTTTTCAAGTTTCTTTTTGGTCTTGTTTCAGTACATGGAAAGATTTACAGCAACAAAAAAGAAGTTTAATTGAAAGAAAATGGGGATGAACTAAAACCTGAAGGATTGTGTATAACTTGAATATTGTGACATGTGGAGATGTTGCTGTTCATTCGTCTATCCTAGCCCATGAAGTTTGAGTGCCAGGTGCCTACTCTGATATTTGTCAAACAAGAGTTAGTTTGTCATATTTATTGTAATCTTTGTTTCATTTAAATGTAATAGACAATTATTTTGATGCATACATGTGTATAATCAGGATACTGTTGACTTTTTATTCATTTTGAAACAAATGAACTTTATGTTACTGATGAAATTGTAAAGATACAGACAAATTAATTAAACATGTTCAAATTATGATCAGCAACAATATAAGAATGCCCAAAAAGGGTTAATTGTGGATAGGTTTTAAGCTGGTGAAGTGATAAAAGCTTGAATACCTCTAACGACCTATTATAATAAAGTTGGAAAACTTTGGATATTATCTTTGCCATTACATTTAAGTTTATGTAAGGAAGTATACATTTATTTATGTCTCCTCGAAAATAATAAAAATGTTGTCTTTTTTACAACTTTGTGGATGGATTTAAATTTTGTTTGTCACAAGTTTTGTAATATATATATTTCGGGAAAAAATATTGCTTATACAGATGTACAAGCAATTTTTACAACAGAATTTCCTGCATGTTCCAAGCAATTTAAAAAAATCACTTTGCAAACAGCTATCTCATTTAGAGAACTATAATAAAAACCAGGTTGATGATTTTTGCATCTATCAGGATATTAAAATAACCCTATTGTAAGAATTTTTTTTTTTCGATTCATTCATTTCAAATTTTACCAATCAATTATGCATGTTTATTTAGTCACATGATTGCCTAATAAGCTTTGCCTTTCCTTTTACCGATCAAAACATTTCATACCATTCTTAACCCATTACCAAACAATGATGACATTTAACTACTTTGCTGCAGACGACTCTGGAAAACATTGTGGGAAAAGAAGAAATTGCTCGTAATAACCACAGTTTTCTGCCCCACCAGAAGATTATTTTCAATTTAATCACATTTTGAAATGTCTTCTGGTAACCCTTTCAATATGGGACAGTCAAATATTTGGTGTTTGGTAAAGGGTTAACCAAGTTTACAGATGACAGTTCAATGGTTCAACGCAAGACTAGTGCAAGTCCTCCACTTTTGTGCAAAACTTGCTATACTTTTACATTGAACCCTTAGGTTATCATTGATTCATTCCTCTGGTAAAAACAGAATGTTTAAAAGTCAAAAACTGGTCTTTTCTCCTTGTATTTGGACTGATCTGATTTAGATTTTTATCTCAACCTATAGATTGAAAGTAATCATCATTTGGAAATGAAGCAAAGCTCTCAATTTTTGTTTAGTAGATAGCTTACAAGTTAATACATATATATATATAGCTCTTGATGAGCAATCCTTTTCTTTGTGCATGCTTATCATCAAGGGTAAGTGTTTCATTTGTGGTAAAGAGTTAAGATGCGACATCAGCTTTCACAAAACACATGAAGGGGGCCTTATTTTTCAATATTGTCTTTAGCTGTTGATTTGGTCACCAAGGTATTGTTTTACTAAACTACTTAAAACCATACTAGCGCTCAGAAAAACTGCAAAACTGGGTGATATGAGTTATAAATCATGATAGAATATGATGAAGCATAGCGATAAACCTCAGGATCATAACAATATAACGCCAGCACTATTTATTATCGATTTTTCAAAGTGCTATTTTCACAAATTCGGCCGACATTGTTTTATCGCTAAATGTAAACAAACCTTATGGTATTCACTCTTTTAAAAGCATCATATGAACGCCTTACAGTCTCAATTCCTCTGTAAAAGGGGGTTTAAAGTACATTTGAGTTAAGTTTCAATTATTATAGAACTTTTTCAATATAAGTGTAATTGAGCGCAAGTAGGGCTTTAAGGAAAATATTTGCGCAAGTCTTAGACTTATCTCACTATCAATTTCAGATTTTATTTTAATTGCCCTTAATGAAAAGTTTGAAGTAACTATTGTGTAAAGGTGCGAAATTGTAAAGGAGCAAATTGTGTTAAAAAGTCTTGCCAGAACTAATTGTGAAGGGAACGTTTATGAGATGTGTTAATATTTATACAATGGATACATACCTCCCTCTAACAGCTTATTCAAGATGATGGTTTATTCAGATATAAACATTTTAGAGAATCTACCAATGCGTTATTTGTTCTTGCATGCGATTTGTTAGTGCCAAAACTATAAGTGAAAACATGAAGTAACAGAGTGTTGTCCAATAGAAGTTCATGAAATTTTCCCTGCCTTATGAATAAAATAAATAAAAGAAGACATGACCCCCTTAAATCATCCAAAACATCAAAAAACAAACACCTGAAATGTGGGTTTTGGGGTTATGCAAACCCATGTTAACAGTGAAGTCTCGTTTATCCGAACATGTCCGTTCCTGCTGAAATTTCAGCATAAATGAATCTTCCGCACTTATGAAGAAGGGCTAGGTCATGCTTAAATATACACCTTATAAAACATGAACGTTCTATATGCACCTGTATTGTTTTAAAATCACATCAATACTGATAGTATTATTTTCTTGCGTTAATATTTCCTAGGATATGTACATGTTTATAAAGAACATGAAGATAGGTAATGGCAAAGGAGAGAAAGGAAATGTAAAAGAAAAGAAAATACAAGACTGCAAAAACCCCTCTCATTTACATTTGAGTTGATGATTTGACCTTTGACAGCAAATACATTGACAGCATAGTGCATAATTGTACACGTTAAACAGCCTTAGAAACTATTACATACTGTTCTATTCTTTGATCGTCATGCATGTTGGAATGTATTATAATATTTTTATAGCAAATTATCCAACACGTAAACAATTTTGACATGGTTTGAAATCATGTTTTTAATTGGTCTCGTGTCCAGCTCATTATCCATTTTAGTCTGGATCCAAAGCACAAGATTCCAGACTTAACAGGGCAAATTACTGCACAATTATTCTGTTCCCTAATATCGTTCGGATTGTGAGACATCTGGATAAATGAGGCTTGACTGTTTATACTGTATAAACCCATGGGTTTGAATCAATTCATTACTCCCAAATCCATGAAAGCATGCTTTATATCACAGGGGGTTGAATTATTGCAGAACTCTACACACCCATGACTGTGCATTATAGGAAATTGGTTTGAATCAATGCAAATCTCCCCAATCATTGTATAGGAACTTGATAGTACAGCGCTTGTATCCATTTTCTATTTCTAGTTTTCCTGAGAGTTCTTTTAAGGTCGAGAATACAAGCAAAGTTTGAATATCCAAGATAATAAAAAATATCTCAGGAATATGAATAAAGTTCATTTGGCACCATAATAATTTTATGAAGAATTACCTCTGGGAAAACAAACTTGTTAGAGATAGTAAAATTTATTGTATTGAGAATACAAAGTTCTTTTTCTTCAAATCTATTTTCTTTATTTGTGCGTACAACTTAATGAGCCAATCAGATTCCTCTGTTTACTTTGATGGTTCTGATTGATAATAAAGTTATTTGCATGACCTTTGAATTAACCCTTAGAATGCTGGGTAAATTTGTAAAATTAAGAGTTTTGTGTCGTCTGCATTCAAAAACCATAAATATCTGCTACATTTTAATGAGGAAAGATACTCAGAGTAGCGAACAGGTTAGATCAAGGCCAGCTGCCAATTTACTTGGCAGCTGGCCTTGATTCAACCTGTTTGCTTCATCATGAAGTCAGTTTCAGCACTATAAGGGTCAAGTTGGAAAGATATACTTTGTCCTTATTCTTGAGATAATAGAAATGTCATGTCGAGATAAGACTTTGTTCCAATTCTCGAGATAATGTTTGTCGATATCTTTTTACAGCAAGCTTTGATCCGTTTTTCATGAGATTTTCTTTACTTATTTGTGAGAACAAGAGTTGTTCATTTTTTCAACATGATTAAGGCCCATTAAAGGAGATTAATGCTAAATCAAACTATATTATTTGGTAAACTTTTGGACAGATTCAAATAGTTATCACCAGAAAAAACCATCAGCACAACTTAATGTGAAAGTAAACCAGAAATAACCCTGATTAGCAAGTTTTATAATTCAGATTTCCCGATTCTTCACCCCGGACCTTGACACACCAATCAGAATTCGTTATTTTGAATACGAAAACAAACAGGTTGTTGATAGACATGATTGAATTGGAGACAACTATAGTTTGAGCACAAAATAACTTATTTAAAATGAGTCTTTTCAATAGGGTCTCAATGCATTCCTAAACTAATTCTCATGACTTTTATGAACATAATAAAAGAACTCTTTATATTTTTTCAGTAATTTATTTGTACTCCTCTCCTTTGATGTGCCTTTAAAAATCATATTTGGTAAGCGAAATTAGAATACACAACTTGCACATGTCACCTCAATTCAAAGGTATCTTACCATACATTGTTCTTCAGATGGGAAATATTTGTTTAAAACACAAGAGAAGAGGAGCAACAGTGGTGCATTGGTAGAGCTTCAGCCTCTGATACGAGGGTCCCGGGTTTGATCCCTGTAAGTGTTGAGGTGAAAATGCCGGGACTAGCCCACAAATCTATGCAAGAACTGGTCATGTATCCAGGAATCGGTGATCAAGAGGGAATTTGATAAGCCTCAAGCTTCCATCAAAATTGATGTACAAAAGATGAATAAAACTAAGACAATGAACCATTTCTATAAATTTATTGCACTGTATCATTCAACAAATACAATTTAAATGCAGAGAAAATTAAGTCATAACATAGCTAAGAATTTGAATGTTTTCATAAACCAATTAGGAAAAGTTCAAAGTACTTTCACTGCTATTTATCTCATTTCTCATTAAAACACATTATTTCAGTTATTAATGCCACTTCCAAGAGACATAAGTAAATATGCTCAATACCTCTTCATCATATTGTTTCAAATGTTTGCTACAAAGGTGTTACAGGTCATTGAAAAATCTGAGCACATCTTTAACCAAATACAACATTGGACCAGTTTGTTTGTCCAGTTTGTTGCAGACAACTCTGAAAATATTGCTCTTAACAAGCAATTTTTCCTTTTCCAACAATGTTTTCTGCCCTATCAGATGATTCATTTTCAATTTCATCACATTGAAATGTTGTCTGCAAACTTTCAATTTGGGACAGTCGAAAAATTAGCATTTGGTAAAGGGTTAAAATCAGCTAGCTTCATTTGAAAACTCGACCATTCTAGGTTATAAATAGTAAATAGTCAATCAAATCCAGCATAGGCAATAAAAAATTAATGGTAAAGTCTGATAGAACCAATTCAACTGTTTATGAAGTAAAAATGAGAATTCCTTAGCAAGGGCTCATATTCATTTGAAAACAATCTAATGCATCTAAGAAAGAAAAAGAAATGAAAACACTGTCAAGAAAAAGTAACGAAACAAATTTGAGCATGTGCAAATCCTCACCATATTGAAATGTTTTCAAAATTTGTGAATATGGTAGAAGCAAGTGAAGACCTAAGTAAATCAACCTCCACTAAAACTCTGCACAAGTAATTGAAGCTACTAAGACAGCTATTTAATTCATAACTAATTTCTAACGACTGCATTCGTCATTGTATCATTGAAGTGACATTTACATGTGGATAACTAACATACAATTTTTTTAAAGTCTTGAAGGAAAAAAATGATGAATGAAAAGCAACTAACAATATGTACATCCCGCACCGTTACCCACCCCGAACTAATATCAAAAAAGGGAGAGATCCAAACAGCAAGTCGGGGCTTCAATGCAAGACTATAGTAAGTGCTTCATAAACATGGAGCACTGACTATAGTATTGAACGAAACCCTTGAAGTTATATCTATAAAAATGATTTCTTACACTTTTCCTTCTGTGGATAAATCTTCTAGAGATGAGCAAACCTCCTTTATTTGAGGTTAGGACTAGTCTAAATGGAAAAAGACATTGAATGCATTGAATTTCTTGATATGGGTAGAAACGAATGTTGCAAAAGGGATAAATTGCTCATATGAGCAATTTACCCTTTTTGCAACATTGGTTTTTCCAGTTCTCTGCTAAAGATGTGCAAAAGTAAGTCTATATGAATGAAGTATTGAACAGTTTTGAAGTATTAAACAGTTTAAATAAAGGAAAACATCGAAGTGTTTGGTCCCATCACTATTGAATGTTGGTAGTAATAAAAAGACAATAATAAGATCGATTGTGTATCTAGCTCCTAAACATGTGAGCTATAATGACATATAGATGAATCATCAAAGTTCTCACTAACTTAACAAGCTGCAGGCAAATTTCGGAATTGTGTGAACAAAAACATTTCAGTTATCAAGTGGAGAACATAGAGCAATACTTCCTAATGTATCAGCTTACTTTTCTGTAAAAATTGCTTTAACCCATTACCAAACAATAACAACATTTGACCAGTTTGTTGCAGACGACTCTGGAAAACATTCAGGGAAAAGGGGTCTGGAAAACATTGCAGGAATAGGAGAAATTTTTGCTCTTAAAGAGCCAATTTCTCCTTTTCCAACAATGTTTTCTGCCCTATCATCAGAAGATTATTTGCCAATTTCATCCCATTTTGAAATGTCGTCTGCAATTTCTTTTAATTTGGGACAGTCCAAAATTTGGCTTTTGGTAAAGGGTTAAAAACAGTACAGGTGATCTCATATTACCTCAATCATACTCATACACACTTGTTGCAAGAGATTTACAAAATAACCAATGTGACAAATGACAAAATCATTCCTTTTATTCACAATAATTTTGACATAGTATTGAAAAAAAAAAGTTGTGTTTCATACTTTTTAGATTACTAAAAATGCCAATGAAGTGTAAAAGTAAAACCAGTCAAGCGTTGAGCAGTGTAATATACAAATGCCAATCCTAATTGATTATGGTATACAATGTATAAGCAAGAAACACATGTAAAACTTGACAGTCTTGTTCTCCAAGTTAAACAACTACATTGCAGCCTCATTACAACACGGTCGTCGGGAGCCGTAATGATCGACCCACGTTAATAGTGGGGTTGAAGAATATAACGCTGGATCCTTTTACGTGTTATAATGCTAGACCAACAAATCGACTTTAGGCCTTACTGATGTAATGAAAGCCAAGACCAACATAACATGCTGAAAATTGAAACTTAACACATATCATATCCAAATGAGCCAATTCTAGGTCATTTTGTCTGTTTTAACAAACGTTGTCATAAACAGAATCTAACAGATGAATACTAGTATGAATTGATAAAAAAAAGTTTTACCAGACACAATCAAATGAGACGAACACAAACAATAAAAGAATGTGAAGCAATTTGATTATTCATGCTTTAAATTAGAGAAATTGATACTAAAACATGACACATTATCTAAATGATAAATAAGGATATACCAATGATTACATATTTCAAACATCTCTCAACAAAATAAAAACCCATTTGTATTTCCCCCTTCCCCCTGATTTTTGTCATTTTCAAAAAGCAATGCTTGTCATTTGGTGTGTTTTGGTCTTCCTTTTCCGTTAAGCCGCATGTACACGTAAAATTCTTAATACAGTTTGCTCAATAGTATCATACGGGCAGACAAACTATTAATAATTTGTTCGATTTATTTACGTACATGGGAATACTCAACAAAAACATTTTCTTTGAATATTTACAAATATTCACAACTCCATAGTTAATACCCACAAAAAAAATTTGAAATAAAATAATGGTAGGAAAGAAATAGGAATATATGAACACTATTCTGTAGGGCTTTATATAGTTTGGGAGCTATTTATAATACTATTTACAATTTTGACCGGTTAAAATTCACAGCAAATTTGCCATACTACATACGTCAATACCACCTTTTTTTGAAGCTTAAAATAATTGTGACAAAAAAGACATCTGACTCTTTAAAAGCAAATACTTTTCACTCATTTACTGTATTTTTTTTTCTTTTTATTCAGATTCTGAAGATAATTCCCCTAAAAAAAATCAAATATAACCTTTTAAGTGCTGGATCCAAATTCATGTTTATGCAAACATGTTAAATCCAGGCCAGCCGCCAAGTAAATTGGCGGTTTGCATGCAATCTAACCTGTTTGCAACTATGGGTATCTTTCCTCAACAAAATAAAGTAGATATTTAAAGTTTTGGAAAGCAGACAACGCATACATCTATTTATAGAAAATTACCCAGCATTCCAAGGGTTAAAGCATGAACTGTTTGTGTTTTCCATAGTTAAGAATAACTTGTATCTATGTCGATGTCTTCCATGTTGAACCATTTTTTGAAGAAAGAAAAATCAATAATTTCTTTTATCTTACTACAAGTGGAGGGATAAGGGCAAGGTGTGAGGGTCAGTTTCAAAACATGTGATTGGTCAAAATTGAAGGCAACAGCAGACAAAAAAAACATGTAAGAAAGAAATATCTAGTTTTATTCAGGATAGAAACAACCTACGACTAAAGGAGAAATTGCTTGACACAAGCAATTTCTCCTTTAGTTATGGTTGTTTCTTAAGTCTTTTTTTAAAGGTGTGTCAAGAGAGTGATATTATGGAAAACAGGAAAAAAAATGCACTATTAAACGTCGAACAAAAGGGACTAAACCTCTATGCTGATTATGTGAATAATTGTGAAGATTGGCAAATTTGCTGCAAATATGTTTTTGTATCATCAGTGTTAACGTAAAGTGATAAACCTTTATTAGTAATTCTGGAATAGAGCTTTGAATTTTTATGTCAAACAACAGCACTCAATGCCTTGCTGGCTAACAGTAACATATATGCACGACTTTTCATTGTTCAATGTACCAACAGAGGATGTGGAATCACTGGTTGCGCAATATCTTGTTTGCACGCTTATTGGCAGTCTCCACTCTGCTAGCATTAGAGTCAGCCTGTGTGAAAGAAAAAAAAGAAAAACCAAAAATAAATAAAAGCAAACTAAAATGTGAAATAAAACAAAGATTCAAGCAAAAAAGATACAATTAGAAGAAAAAAAAACTATTCATAAAATTTAAGTTGATGGTGAAAGGTTAGGAACAACCTATGACTACTGGTATACTGAAATAGGATGAACATCTTAACCACCTTCGTGTTTGTTTTGTTTGTATGGTGTATAACGCCATATCAACAATTTTTCAGTAATGCAACAGCTTTCCTGGATCCACTAGTACTAGGCTAGAGCTTTAAAGTGGCAAAGGTCACTCCTACGAGTAAGAGGTGTCGATGGGGCTCGAACCCGGGACCCCAGAGTTCCATGTCCATCAACATAACAACTGGGCAACATAGAAGCCATAGAAACCTTTGTGATAAAACCCATTGCCTTATAGAGAATCTCCTGAAAGGTCCAATTTGAAAGCAACATTGCATCTTTAACAATATAAACTGTATGTGAAAAGCATTGTAAGAAAAGAAGGAAATGCTCGTTACAAATAATGTTTCCTTTCTAAAATTTGTTTAACCCTTAGAATGCTTGGTAATCTTCTAAAAACAGATTTTTGTATCTTCTGCTTTCCAAAACCTTATATATCTGCCTAATTTTGATTAGGAAAGATACTCAGAGTAGCAAACAGGTTAGATCACAGGCCAACCGCCAATTTACTTGGTGGCTGGCCTGGATCTTACCTGTTTGTATAAGCATGAAGTCAGTTTCAGCACTATGAGGGTTAATAATTCATTTGATCCAAGAATATTTAGCTGAGTTAATATAATGGGCTAAACTGCATTTCTTCTGCATGTCCTTGTCCATTCTAAAATCATCCTTCTTAACTCATAATGTGAAAACTCTTCCCCAACACAAGATTTTCTTCTATACTGTTTTAAATGGCAGATTACGGGTATTCTACCTTAATTTGAAATGTGGTCACTCTTTACAATACTCACAAACATCAACATGCTCTTATCATGCAACAGCTAATGCTCACTTATTTTTTTTATATGGAATTCATTTTAGAACTGGCTTTTATTGAAGTCATAAGCAGTCATTATTATCAGGTATGGAACATCACATTCAGTATGTATCATTGGGTAAAAAATGTTGCGACTCAAGTAGAAATTGTTCATTATAATTATAAGCATTTTCTCTGTCAGTCACAGTCCCTGTGTTGCCTTTACCTAAAGCTACAAATGCGTTAATATGATATCATAAGATGGTAGGTTATTTATGAGGGTTTTTACATCACATCAACAATATTTCAGTTATATAACTTTGCTAGGCAAATTATCAAAGAAGGAAGACCCCAAAACGTGACTCCCCATATCAGCTAGTAAAGGTAGAGATAGAACTAATCATCAGAACTAAGGAGCAACTTAATTGGTGAAAACTTAGCAGTATAATAGAGGACAGCCTACCCTAAACAGAACGACAACAATTTTATACTGTGAGACGTTAACCCATTACCAAACAATAAAGACATCTGACCAGTTTGTTGCAAACAACTCTGGAAAACATTGTGGGAAAAGGCAAAATTGCTCATAACAAGCAATTTCTCCTTTTCCCACAATGTTTTCTACCCTATCAGAAGATTAATTTTCAATTTTATCACATATTGAAATGTTGTCTGCAAACTCTTTCAATTTGGGACAGTCAACGATTTGGCGTTTGGTAAAGAGTTAACTACCCCATTACCACATTGTAAGCTTGTCATCCTTTAGAAGACAAGAATGATAAGTTAAATAAAAGGGAAATCCTAAATATAATGATATAATCCAGGATCAATGCAAAACTTTAGTTAAGTGCTTCACAAGAGTGAAACACTTACTGTGGTCTTGTATTGAACCCTTGTAATGTTTCTCAAAAGATGTATACTATTGTTTCTGCCTGGTTTTTGCAAAATTACTCTGTAATAAAAAAAAAGAGTTTGCTCAATTTGTCACAGTTATATTTTGGAAGTCTTCGTCATCTAAAGGACTAATCTAAATTTATATAGTAATGGGCTAAAGCAATAAACAACCATCAACCTCTTGATAACTTTGATCAAACCTAAAGCCTGTTTGCTTAATTGTTCATTTAAAGAGGCTTAAAAGCCAAGATATCAATTTATCAAACTTTCCTTGATGAACCAGCACTAGGCTTAGGCTCTGAAGTGTCTAGCCAAAGGACACTCCTACAAAACCAGAGGTATTGGTGGGGCTCATACCCGGGACACAAGATTCCTAGTCCACCACCTTAACCACTAGGTCACAAAGGACCCATTTGTTGTTAGCCTCTTCATATGTTGCAGACAACACTTTGAAGAAAATTGTAAAATCATGAGTCAAATACATGTACAGGTACTTTATGAACCTTTTTCAATTTCATTTGAGTTATGATTTCCTTTTGGCCAGGGAAAATCTTTTTAAAAAGAGAAGAGTTGAAATAAACAGCTGCCCTTACAATTGCCAATAATCAATGTAAGGGCTAGTCCTTTGGGACAAGATGGCCTATGTCTTTGAACCATTATACGAGAAATAGAACAACAACCTTTATAAACAAATTTGGCAGTTCATCTTATATACAGGCTCGTATCATTATCAAGCTTATTAAGAGGATTGGAGTTGGCTCTGTGCAGTGCAAAGCAAACTTAAACAAAACCAATACGAAGTACATCTTAACTGAAAATAAAATGAAAAGTTACTATTGAAACAAAATGAAATGGGGGATTTATATCTATATTACACCTTTAGTTACATGAAAACCTTTCTGAAAAAGACCTTGCGCCATATATCCAATAAGTAATCAATCATGTTGATAAGGTTGCATTTTACCCCTTATAGTGCTGGAACCGACTTCATGCTTATGCAAACAAGTTAGATCCAGGCCAGCCGCAAATTTACTTGGCGGCTGACCTGTAATCTAACCTGTTTGCTACTCTGAGTATGTTTCCTCATCAAAATGAGGCAGATATTTAAGGTTTTGAAAAGCAGACGACACGAAAATCTTTTTTTTAGAAAATTACCCAGCACTCTAAGTGTTAACAATCTTGTTATAGGAAGGTTAGAGAAACATTGTGAAGAAAGCAGATAGCAAGCAATAGTCTCTTTACTTGGAAAGATCTCTTATCCATTCAAAACTGAAAAAAGCATATCCCATACAGTCAAACTTGTGTTAAGAGGCCACCATATGGGACAGAGTAAATTGGCTGTTTAAGACAGGTTGGCTGCTTAACACAAATTGATTTACACTATAAATATAACAATGGGACTTTCTGTAGTGGCTGTTTAAGGCAGGTTGGCTGCTTAAAAGGGTGGCTGCTTAACACAAGTTAGACTGTACTTTCATACTTGCAATAATTGTTTTCTGATAGCAACTTCACAAATTCATTTAAATTGCTAATGCCATCAGAGAGGTTTCACAAATTTAAACAAAACAGAATACATATTAATTAACGTTTCCCCACCTACAAGTACCAAGATTTCAAGGGAAGTTTGACAAAGCTGTCCAGATTGAACACATTAATGGAAAAAGATGTGTTAAAACTTTCTCATTTTGAAGCCTCTGATATAAATGTAAGTGGGGAAAAGTTGTCTAAATGGCACAACACTGGCAACTGAAATGATACAAAACTAAATAATAAGACAGTAGTGTGTGTGAGCATTCGACTGAAAAATAAATAGGTGCATAAATAATATCACCAAACTAAAGGCTCCAGTTTTTAAAATTCCCAACAGATAGTTTTATTCAATAGCATGGCAAGTGGCATTGATTGACAGCCAAGCAAATTTAAGACAGAAAAAAGTTACATCTCTTATGTTAAAGGATCAAGCCACACCAAACCTGAAGTCCAGTTTTGAAGCCGGTTATTCTTTAACAAAGTATAACTAACTACACAATTGTTTTGAGGTTAAAGGTTTTTACTAAAGCATCTACTAAAAGACTAAGTAGAACACAGAACAATTGTTTTGGATTTGAAATAGTTTTCAACAATATGTTTGCAGACAAAATGTAAACCTACAGCTAAAGGTATGTCAGATTCATATGGGGTGTTTATGTTGCTTCAAAAAATCAGTAATGTTTGCATTTTCCTGGACTCACCAGTTCTAGGCTAAGGCTCTGAAGTGACTTGCCAAAGGACATTTCACTAAAAGCCGAGAATCCTTATGGGCTCAAACCTGTGACCAATGGATGGATAAACTGCCAGCTTTAACCACTAGGCCACACAAGACCCTTAGAGTATGTTATATGGACTAGAGGTATCAAAATCTAAAAGAACACTTATAAAGTCTAATTGCATGTTGAATGATATTTTATCAATGCCCTTTCCCATGATTCTGCCTGCATTTTTACAAAGAAGGTTTCCCTAACAAGGTTACAAATGAAAGCTGGTGAATATTAAAAAGAAATGAAAAGTGGCAAGTTCTCTGCCTAAACAGCCATATGAAAAACATTTAGCAATGACTAACTGGTACAAATATATGAGTTAAGCTTTGAAGACATGACCTGCTTTATGTAGGATGTTTTGAAAGATCTGTTGTATGCTTTAATTGTTTTTGAAAGATCTGATGTATGTTTCATTTGTTTTTGAAAGATCTGTTGTATATGGTTTCTTTTTGCAAGATCTGGACAAATATGTGCATATACTCATTACTGTATATTGGATTTCGTGGTTTTCTCCTATTGAATACAGCAGTAGACAATGTAAATAAAGAGTGAAGATAACTTCATGGTAAAATTGGCTGCAAACCATTGTGTCATTAGGATAAAATACTCCTTAAGAGCAATCTCTCCTTTTATCACTTATAAGTATTTGGTGAGACTAAACAAGTGTCTAACTATGAACTAACCGTATAAAGCCATAATATCAAATTTCATTTTCAATAAGAATGCATGTGTATCCCCAAAAGGTGAGATAAACCGAAGTTTCACGATAAATGCTAGAAGCTTAACACATAGAATTAACATGTCTACATTCTATTGTATTATAAAAACTTAGCCATTTCATCTAAACCTTGTTCATAGCTCAAAAACAAATCAAGGATTCCATGCATGACTATAGTAAGTCTGTCACATATGTGAAGCACTTACTATAGTATTGCACTTACCCTCTTAACCAGAGATCATTATTAATTAAACTATCTATTCATGAGATTCTACACCAACATGTTCATTCAAACCACAAACATTTGTGTATCGCATTAAAGAACATCTGAGTATATGTGTGTAAAGAAAAATTGAAGCTGATTGGGTGCTTAGACCAAAGTTACCTTTTTATCTTTTTAATATATTTTTTTCAGGTATCAATGTGCTTATTTCATAACCTCAGGCATATTACCATTAACATACATATGACCTTAAAACCAAGGAGGCATGTTTACAAAATATCAAATTGCTTTGAGTAAGGGAAGTTCAATAACTTTTCAAAATTAATTTGAAAAAGCCGTTCTCTCATAATACATATTTCTTCTTTAATTCGAGGGTTCAGTGCAATACTATAGCAAGTGCTTCATGTTTATTAAGCACTTACTATAGTCTTGCATTGAACCCTCGTTATGATATATTTTCAATTCTGTTAATCGAGGGCTTACTTCTCTACTTCTCATACATATTTGGAAAAATATTTTAAACCATTAAAACCTTTCACAGAGCATCTAACGCATTGGGAAACAATTGATTATTCTTTTTATCTCTCTCCTTTAGGCCCACCCATCCCTATCTTCCATACATTTGACAGTTAAATTAACACTGTTGAGTTGCTCTTTGAGGTATGAACCTGGCTTAAACATACAAAAGGAAAAACGTGATATCAACCAGAGGCAGTAAACAACTGCGTGTCTACGATTTGAGAAGTTTGGCAGCACGAGTGTTTGCTTCCTTGATCCGGACTTCATTGCTCTCCGACTGTAAAGGGAAGTAATTAGGGTTAGTACATCAATTAAATATTAAATGTTAAAGGTATATCAGAAAACTATATATGAAATAAATATAACATATACAAATATGTCTCCTAGTAAACTGATGCTACATCAGAGTATCTTGCAGAACACAATTATGATATTAATGAACAGCAATGTCTTGCTAATCAAGACAATTTGGTCCCCATAAAAAAACAGAGATACAGGCTTACAAGTTTAAATAGATCTATATAGGAAAAATCGGTGCCCCACTTTTTTCTTTCTGTTTGCAGACATTTATGGAATATAGAGGTTTGGATTAACAAGGCTTCACTGTATATATGAATTCTTTGGCGATACAGATAACTTCATAAAATGATCATGAAAATATGGCAAACTTGAGTTTGCTAATTCTAACAGATTCACTTTTTTGTCAGTTCATCAAAAAATATCTGCTAAAAACCCAAATCATCAACAGGTCTAGAATAAATGCGCAATTTGTTGTTACTGATGTGAGTTTCTATAAAAATAATAAATATGTACATATTTAAAAAACAACAACAAGGAAGTAAGAATTGAACTTCAAAAATTGACTCCACTTCTTTTCCTGTGATGGGCTGTAACCGCATTTATAGCAACCCTGAGAAGAAGCAAACTAGTAGCAGGCTAGAAATCTAAGTCTTGTCCAAGGATACCATGCCATGAACAGTAAATACAAAATTTCGCCTTAGTCTCATAGTACGAGTCATACCTGTGAAATCTTCAATATTTATTAAACTTAAGTCTAATTTTTATAGCAAAAGCAAAGATCCCTTTGAGATTCAAGGGTTACGACAATTTGGTATAGATGAACAGTTACATATCTTTGACAGGCTCTAAAACCTTAAGTCCTTGGCCAGAATAATTTGAAGGTTCAATGCGAGACTATACTATTGTATGGAACCCTATAGATGAGCTCTGTAGTGTGTACAATGAATGGGGTTTTAAGGCACTGTGTAATATGAATGGGGTTTAATGGCAATGTTCATAATGAATGGGGTTTGAGGGCACATTCAGAGCAAAGGTATAGTATGCATTGGTTTGTTTCCCACTTTCCTTTTGGTCAAAGAGTCATGTTTGATCCATCACTGATTGAAATTTCTTATAAGTAATAGGTTACATACTCCTCCATCAAACAGGATTTTGAAAGTGTTTTTCTTTGTAATAATGGGTAAACATCAGTTTGTCAAAGAAGTAATTTCTCAATATAAAGAATTGCTCTAATGTCACCATTACTTTTTATATTGGGGATTAACGACATGTCAACAGTATTTATTTTTTAACGGCATTCTTGGATTCCATCAGTACTTGGCAGGGGTCTTCATAGTCAAGGGCCCTCCCATAGAAATTGCCATTGCCACTGGTGAGGATTGAACCCAGGACCCCAGTGTCACAAATCTTTCACCATAACCATTTAGCCACACCATCACTTCTAGGGTCATATCTTGCAGGCATAATATAACATGCATGTAGGAGATACTTCCTTTATGAGGTTTAACATCAAGCCAAGAACTTCATATGTTTTTATCTTGATTACCTGGGCTTCACCAGTACAGGGCTATGGCTCTGCAGTGGCTTGCCAAAGGACTCAAACAAAGCCAGCAGTGCTGGAGTGGATCAAACCTAGGAATCCCATGTAACAATTCTATAACTTTCACCACTGGACAACGCAGGATTCCACAAATATTAGGAGCACATAGAAATTACAATTCTCAGGAAATCCTCTATTTGTCACAGAACTTTTCATCTGATGAGTGTTGATGTCTTCTAACATTATCAAAGCTCAAAAGAAGGTAGCCTTTGATAACCAGCATATTCAAACATGCCTGAGAGATCAACAAACAGACAGATTACAGCATTGTAAACCCTTATAGTGCTGCAACTGACTTCATGCTTATGCAAACAGGGAAGATCCAGGCCAGCCGCCAAGTAAATTGGCGGCTGGCTTGTGATCTAACCTATTGGTAGCTCTGAGTACCTTTTCTCATCAAAATTAAACAGATATTCAAAGCAGACGTCACAAAAATCTATTTTTAGAAAATTGCCCAGCATTTTAAGGGTTAAATACCCCTCCCACCCTCTGCCTCTATGTTTGTGTCTGCCGTGCGTTACAGACCACACAAATGTCTTTACCTTCTGGTTTATTCGGTCCAGTTGTCGGTTCTGTGAGCCAATCTCATTTCCCATGTCTACAGCCATGTTGCGTAAATTTCCCAGCATACCGCTCACTTCCCCTAAATTCTGCTCCATCTCATCCTCTCTTGCATCGTTTGTGATTCTGTGTTAAGCAAAGCAAAGTGATGGAGATTAGATGTAGGTATTGGAATAAAGCCGTATTGGAATAAAGCCAATTGGAATAAAGCCGTATTGGAATAAAGCCGTATTGGAATAAAGCTATTAGCTTACTTCAACATGACAACAACAAAAATAATAACAATGATTTTCGCCGTTCTGCAGATGAAAATAATTTTTAACTTCACCTAATTACAAGTTTTGGACAGGTCTATTTGACATTTACTAATAATGTGAACAATTACGTTTTCTAAGAGATATTGTGTAGGAAAAAAGGTACAACAGGAAGAATTATTTCATAAAATGAATTCTGGATATTAATCAAAAGTGTATTAAATCTTATGAGGCAAATTTTAGAGTAAACACTCTAGCTCATAAATATTTGTGAATATTGTTAAAAACTACAAAGCCAATGGCTGAATAGAGTAAATAACCAAAAAAGAAAATGCATAATAAGATTATCAATATAGACTCTGACTAAAATTAACACAAAAATTGTTCATTTTTATATTCAAATATCAACTCTAGTTATCATTTTAGTTTGAACTTATCACGAAATGTGATGCACAGTTCAAGAAATAAGTAACAAAAAAATACTTCCTTATTCACTCAGCATACAAGTATGGCCAACTCATCAGAATTTAAAGTAAATGAGATCAAGCTCAGAGAATTATGTAAATGAACTGTCAGCTTACACAAGTAAAAAAAAAATACATTAAACTTTATCTATTTTTCAGGAGAAAACAAATATATCTTGTTTAAAAAAAAAGAAAAATTGAAGGTAAAAATTAATATCACTCAGAAGAAGAGATTAATTATTGCAATCAACCATGTCTTTACTCAAAATGTTTTTCAAGAAGTTGTCAAATGCAACATTTTATTCAAAATTTAAGTTGATTTAAAACGTCAAAAAATCGACCTCAGTAGTAAAATCATGCATGTCTAACAGATCTAAAAATTCAAAAGATCACTAAGGAATATGTAATCAGGAAAAAAATGTTTACAACTAGAGAAAGCTCTACTTCCTTCTCATTCTAGTTGGAATCAACTTTCATAGAAAGTATTTGACTTTATTTACCTGATATCTTTTTCTTTTAATGTCCTGTCAATTTCTTTTGAATAATATTATGACTAAAATC
The DNA here is from genome assembly GCA_947846245.1 of Cerastoderma edule. Lineage (NCBI taxonomy): Eukaryota > Metazoa > Mollusca > Bivalvia > Cardiida > Cardiidae > Cerastoderma > Cerastoderma edule. The sequence goes on from OX401404.1 coordinate 9,674,314, forward strand.
TACACACAACAATGTATACTATTAAATACACAATAAAAACTAAGTGAAAGAAAAAAAAAGCCACATTTTCTTTGTGTTAGGTAGAATAGAATAGAATGAGCAATTATGTAAATAGAAAATGATATCAAATATATTCTATTCTAAAACAATAGTTAAAGGAAACATTGCAGCAAAACAAAGATTTGCTAATCAAGAGCAAATTTTTTCATGATGTAATGTTTCTAAACAGCACATATCTGGTTCAAGGTACAAACCGTAGTTTCCAGGTCATGACCCTTCAACTTGCAGGGACAGTCTAATAAAATACAGTTATATTAATATATACTTAACAACAGTGACAGAAAAGAAAATATCGAAACAGTTAAAAAAAACACACTCTTTCACAATACCAACTTCACTGTACCTGACTTTCTATGGATTTGTAAAACTCCTTTAACATAAAAGTTTTGAGAAAAAAAGAATGACTCCTTTATTTAATATATATTGGAGAGATAACATTCATTTATACGCAAATTAAGCTGTTACAATTTCTCTTAGTTGACAGTTACAAAATTATTTCCTTAAAGACAGATTTAGCTTTGGTTTCACATGAAATTTTATATTGTTTTCAACAGTGTTTAAGTTCTATTGTGGGTGTTGTTGAACTAATCCATGATTTTGATATTTCATCTCGAAATCCAAAAAATTCTCTTCTAAAGCTACAGACTATTTTCTCGCAGAATACAAGTACTTAGTGGAAAGAGTTGTATTAATATCTTTATAAGGACTTTATTTATATCATTACCCAGGTTTACCAAACACCAAATTTTTTAACGTCCCAAATTGAAAGAGTTTGCAGACGACATTTCAAAATGTGATGAAATTGAAAATTTATTTTCTGATAAGGCAGAAACATTGTGGGGAAAGGATAAATTGATCATTCAGAGCAATTTCTCCTTTTCCCACAATGTTTTCCAGAGTCATCTGTAACAAACTGGTCAATTGTCCTCATTGTTTGGTAATGGGCTAAAGAGTATTTATCACAAACATAGGTCTCGAACTCAAGACCCCAATATTGAATGTCAAACTTGTTACTGCCAGAACTACCGGTACTAGGGGCTACGCTTGAAAACAAAGGTATTGTGTTTTGGTATTTTTGAATGGACTGTTGCAAAGTTAAAGAGTTTTGATTAGCAATGGAGGAATCTTTATTGAGTGCTAAAAGCAATTTTGAACATCACATTGTCAAAAGTGACCAAAGTTTCAACATCATCAAGAACAGGTTGTGCATGTATTTGTGTTAGAATTATTATTGCTATTATTCGTGACCACCATGGTACCTAAAACATTTAAAGATATGTTAAAACTTTACCAACCTTGTGACAAAAGCATCTTTTTTTTTGGAATTTGACACAAATTGTTCCCAACACGTTTAAGAATACTATTATAAAAAAAACAATCATCGCCAACTTCTTCATACAATTTCATTTGTTAGTAACATCTTAACAAATTAAATAAAACAAGAGAACTAACATAGTATTAATGCTCAAACATTCTTTTTTTTAAAGAAAAACACACTGCACACTTAGTTATGTAAATCAGAAAAATGCCAATCATTGCGCATAAGTAAAAAACTTTATAACTCCCTATTAAATGCAGCTCATTTGAAAAAATACTTGACAATGTTTTGTCAGGAATGGATAATACCCCGGTATATTTTTTTTTATTACCAACAGCTCTTGTCATCTAAATTTGGGTTCAACTTAATAGGGACCTTTCTCTTGCAAGCCACAGGTTTGATTAAGTCATTTTAAGCAGATTTAATTTATCTATTTTTGACTGAACTATTTCAAAATCATCCTGGATACAACGAAAAATATAAACCTTTACAATTATCCCAATGGCTCATCTAAATTTGTGTACAATTTAACAAATAGATAGGGACTTTTAAAGCGCATACACAAGGTCATCTATCAGTCAGTCATATATTTCTGGAGGATTTAATGTATTCATACACCTGAGAGAAGATAGTGAAACACAGACCTAGTGACGTAGCCTGATTGTTGGCCAATATTTCCACCCTGATCTACCACCACTCGGGGACCGTTCGTATTCACCTGCCCATCTTCCGAGGCTTTCCACGTTTTATCATAACCGGAACTCTTCTCAAATTTTTTATTTCTGAAAAGTCATGCTCTAAAACGTAAAATAAAAGTCACAAAAGAAACTATGAACAAAAATACAGTGGACCAGATAAAGGTGTACTTCAATAACTATTCTTTTTATATCTTATAAAAGGTGTTCGGCAATAGCTATCTTTTTTATATCTTCTATAATCTCTATAGTGTGTGTGCTCCATAGAATCATCACAGTGTGTATCTCTGAGACCTTTCTAATGAGTACACACACAAGTTTTTCAAGTCACACATGCGCAAGATTTTTAAACACACCTTATCTGAACCACTGATATCAAAATAAAAATAAAAGATTAAAAAAAGAAACTTAAAAACACATCAAACAGTAAGTGGTGACGGTAAAATGGTGACTCAGCAAACATAAGAGTGTGACACAACACGGTACTAGGCACTAAGGCGCAGCCACATACTTTGTGACAAAGCCCCCTGAGGGACCCATCCCCTCCCCTCCAACTATCACACGGGGACCCTCCGTGTTAACAGTACCATCATCATTTTGTTTCCAGGTCGCTTTATCATTTACTTTTTTGGCCCTGTAACAAAGCAGTTTTAAATGCTTTAACCCATTACCAAATGCCAAAATTTTCGACTGTTCCAAATTGAAAGAGTTTGCAGACGACATTTCAAAATATGATGGAATTGGAAAAATAATCTTCTGATAGGGCATAAAACATTGTGGGAAAAGGTGAAATTGCATGTTAAGAGTGATTTTTCCTTTTCCCATAATGTTTTCTAGAGTCATCTGATACAAACAAGTCAAATGTTGTTATAGTTTGGTAATGGGTTAAAAGGCTTTTACTCAATTGAAAACTAGGCAGACCATATTGTATCATGAGGCTTGATTGCCTAAATCTCCTTCCAGTATCCTGCCTCCCTTTCAAAAGACATATATTTGAAACAGTTGTATTGAAGAATCTTCTAGAACATTGTGGCAAAAGATAAAAAGCTCATGGCATAAGCAAGTTCTTCCCCTTTCATATGCTTCTGAAATTTACCTTAAATGTTTTATTGTTTTTATCAAAAATTCTTGTAGAATTCCTTAGACTGGTATTGCTATGTTGCTAATATTTTAGAAGCTTAACCCATATTGTGCTGGAACACACTTCATGCTTATGCAAACAAATTAGATCCATGCCAGCTGCAAAGTAACATGGCGGCGGGCCTGTGATCTAACCTGTTTGCTATTCTAAGTATCATTCCTCATCAAAATCAAGATGATATTTAAGGTTTTGGAAAGCAGACGACACAAAAATCTATTTCTAAAAAATTACCAAGCATTCTAAGGGTTAATAAATAGTAAGTTGATTAAAGATGCAAGAAAGGACAAATTTAAATGTCATGTAATAAATAAATTGTAATTCATTGCTTGGTGTACTTGGTATTTCCTGTAAAAAGATTCATTTTTTGGTTTAATCATCTTTAAGTTCTTCATGTAGACTATTCTTTTGTTAGATCTAAATGAAAAAGTTCCCTATATCATTCTTCTTACCAAAATTTGCAACAAAGATTTTTTTTTTTTTGAAAAATCTACAGGCAAGCTTCTGTTTAAAGAAGCTAAGAAATAGCACTAAACAAATTCTGATACAAGATGCTGCTTCCCTCAGGTCTCAAGATACTTTTTATCAATTGCAAATTGAATATTACTCCTCAAGATTTGATATTTGTATCATTTTTTCTTATTTACATCTTATTCAACAAGACGTAACACTAAACTATGTTGGTCAGAGGACCTTTTTTCGCAACAGTACTCCACAGCACTCTTAAGAAGTCACATACTTCTTTCTGATACAAACACAACTATTCAGAGAGACGACTAAATTCAAGTTGAATTGCTTTTGATGCACCGCATCCTGAAATGAAAATAGATGATCAAAGGCCTGAAAGGCCAGACTGCGTCGCAGTGGAATTGTATTCCTTAGTCTGAAGGACTGTTTGTGTGTTTGAATACAACTCTGCTGTATATCTTATTTATTAAAGAAAGAACAACTGTAAATATAAACAATATGCAAATGCTTTTAAATGTATTCTATGAAAAACGTAATAAAAAATAAGTAAGAAATTAACTACAGTATTAAGTTTTTGTACGATGAGACATAACAAGAGACCCATGAAGTCCTGAAATACTGACTAAATTTTCATCGATATTGACAATCTGATAAAAGTTGGTAAAGATTTCAAGAACATAATTCAACTCTTTACGTCCATCCCCATCTCTTGCATGTGAATCAAAAATGAAAAAAAAAATCCAAATGATAACAAATTGCTTTTGCATTTCCCTTACATATAAATATACTGTACTGAAATTCTCCTTGATTGGTAGGCAATCCAACTCCTATAGCCATCTCAAGTTTAACAAGGGGGTAATTGTCTGTGTAATTCGGGTTCATTGCACCACTGTACGTTTTCTTTACTTTGCATACAAAATACTCACTAGACAAACAAATGTAGGGAGGCAAGTCATGTACTTCAAGAAACTCAACTGAGTTGTTGTTATATTTTCTTATATCAATATACAAATCATCTCCTGCAATCAAAACTTGATCCAAATCATAATTCCTCCAAGAAAACTTATCAAATGGATGTGTAAAAAGTATGGTACACACTGCTTACCTCTTGACAACACACTAAACATCTCATTACCCTGGTGGATGTTTCCCTAAATAGGAAATTCATTCAACATTTTGTTAATCTGACTTTCTGGCCCAGGATTCGTTTCGACATCACCACATATCATCAAAAGTAACATAATAAGTAAGAGGTTTCTGTTAGCATGACAGACCATAAATAGCACTAAGATAAAATTTGGTTTACAGTCTGTGTCCTGATCTCCATCAAGTTTACCGGCTTGCAGTCGTAAACAAAAACATCTTATCCTCAACATCCACTGATTAACATTAATCCCCATTTCTTCACATAATATTGCCATGCAACTCAAAACAGTATCTCCCTTCATTTTCAAAAGATGAACAAATCGGAAAGGTTAGTGAATCCACTGTACACGAAGTCGAACTTTTTCAAGCATAACTTAGCACAAGATAGCCGGAAATTCGAAATCTTGAACAATGCCGCTCAGCATGCGCAAACACTAAACGCCCCGGCAAGTGAATAGATAAAACAATATGTCTCTGGATGTAAACATTGAACGTTTGGAAGCGATCATGTAATTTTCCAGACATGAAACCGTATCTCAACTCTAGGACCAAATAGTTGTATCGACTCTAGTATGTTCTCCAGAAATAAAAACAATATACTCCAAGATAACTCCAGACAGTGTGCAGTGCTCACAATTACTTATTACAACGTAAATTCCCCGCAAAAAGGCCCCGACAGGAGTATACATATATGTAAACCGAGTGTGTTAGGCCCTGGCAAGAGTATATATAAAGTGAGTGTGTATTGAAGGCAAAATAAGTCCACAGCAATTATATAAACATGGAACGTTCGAACTTAATCTTCAAGCGATCAAACCATGGATCATATGATTTTTCCTGACAAAGCGACCCAATGCTAGAATCAAATATTTGTATCCCATTCCATCGAGAATACCTAAAAAGAATAAACAAACGTTTGAATTCGCCTCTGCGGTTCAACGTGAAAAGTAGTTCTTTGGTATACATGCGCGAGCGCGGGAGTATTCTCCCGCCAAAATTCGCGGAGAACTACTTGATTTTTCCCGCCGAAATTCGCGTAGGATTAGTTTTATCTGAGTGATCAGCCCCCGAAGGACAAAGAACGATTCAGATCGATGACTATAAGCAGTCGCGCATACGCGACGCTTAAAAAACGAATTTTCAATGTTTGGAGAAATTGTTACTCATTTTGACTCGCTATTAATTTGTTACCTTTTTTTTTCAATTACAGAGCTTTAACAGTACTTCAACAATACTGCAATGTCCATCTCTTAATAATGGAGAAAAACGCCAAGCATAACTGGCAATAAAGGCTGGTCAAACCGTGTAGAACCTTGACATTCAGAAAGTCAAACAAGGAGACTTACCTTGCATAAAAATCTAAATACCTTCAATTCAGTTTTGTCTATACGGTTTTACATTACACTAACACTGTTTCAGTTATGTTGCAATGCCTGACTTTTAATAAACCAGGAAGACCCTAAACTCAACTGCCCACAAGGGCTGGTCAAGCCAGGTAGAACCATCAGCATTCCATAAGACAACCGGGAGACTAATTCCCATGAAAATCTAAATACCCCCAACTCATGATCAGTACCCAGGGTTTTCATTAAGATTTGAAGAAACAGATCCAGGTTGAGATCTCACCCATTCAGCCAGGCAAACCTCTTTTAACAGACTTTATGACTGAACATGAAGTATCCAATCTACAAGGGCCTTTAACCGATGGTTTGCATCGGCAATCGGTTCTTAATGAAAATCCTGAGTTACCATGCTGGATACATGTACATACTTTTTCCAGGGTAGAACACACAACCCACAACATTTCTCCATGCCCTCTAAGTTCTTCTCCGCATCTTTCATGTCTGAATTGATCTGGTCCATGCCCTCCTCAATCCGATCCAGTTGTTCTAAAATGAGATTCAATGAGCAAGTTGTTTAATTATTTGTCATGGATAAAAGTGTTCAGGGTTATTCCTGAATTTCAGGTTTTTGAGTCTTTTTCTCTCTGTACAGTGCTATAACATGCCTTTTCAGGATAAAGAACTACAGATTTCAGGTTTTTGGAATTTTTCATATTTCACTCATGACTTGTTTCAGGTTTACCCCATTACCAAACAACGATATTTGACCAGGCAGTTTGATGCGGACGACCATGGAAAACATTATGGGAAAAGGGGAAAGTCCACAAAACAAGTTACTGGGTCACACAGGACCCTTTCGATAAGAGGAGAAACAGCTCTTCATGAGAAACTTCTCCATTTGTCATAGTGGCTTCTACCTAATACAATATGAAATGATCATTATTTGTTGTTGTTTAAACCCCTAGAATGCTGGGTGATTTTCTAAAAAATAAATATTTGTGTCATCTGCTTTCCGAACCATTAATTTCTGCTTAATTTTAATTAGGAAAGATATTTAGAGTAGCAAACAGGTTAGATCACAGACCAGCCTCGGATTTACTGGGAGGCTGGTCTGGATCTAACCTGTTTGCATAAGCATGAAGTCGGTTCCAGCACTATAAGGGTTAATCTAGGCTTAACAATATGAGGACGCTTGATTATATCAATTACAGAAAACTCAATAATTTGGCTAGGGCTCCTAATTGACAAGTTTTTAATTAGCCTCAGTCTTGGCAAAGTTAAAGCAAATCTTTAGGGTGGACAAGACTTAGTATCCATTGGCACAGTTAAAAAGGTAAAATGAAATAATTATTGCAAAAGCCTATTGTTTAACATTTATTACATTATTGTCCCTGGTTAGAATTACAAATATTTTTTGCTGCAAAGCTGTAGAAAGTGATGTATCTTAATAAGGAAAACTGGTTAGATAAATGTCAATTACTGATTACATAATGTGCTGAAAATGATGTGCCTAATCAAATGGAGTAAGATAAAGAAAACCAATCATCTGACCATTCAATAAGATTTTTGTTACGACAAAGTATACAATGCAGCAAAGAATGCTTGTCTACAAGAAAATCCAGTACTTCTTTTATTATGTGCTGGAAAAACTGCTTCAAATAACTATATTAAGAATGTAATATCTTATATCCATTCAAACACAATCTGGCATGCACGGTTACCAAAAAAATAAAAGCTTATTTTAAATGTTAAGTGCTATAAAAAGATAAGGGAATGGGCATGCGATGGAATAATACGTTTCTGGACAAATTTCTAAAATAAAATAAGAAACTAGGTGAACAAAACTTTTAAGATGGAAAACGCTAACATAGGCTTGAATTTTGTCTGCATACAACACATTTCATTTTCATTACAGCTCAAACTAATTATTATACAGTTTGTGATTAATAAGCCAAATGCAACATACAGATTATTTAAAGGACACATACAATCAAGGTATCATTAAAAAGTTAAAATTGTTGTCCCAAAGAAGAAAAAGAAAGATTCCTCAAAGTGTACCTTTGATTGAATATGGTGTAACATTACTTTTCAATTACCTACAAACATTGCAGGGACAGTATTCTTCATAGTTCCAGTGTAATGTAGAAGTTCCATGGCTTGAACAACTGGGCACTTCACAGGTTTTTGCCCTCTTAATTCATTATGATTGGTGTTATGTTAGGAGGAAATTGTTCAGAACAGAAATATGGCAACAGGAAAAGACAATGGTTAAACAATTATAAGAGTTACCAAAAAGGGCAAGTTTCAATTACATGTTATGAAGGTGTAGAGTGCATGATGTACCACCAAAAAGCATGAAAATGTAAGAAAAAGCCATTGAGCAAAGTTTAGACCAAAATGTCAAAATGTGGGAAGCAGACAGGCTTTGTCAATTAATACTCAGACTGATATAGTGGATATACAGGTACTGTGAAGTATTGTGAAAAAGGTAGAAGTTAACCATGTAATTTCAATACATTCAGAGCTTGAATGATATGTTTTGAGATCAATATTTGCAGCCTAATCATTTTCCTTTGTAGCCTGTAACTTATTACATACTACACTTGTTCATGTCATACTTTGTATATAGAAGTGAAATTCTTTTTTATTCATTAATTCATACGAGTCTGACAATGTGTCAACACTTCTTCAGTTATGTTGCAAGTCCCAACTCATGATGATGTAGGAAGACCTCAAACATAACAGCCCATTAGGGCTTGCCAAGCCAGGTAGAACCATCAGCATTCCTTGAGTCAGTCAATAGTTTGCCTCTCATGGAAATCCAGATGCCCTCACAGAGATTTGAACCCATGCAAGAAATGCTTTATTTATTTCAGATTGGCATTAGATGTTTAATCCAGCCAAAACATTGTCTTCAATTTGAGAGAAAGAGGGCTTCACAACCATGACTATGATCATGCTATCTAAAGGACCATTAAAATGGGTATTTATGAATTGTGTGAACTATTGAGATGAATGGGTTAATGGCATCAGATATGTTACAAGGGTTAATGGGTTAGCAACGCTCCTCATGAATGAAATATCTTACCGCCCTGTTCGTCCAACATAACGAGGGTTTTAATACCAACATCCTGGCTCTGAAAGCAAGGGAGACAACACAACGTGAAAGCATGCGTCTACGAACACAATAGAAAAACTCTTTCCCAAACACAGCCACTTAAAGCCAAAGGGACCTATGTGTGAAGAAGGTATCCTATCTCACAGTTAATAGATACTGTGAGCAAGTAATCAGGACAATGAGTTCTATGTGCAACATCCCATGCTTCCATTTGAAATTTTGTAACTAGTTCAAATTGACAAAGCAGACAATGGTAAAAAAGAATAAAAAATTCCATATCCATAAAAATGGATGGAAGCTTCAGAAGCAAATAAAAAAAATCTTCAAAATAATTATGAAAAAATTTCTCTCTATTTATCATTTTTATTTCTAAAAATTTCTGCAGCAGGTGCTTTGTTGTGCATCAAATTCAAAATTTGTCGTGAATGAATTTATAGAAAAAACTTGTTTGTTTAAAGTTGGTTTTGTATCACTGTCTTCTTCACCAACTGTCACATTTCTAAATGGTGTCAATTGCTAACAAATCAGCTTTGTGTGTGTGTGTAAGGGAGAGAGAACACAAAATAAACAATAAAAATGTCTATGTCCACTACGAAAGAATGGTGACAAAACAATAGTAAAACAATACCAGAGCTTGAACTAACAAAAGGGCCTCAACTCTTTATGACAAACACATCCTCCAATATTCCAATTCAAGTTTAAAAGAAAAAAACCAATCGAAAGCTTAATAGATAATTTAAGAAAAAATGGTGAAAATGCCAAAAATAAAAAGATTTTTTTTTAGCAATCATATTTTCGACAAGGCAGCAAGTGCAAAAAAGATGAAAAAACGGATGCTAGTGATAAAGAGTTAAGGGACACCTACTGTAACATCAAAGCTCACTAAAATAAAGACAAGATATAAATTACTCTAATGCTATTCTGAACAAATTCTTTTTTTTAAAATTTACACCTTGACAAATATACATTTATTTTCATATCAGACATTGCAATCACATAACTGCAAGAAGAGAGCATGGTCCAACCTTATAAATTGCATCTGAAGACATCAAGTCACAGAACAATTTTCATTATCCAAGACATAATTGCTTCATACAATTTCTCTATTTGTCGCAATAGTTTCATCCCAGTACTGCAAGTGAAATCTAAGTTTACTTTCTTTATAAATGTCTTCTGCTCTTACTTTGAATTTGGACCAGTCACAAAGTACAATGATATGACAGAAGCACTGTTATTTAGTAAATCATTTTAATAAACTGTATCTGTTTCAATTTGAGAACTCTTTCAAGAAACACATATTCTAAACTTTGAGGGCCGTCCCAGGTTAATGTTTCTTGCTTATCCAAAGGCATTGGGAAGTTTTTGTCAGTTTTTCAACATCCAGATGGTGCAAAAAATATAAGAAAAAGAATGTGTTCAGTTGGTGAATTAAAGATCTGTAGTTTATAAAAAATATGTGACTCAAAATAAAGTGACAATACATAATTATAAAACAACAAAAACCATGGCTCGGATTAAAGAACCTTTGAGAGAAAAACTCTGAAACAAGTCCTTTTTTGGACCTTGAATGGTCCAATAATACAAGCCTCAATTGAGAAACAAGATATTTGTCATATGTGAAAAAAAAAATTCAAATTGACACTAAATGTTCCATTGCGCTCAGTTCAACCATTTGAATGAATTCGGATTATGGCATAACCATAAAGTGAACATGTGCAAGATTCATATTTCATGCAAGATTTTACACATAATTATTCAAATGAGTAAAATCTTGCATTAAATTTGAATCTTGCACAATAATGTTAACTTAATGATGATGCCATTCTCCAAATTTCATTAAAATTTCTTAAAAAAATACTTCACAAACTTTTGCAGACAGGATGATGGGCAAACTGACTATTGAAAAACGCCATAGTGACTCAAAAAAATCCTAAACTACCATCAAAGCTAGTTGACAGACTTACAACAAAATAATATAATGATCCCTCAGTTTCTGTTCTCTTTGAGATTGATTTCCAACTCAGTGATACATTGACTGCACTTTATGTTCATTGGCTTGAGCAACCAATTCAGTTCAGAGTCAGAGAATCTGAAAGGCTTCTTATCACACCTAGACCAAGGTTTTTCCATAGAACATCTGTTCACCAGCTAGAAGATGTGGAGGGATATGTTATACACTTTTTTATCTTCACAAGCAACAGGGATGATGCCCTTATATAACTATTATTATTTTCACCAACAAACAGGAGATGATCGAGGCCCCGGCATATATTTTGCTTTCCACCCATTACCAAACAGTAACGGCATTTGACCAGTTTGTTGCCGACGACTCTGGAAAACATTGTGGGTAAAGGAGAAATTGCTCTTTCGAGCCATTTCTCCTTTTCCCTAAATGTTTTCTGTCCTATCAGAAGATTATTTTTCAATTTCATAGCTTTTTTAAAATTACGTCTGCCATCTCCTTCAATTTGGGACAGTTGAAAATTTGGTGTTTGGTAAAGGGTTAACATGGGAGTTGGGTAGAGTATTTTCCTCTATACACCCATTATACAGAACAAGAGATAATAAAACATATTACATTATGATGAATTCATAATTCTTTAAGCAGAGAAACAAAGGGTGTAATGTATCATTAAAAATTGATTCATGAGATAAATAATAATTAGGCATATTATCATGAGTATGTGCACCAATACCACATGGTTATTGGTAATGATTTCTAATTAATAATATATAATAATAAATAATAATAATAAATAATTTCTAATTAATTCATATGCCGCCAAAATACAGATCTGCATAATATTGTCTTCAAAAAAGATTGGACACAACAATAATATTGTGGTAAAAATTCCAAAACAATAAGTCCTTCACTTCCGTAAAGGTCTCACTAAACAATCATGTACTGAACCTTACTTCATGTAAATATGTCACTTAGCTATATTGCAGAAGGCAGACATTTACCGGTATATAGAGATCATTCTTATAAAACCAAAAAGTAAAATCTATGAATATTGAAACACATAATAGAGTTCTAAATACTACTCCAATAGAAATAACAAATAAACCATTTAAAACAAATCAGTTCAATTAGTTGAGGGGTATTGTAAAGATACAATTCGATAAAAATAAATCTTTGTTCCAATTGCAGACCTGATGCAGAAAACCCTACTTCTGGTGGCTTTGCATTTTGCTTTCATGCTTATAAATGCAAACAGGTTACAACACAGGCCAGCTGTCAATTTACTTGGTGGCTGGCCTGGATCTATTCTGTTTGCATAAGCATGAAGTCAGTTCCAGCACTACAATAGGCTTAAAAACTGCAATATATGCATAACCCTGACCATAATAGCAAAGTGATGGAATAAATAGGCATGAACTTTAACATAGCATATTATACGGAAACTTTAGACCATCAATGTATCTGGCTATTAACTGGAAGTTTCTACCCTCAAGAGACCCCTGGGAGTGCAATGGGGAAATCATATTTACTTGTCTCCTTGAAGAACTAATAACCAGGCTGTCTCAGACACAAAGGACATGTCATGGATATGAAACTATATTGGATGACCTCTACGTCTTGATAAAAATTTGATGTAAACTGTCTCTGTTCTACTGGCTTAAATCATCCCCTTTATGTGTGTCCAAATCAATTTTTTAAAAATAACTATTTTCCTTCTTGGTATTGGGTGGGGAAATACAGTGAAGCCTCGTTAATCCGGACCCCGATTATCCGGATGTCTCGCAATCCGAACGAAATTGTAAGGGAACGGAATTATTTAACCAGTTTGTTGCAGACGACATTTGAAAACATTGTGGGTAAAGGAGAAATTGCTCGTGACGAGCAATTTCTACTTTTCCCACAATGTTTTCTGCCATATCAGAAGATTATTTTTACAAACACTTTGAATTTGGGACGGTCAACAATTTGGCGTCTGCTAAAGGGTTATAAGTATACATGTGAATACAGACCGTTTATGTCTTAATGTGTTAGTCCGGATGATTCTGTAATCCGGACATTTTGTTGGGAACGGATGTGTTCGGATTAACGAGACATCACTGTAATGGTAACATGAGGAAAGATACTTGTTACTAGCCAATTTCTTTGGAAAACAATGGTTTTTGCTGCAAGAGCATTAGAATTATTATAACTTTAGCAATGGATAAACTTAATACTATATGACACAGAAGATTTTTCAAATTCATAAAAAGCAGACAACACAAACGTCTTTCTTTTTTCAGAAAATTACCCAGCATTCTAAGGGTTAAGTATTGCGCTTTAATGCATGACCGTGACAGAGAGTTCAAATGAAGTGATGGAATAACTCAGCATGAACTTTAACATAGCATATCATACAGAAACTTTAGACCATCTCAATGTATCTGGCTATTAACCGGAAGTTTCTACACTCAAGAGACCGTTTTAGAGTGCAATGGGGAAATCGTATTTGCTTGTCTCCTTGAAGAACTAATAACCAGGCTGTCCCAGACACAAAGGACATGTCAAGGATATGAAACTGTATTGGATGACCTCTGTACTGTCTTGATAAAACATAAACTGTAAACTGTCTCCGTTCTACTGTCTTTACCCATTACCATTGAACATTAACAACATTTGAAAAGTTTGTTGCAGATGACACTTGAAAACACTGTGGGAAAAGGAGGAATTGCTCTTAACAAGCAATTTCTCCTTTTTCCACAATGTTTTCTGCCCTATCAGAAGATTATTTATCAATTGCATAAAATTTTGAAATGTCATGTGCAAACTCTTTTAATTTGGGACAGTTGAAAATTTGGCTCTTGGTTAAGGGTTAAATCATCCCCTTTTATTTGTGTCCAATTTTTCTTTCTTGATATTGGGTGGAGAAATAGTGGTTTTATTTATTTTATTTTTTTTTGTATATGGGTTTTACATCACATCAACATTATTTCAGTGATGTAGCGATGCCAGACTCTTAATGATGGAGGAAGACCCCATTCTCAACTACCCATAGGGGCTGGTCAAGGTGGGTAGAACCATCGGCATTCCGTAAGTCAGTCGGGAGACTGCCTCTCATGAAAATCCATATCCCTCTCAGGATTTGAACCCACGCAGTGGTTTTATTCTATTTATATGGGGTTTTACATTGCAGCAACATTATTTCAGTTAATCTAAATGATGGACAAAGACCTTATACTCAACTGCCTATAAGGGCTGGTCAAGCCAGATGGAACCATAAGCATTCTGTAAGTCAGTCAGGAGATTACCTCTCATGAAAATCCAAATGCTGTCATCAAGATTTGAACCCACTTGAAGAGGGGCCATGTGATTTCAAGTTCTACACTCTAACCACTAGGGCATGGCAGCCCCTTATAACTTTAGTTTAGGGTGAACTTTTTGTATGACACAGAAGACTTTAACACAAACTTACTCTGATAATTGGGAATTTTAGAAATTTTATATATAACTAAAAATTTTAAATTTTAAATTCTTAACCTATGATGTTAATGTCCTGATAAGTTGATATTTAATTTGCAAATGATTTTATTTGCCTTTTATTTGAAAATGAAATATAATTATGTAGATATTTTCTAAAAATATGTATGGTGAAACAAAGTAATTGTTCTTGATAAATGACTACAATATTAAACAGTTTGTTGCAACATGCAAAAATGTTTGCTTATAGTAAACAACAATAATGTTGTTCAGGACAAAAAAAATCATTAAAAATAAAATCTATTTGGAGATTTTATATCATAGAAAACAAATAAAAATACAAAAATACAACATTCATGACAAGTTTGAATCAAAGCAAGCTATTGTATTTTAATCTATCCCAACAAACACTTTCAGAATGATGCTAAGAAATGGTAGGACCATCCAAGGTCATTGCAATATATAATTGTACAACATGACATAGGATGAAACCTGACATAGAATGAAGACTTTAAGAGAAAACAGTTGTACAGTCTTGCTACTTTTCGATTGGTGGTTAAATGAATTTGCAGTTTGCTCTGATCAAATAGAAAAACAATATACTTTATGAAATCACTAAATAAATGGTTCACCGTCCACAAAACAACCAAGAGTAATCACTATCATGTTTTTAAGGTTTATGTCCAGTATATCAGGTTGCATTTCATAAATAGAGGGAGAAACAGAGCTTAACTACCTGTCTATAAGGGCTGGTCAAGCACCAAAGAAACAGCAAAAAAACAGTTTCATAAAAAAACACATGATAATCACTCTCTCCTTACATCGCAGTCCTTTTAAAAGGTTTACCAACTTATTACTTAAACAGCATTGTTGTAGAACTTTCTTTTGACTGACAGATTACATGAAATTTTCCATAATGTCTTAATTGCCAAATTCCTTCAGAGTACCGGCAGTTTGTTAAGCATAGAAAATTGTTTCTTATACATTAAAAAATTTTAAAAAAAAAGAAAGTTCTTAGAATATCATGACCGAAAAAAGGAAGATATGGCAGGTGATATGCAGTGAAACTAAATAACAAAAAATACAAAAGAAAATGAAATGCAAACAAAAATGTATCATATATTACACCGTGTCATAAACATTGAAGGTCATAATAGTTTGATGATGGTGTTGATGGTGTACAAATAGCTTTGTTACATACACAATACCATAAACACAAGTTGATAAATATCTATAACCTTTACTCACCTATTCAATTATAAATCTTCAAAAGGCTTTTAACCCTTTACCAAACGCCAAATTTTCGACTGTCTCAAATTGAAAGAATTTGAAGACGACATTGCAAAATGCGATGAAATTGGTAAATAATCTTCCGATAGGGTAGAAAACATTGTTGGAAAAGGATGAATTGCTCAATATGAGCAATTTCTCCTTTTCCCACAATGTTTTCCAGAGTCATCTGCAACAAAGTAGTTAAAGGTTGCTGTTGTTTGGTAATGCGTTAAATAGCAACATGGTCTGGGATTGGTGATCAAGTTAACATCACTGTACATACACCAAGAGGAACAAATTCTTACCTCCTTGCTCATCTAACAATACTAGGGTGGTGATTCCCGCCTCTTTTGCCTGATTACACAGTATACAGTATTAGACAGACGCAACAGAAACACAGAAAAAGTAATCCAGGGTTTATTATAAAACTTGACTATTACATTATATTTGAATCTCATTTAGGTTTAAGGTAGAATACCCATAATGCAAATATAGATAGCTAGGCTTTAAAGTGTTAGTTTTGATTTGAAATAGTAGAAAAATGCCATGCTTATGCAAATAGGTTAGAGCCAGGCCAGGCCAGCCTCCAAGTCAATTGGTGGCTGGCTGTTTTGATCAAACTTGTTTGCCATTCTAAGACCCATTTTAAGGTAAATGACTTGCACATAACAAAGGCGGGGCTTATATCACTACATCACGCCTGGAGAATTGGGGAGGGGCAGGGACAGTTCATGAACTGTCATCCATTCGACCTAACTCTATCACTCCTACTAGCACACAATTTGTTTGGGATGATCTTGCAAAACTGTTCCAATAAAAATCCAACCTCTAGAGGGTTTCCTTTTTTTTTTCCTGAACAAATTGCCAATTTTCTCTTTTATACAGCGGTAAAAATATTTGGAAATGAGATTTTCCTCTAATTTTTTTTTCTACTGAAAAAAAAAAAGAGCGTAAAATAATGTCTTCATGTGATGGCTTCTTCCCAATGCTGAAGTTCTTGTACATTTTAATACAATTTAATGGTAAAAAAGGTGATCCCAAAGTAATCTGGTTCCTGGAGTGAATATCGTCCCTTCTGATGTTCATCATTCCAATCATTTCAAACTTGCTACAATTCCTTACAGTCTTTTTTTAGTTATATAGCAGGGGCATATAAAAGGCACCTTCCTAATTGGAAATTTCTTTAACCCTTAGAATGCTGGGTAATTTTTTCTAAAAATAGATTTTTGAGTCGTCGGCTTTTCAAACCCTTAATTATCTGCTTAATTTTGTTGGGGAAAGATACCTAGAATAGCAAACTGGATCTAACCTGTTTACATAAGTATGAAGTCAGTTCCAGCACTGCAAGGGTTAAAATCATGCAGCTGTCTCAAAATTTCAAAGACATACCAGCTTTTTGGTTTCCCAATTCAAAGACTTCAGCCACGAAACTTCCCAAAATGCACAGGCCTAGGCCTCTTCCAAGTTTAACCAAAAAAGGCCCTGCATTAATGTTTTCCTTTTCGTCATTAAAATAAGCATTATTGAAACGCTCTTAAGAAGCAGAGTAATAATTGTAACAAAGAGTTGCAAAATCTATGAAGAATACAGATGGATCAAACCTACATTGTTTGCAGAGCTAAATAAGTATAGACACTTCACTATGAAGTTAAATGATTGACCAAACTATGCAAAAACAACATGTTATAGTACAGTTATAGAATATACTTTTACAGTTTATCTTTCCTTACAAATGAAATCATGTAGGTTGCAGAAGATTTTGGAGTTTCTGTCATCTTTATTTTGGTCAAATTACATTTCCATAATTTGCTTGATATGAGTAATTTCTTCATTAGTTTCTAATGGAGTCCTTTACAAATGCTCCATGTTTCCATGAAATCCCATAAAAAGAAATGGGGTTTTACTAGATAATAGATCAATATTTTGAAATCAAGATGGAAGTTCCAAAATAAGTGTTTTTGTTTGTTGTTTCTGCATGTTTTGGTTAACATTGTGTAACAAGTAATAATGCTATCAGTGTATATGTAATCATGTCCAAATCTACACAAAGTCTCGTAAATCCACTCCTTTACAGTATTACTTCTAGTAGTAGTCTACTACCAAGAAAGGCAATCATCTACATCTGTCAATCCACACTCTTACCTCCTTGATCATCAAGACTAACTAGTGTTTGTATGGCTAATTCCTTACTCTGTGTGAGCCAGCATCAACAGACATTAACTTTTATTTACTTTATAGGAGTTCTTGTATTATGTATATACATTATTGTCAATCTTATTCTAAGTAACCATAGCAAAATGAGATAGAATCATGGTGTTTAACCCATTACTAAACAATAACGACATTTAACCACTTTGTTGCAGACGACTCTGGAAAACATTGTGGGAAAAGGAGAAATTGATCGTAACGAGCAATTTATCCTTTTCCCACAATGTTTACTGCCCTATTAGAAGATTTTTTTTCCAATTACATCACATTTTAGAATGTATGTCGTCTGCAAACTCTTTCGCTTTAGAACAGTCGAAAATTTGGGGTTTGGTAAAGGGTTAAAAACCTAAGACAACTCAAGGCTTAAAACAGCCACGTGTAGGAACTTTCTGAATGATTCATCTAATTAATTTAGATAGTTTCAGACTGAACAATGGTTCATGCCCTGTATAAGTCGTTTAAAACAAGTAGTATTTTAGTGTTATTTTGCAAAGCTATGATAACAAGTCATAGATAGGTACGCAAGCAGCCTGTAAACAGTTCGAGTCAGGCACTGAGATGAAATCATAGAGCAATGCTTAGTTGGCTTATAAGCTTTAATTAACACAAATGTCAAAATGGATAAACTTAATTCAAAATTTTCAACAACAGCAAAATTACAGTTAGAAAAAATCAGGCCAGGAATTAAAGTTCTCTGTACAAAGTGAGCCATCATGTATTGATGTTTGATAAAAGCAGACACACTCATGTATCACTGTATCTATCAGTATGCATTCAATCTTGTCACAACAGTTATTTGAAAGTCTTGAATATTCATACCAGGGACACAACACTAAATCCTGCGATGGCTTTCCAATTTATTATATCAAAGGCTTAGTGCTTGATTCTGGTAGGCCTGCCGCATTTATGGGCAGACTTACTTCATTCTCACACTAAATCCTTGATATTCAGTCGCATCACAAGAAAACAAGACACACAACAAGGGTTCAGTGCAAGACTATAGTAAGTGCTTCATGTTTATGAAGCACTTACTATAGTCTTGCATTGAACCCTCACCAATGTCATCCTCATGATTTTTGTAAGGGTATAATCAATACAGATCAGTCTGCAGACAAATTCCCTCTAAAATTTACAGTCAAGATAACAAACCTTTTCTGAAATAAAAAATTTGTCTCAATAAGCAACAAATTTGTCAATCTGAAAGAAACAAAAGCTGCTGCTAATTCACAGTAGAGAAAATTTGAAAGTCAAAATGAAATGACGCTGAAACAATGAAGCATGAAGTCGGTTCTAGCACTATAAGGGTTAAGTGCAAGACAATTGTCATTCATTTTTGTAATGAAAAGTGTTTCACTGATCCCTCAAGTTAAGCTATAGAGGAACAACCAAATGTCTCCTGATGGCTTCACCCAATACAGTCAAGCTTCTTCAATGTGAACATGTCTATTCATTATAAGCGATTTATTTCAAAACTGATTGATGATCATTTTTCTACATGTCAGTTCATGAACTATATTTTTGAATCTTTTCTGGGGATTACATGGCAGAAAGAAACATGATTAAAGCATGGTTGATGAGTTTGAACATACATACCTCCTCACATAGATTCAGCATACGCCTTGTACTCTCCAAGGACTGAAATATACAAAATTAATATGTAAAAATTATACTAGAAAAAAAAAACATAATCTATCAAACAAGTAACAAAGAAACTGCCATGATCACATCTTAAAAGCAAGGTCATGACCAATGTCTGCAATTGTTTCTTTAATGAAATACCAATACATATCTCTTTTATCTAAACAGTAGAGACAAACTTTTGAATTTCTAGTAGTGACATATATGGTTGGAAAACACAGGGAATCTCAAAATGGACACCAGCACTACATTGCTTTATCATATATATCAATGATTTGATAGAGTTTGACTATAGCAAGTCATTCACTTTTGTGAGGGAGTTGCCATAGTATTGTACCAAACCATCATATCGAGGGTTCAAAGCAATACTATAGTAAGTGCTTCATGTTTGTGAAGCACTTACTATAGTCTTGCATTGAACCCTCGATATCAGGACTCATATCTTTTTGAATGCATGATAAGAATTCTGTCTATACCATTTTTGAATTTCCATGATTTCCTTTATTAAATGGTTAGCTTATGTTAGTTTTTCTGTTTATCTCATGTTTTAACCTATTCCGTCATATCTAAATTTGTGTTTTTGCTCATGATTAACCATTGCTTTTTTATATAAATAATGACATTTAGTTTTGTAATAATGTATAAAATCTATTATTGTTATTTCTCTTTGATGCCTCAATTGTTGCTCAATTCTTCTTCTGTTATTTGATATCTATATGGGCACATTGGTGTTTACATTGCATCAACAGTATTTCTGTTATGCTGCTATCCTTGACTCATAATGATGGAGAAAGACCTCATATCAAGCTGGGTAGAACCATGAGTATTTCGTTGGTCAGTTGAGAGACTCACTCTTATGAAAAGAAGGTGCCATGTGATTTCAAGTTCTGTACCCCAGTCTTTTTTTAAACGAGTAGATACACATGTAAATAAATAGTAAAGGCTTAAAGAGGGTCATTTTCTTTTCCAATGACCCTGACAAAAGGCATTCAGAATACCTCAGCCATTTCTTAAAATAACCTCGGAGAGCCATTTTTGAAAGTAGGTCAGCAACAAAGGGCATGTCCTTTTGCAATGGTATCTACTCGGAAATCCCCGGCACAAGCCAGGGATTGCCAAAAGGAGCCATTTGACAAAATATGAAACAAAGATGTGTAAATATGATCATCTTTAATGAGAAGGGTAAAAAAAACATTCAATTGTGATATATAACCAGTTTGAGTGTATTTGAATACATATCTAGTGCCTGTGTGCATATTGCGTTACCCGCCGGAAATAAGGCGAATTACCCCAGGATTTCTGGTGTATTCATGTACTGCCTACGAGGTATATCTACTGACTTGTTACGGGGATTGCCGAGTAGATACGATTAGACCAAAGGCTGACATAAGTCTACTTATATGCCCCACTTGGGAGTTAGGGAAAGTAACCTAAGCAGTTCATGCCAACTTTCTGTACAATATTGACTTTTTATTCCCAGTCAAAATATCTTTAGGGGATCATTTGATTGAATTAAGAATAATGATCTAAAGGATTGATTGCAATAGAGAAAATCCCCAATGTTGGCTAAAATATTCACCCCAAGCATGTAATTAGCATTCCATATGAAGGAGATGAATAACACTTTTAATGTATGGCGTTTAACATTGTGTCAAGAATTTTTTAGTTGTGATAGTTTTCCTGGATCCATCAGTACTAGACTAGGTCTCTGAAGTAACGACTAGGTCTCTGAAGTAACTTGCCAAAGGACACTCCCACAAAATCAAAGGTCGTGAGGCTCGAATTAGTATGCAACCATAACAACTGAGCCACGCAGGCCCCCTGGTGAAAAACAAGATGCAGAATAAAGGCAATTTAAATAATCTTTTTATCTGAGTAATATTGTCCCTCAAGGAATTTCTTCAACAAATAACCCTTCAATAGCTTTAAAATGTTTGATACATTAATAACACAATTCCAGAGGTGACAGTGGTAATTTGGCAATTTTGAGATATATCAGGGGACAGAGATTTCATTTAAATCTTTGGAGAACCCATCAAACAAGCTGAGCACATAACTAATACATTGGGTTTTATGTAAGCACTTTACCAAACGCCAAATTTTCGACTGTTCCAAATTGAAAGAGTTTGCAGACGACATTTCAAAATGCGATGAAATTGGGAAATGATCTTCTGATAGGGTAGAAAACATTGTGGGAGAAGGAAAAATTACTCGTTACGAGCAAACTGGTCGAATGTGGTTATTGTTTGGTAATGGGTCAAACTACCTTTTCAATGCTTTTTGTAAAATGATCAAAGAAAAGTAAACATTTGGTTTTTACTTCTTTCACTGCCTCCACAATCATGCCTTTGAGCTGAGCATGCTCAGATATGTCCTTCCCTTCGCTGGGAGTTCCTTGCGCAACATCTGCCGCCATTATCATTTCTGAGAATAATCCAGTCACACACAATGCACATTCACCATAAACTTATCCAAGGGTTTTAACATCATGCAATACTTCTTGTTCAATTATTTTAATTGAGTCATTGTCGAAAACCAAATGCATCACAAAATCTTTTTTTTCATTTTTTGAAGTTTATCATTATAACCACTGACAACAATCTGTCTTATTTCAATAGTATCATGATATTTCCAGGAACTAAAACTACTTCCAAATGAAAATGTAAGTAAATTTGAAAACATGACGTTAAAAATCATGGCAGTTTTGATCATCATTCTTATTAATTTCTTCTTAACCCTTTTACAAGGGCATAAGCAGTTATAAATATCAATGTTTTGAAAATTATTCTTTAACTGAATATAAATAAATGAGATTTAAAAAAAAGCCTTAAAATTTGCTTTTCCTGTTTGTTTGTTTTTTCTGTAACATGCACATAATATTGAGAAAGGATGCATGATAAAATAAGAATAAGAAAAATAAAATTTTTGGAAGTAAATGTTTCGAAAAACAAATCTGAATCAAAGACTGATCCAATATTTCATTTTGGTTTGTTTGTTGTGTGTTAGGCCTAGCTCATCATAGAGAGAACATTTTATACAATGGTTTTTTAATGAGTTTATCATCATGCCAACAATATTTCCATTTTTTGACGACTTTCCAGGATGTCACCAGCACTAGACTGTAGATTCTTGCCCATGGACACTTCCTTACAGAATCCCAGTGCCATTGGTGAGGATTGAGCCTGGAACCTGCATTTCTCAAGTCTTCACTTTACCCACAGGGTCAGGCCCAGAACTCCTTTCCCTCCAGGCTCCAGTAGTAAATGAGATGACCAAAGGTGGGACATAGATGTCTGTGTAAGAAGTATGGCTGTTTTTATTCCTTGAGAAATTTTTAACTCTTAGAATGCTGGGTAATTTTACTAAAAACTGAGGGTTGTTTGGTCTGTTTTCCAAAACCTTAAATATCTGCTTAGTTTTGATGAGGAAAGATACTCAGAGTAGCAAACAGGTTAGATAACAGGCCAGCTGCCAAGTTACTTGGCAGCTGGCCTTGATCTAACCTGATTGCATAAGCACAAAGTTAGTTCAAGCACTATAAGGTTTACAATAAAACAATGCTTCTGTTTAGATACCCAAAATATCTGTATCAAACACAGAAAGCCCCATAATAGCACTAGTTGTTGTTTATTGTGTTAATACATTTTTTCTTATTTCTTCTAAGAAAATTCTAAGATGACATAAAGTTTGAATTAAGATACCCAAAATATCAATACCAAACACAATATGCCCAAAACAAATGATGTTCAAATCCAACTTTACTGACACTAGCCAAAAAGCTATACAATATCCTTAAATATCTCATTCCTTATCAATTCTAAAATCAGATCAACATATCCCAAAACACAATGGAGTCGACACTTTTGCACTTTTGATTCCAACGCGACATCTATGGCCATCAAACCATACCAAAGTTACAACTACATTTCCGCTCGAGCAATCTCAGTTGGAATGGGGGAACAAACTTCCCTGTGTCAAATCTGTTTCCAAATTAATGGAAAACCCATGGCGTAGGAACGAAGGCCGTGAATCACATGAGCAACTGTTTGTCAATATCTGTCACCGTTCCTCTGACAGCAAACACCCCCCAATAACATTTAAGCTGCGTGTCTCCCATGTAACTGTGCTGTGTTCTTGCATTTTACGTCAACAACAGACTGCCACCATTAAATTGTTCCTTAGAATGTCTAAATAGAAGATTGACAAATTCTCCCACTAGTCCAATTTGAAAGCAACAGTAGACAACAACAAAAAAACATGAAAAAAAATATTTATTTTTCTTTACGATTTAGGGTAGAAACTGTTGTGATTTAACCTGTTTGCTACTCTGAGTATCTTTTCTCAAGTAGATATCTAAGGTTTTGGAAAGCAGACGACACCGAAATCTATTTTGAGAAAATTACCCAGCATTCTAAGGGTTAATATGGTATAACTCATGTGATTTTATAGCTCTGCAGCTTATCATCTCAGGGCAATTAACTGAGAAAGGCGGGATTACACTGATACTAAATGGGTAATAGACAACACCAGCCAATCAATAAAATGCAAATGAGAGACTTATCATTGTTGAACTGCTCCAAATGTGTGTATCTCTATCAGCTAGTCTGTAAAGCTTTTCATGAGATTGAAGCCTTTAGTCTGTTTTCAACAGGATTTTGTTACATCACAGGACCAAATACACCTATTCATGGTTTTGGTTATTCTGACTAGTTGTATCAAAAATAGTCTTTCAAAGTCACTGACTGCTTTTCAACAGTCATAAACATGATTGTTTTGAGGTTAGATACATAGTTGATATACGATCGTCATAATTTTCTTTATTTTGCCACAGTTATTTTAGCATAGTTTCAACAATGGGACTTGGTGGTGGCTCCAAACTAGAATCACTAATAGACTATAATAAGAAAGTTTGATTAGTAAGGATTGGCAGATATTACATGAAGTTTCTTCTTGTGTCATAATAATCTATCTACATTTTCTGTTGCATGCGTTCCATAATGGGTATGTATGAAAACTTATTAATCAATTGTATAAACAATGAACACATCTTAACTTGATTTAGATCATAATCAATTGCATATGTTTACGGATTAAAAGACACCAAGCGATAGTCTTAAAGACCTAAGGCACAAGTATTTAATTTGGAAACTAGTTTTGTTTATTTTTATATCATACCTTTTAAAGAACGCTTTTATAATTATTTTTTGCTTAAATTGGAGCATTAAATCAGGTGGTCAGTTGCAACCCATATTCCAAACTTATGGTTTTAACCCTTTACCAAACAATAATGTCATTTGACCACTTTGATGTAGATGACTTTGGAAAACACTGTGGGACAAGGAGAAATTGCTTGTTAATTACTCCTTTTTCCACAATGTTTTCTGCCCTATCAAAAGATTATTGATCAATTTTACCACATTTTGAAACGTCGTCTGCAAACTCTTTCAAATTGGGACAGTCGAAAATTAAGCCAAACTAAGATGAGCAGTAGGAGGCTATAAAGCAAACACAAGGGGCATTTATTGCTTCCCCCTTTATGCATTCCCAAACACATCGCTTCCATTTTTTTTCTTGTAAAACTTATTTACACCATCCATATTGTATATATCATATCATCTGAATGGATGGATGTCTTATGCTTCTTTGGAATTGCTAGAATAAGATCGCTTAACAAGTAAAGGGAAGTAACTCAAATGAATTTCATACAAACTGAGGTACAAAATCCATGGGAGATAATCCATATTTATGATTGCAACAAGAATATTTTCAGCAGACAATTTAAGCAGACACTATGTGAAAACATTGTCACAAAAAAAAACCTGCCGATGACTCTATCTTTTAGGTATAAATAATACATAGTTTATTTATACAGTCTTTTTTATTCTTTGGTTTATTCATATTATGATTAAAATTGTCTGCTGACAATTGCTCAAAGCAGTTAATGTTATTGCATCAAAAAAGAAACAGAATCGATTCATTATACTGGTTTAAAATATGTGATCAAATTCTCCCTCATTTCACAATTCACAATACGAAATCATAAATGTGTTTATCTGGATTTTGCTGGTCTACTTCTTGGAATGAAATTAGTCCACTATGGACTTATTTTTATGCGGATAAACACATGTGTAAATAGGTGGTGATCGTGCAAGTTCTAGTCCAAAAAGTTATTGCCTAATGCTGCTATCAGTTTGAAAAGTATTCCTAATAAAAAAAGCTATTAAGTATTTTCAAATGGGTTTTACACAACATCAGCATTATTTCAGTTATGTGGCATTGCCAGACTCTTAATGATGGAGGAAGACCCCATACTCAACTGTCTAGTCAAGCCAGCTAGAACCATAAGTTCTCCGTAATTCAGTCAGGAGACTACCTCTTATAAAAATCCAAATGCTATCAGTGGGATTTGATCCCACACGGAAATGGGCCTTTAGATTTCAAGTTCTCTACTCTCATCGCTAGACCACAGAGACCCCACAACAAACAAAAGGTAATAGATACAGTCTAACTTGTGTTAAGCAGCCACCCTTTTAAGCAGCCAACCTGCCTTAAACAACCACTACAGAAAGTCCCATTGTTACATTTATAGTGTACATCAATTTGTGTTAAGCAGCCAACCTGTCTTAAACAGCCAGTTTACTCTGTCCCATTGGCTGGCCTCTCAACACAAGTTTGACTGTAGTTAGATAATCACTTACATCATCTGTTGTTTTGTTCGCCTGGAACTGTAGGTTCTGTAGCTCGCTTCGCCTCTCATCATCCACCCCACCATTACCACTCGGAGGATAATCAGACATTGTTTAGGTGTGTTTGGGTATGCTATATAAACAGAATGGGCTCTAGGATAACACTGTCAGGTGTGGGCTGTAGTTGTTAGTCTCTCTCTCTCTCTCTCTGTGGAATAGGTTCCCCTTGTAGGTCGTCTGTAAAAGAAGAGTTTTTATTCTAATTTGAGTCTATTGATCATATGAATTTGTTTGTCATTGTCATCTGGACCCTTTACTCCCTATTACTTCATTTAACCCTTACAGTGTTGGAACCGACTTCATGTTTATGCAAACAGGTTAGATCGAGGCCAGCCGCCAAGTAAATTGTCGGCTGCCCTGTAATCTAACATGAAAAGAAAATTACCCAGCCTTCTAAGGGTTTAATGTATCTGCTGAAAATAACTAAAAGAAAACCAATGTGACAAAGGAGAAATTGCTCATGAATCAGTTTTAATTGCACAATATCATACAAGGCAGAGAGAATAACCAATAAAGTAGATTTCAAAGGTAAAAAATAAAATTGAATTCCCATACAGACAAGCATAATTCTTTATCTTTATGTTGAAAAAAGGTACATGTATATATCAAGGATAAATAATATCTAATCTACATGGTTACAGTTACATCAATTTCCTTTGAAGCACAGGCTGAAAGTTGTCTATATCAATTAGAAACAGTATTGACTTATTGAGAATAGTTTAATGTATAGGAAAATCTGCTTAACCCTTTACCAAATGCCAAATTTTGGACTGTACCAAATTGAAAAAGTTTGCAGATGACATTTCAAAATGCAAAAAAAATGAAAAATAATCTTCTGATAGGGCAGAAAACATTGTGGGAAAACGAGAAATTGCTCGATAAGAGCAATTTCTCAGTTTCCAACATTGTTTTCCAAGATCCTATGCAACCAACTGGTCAAATGTCCATATTGTTTGGAAATGCATAATTAATGTTATTTCTTCGGTGGTTGCAAAAGTCTTAGTTTGCCTGCTAAAGTAGGCACTGTAAATCAAGCATAAAATCCAGGATAATAGGATGACAGTGTAAATGGGAAAATTGTAACGTCTACATCTGATTAGTCCGAATGATCCAGACGTAGATATTTCACTCTACGTCTGGATGCGTTCGATGTAAAAGCGCGTCAAGATATAGATTATTAGCGGTAGTACATGTCGGATAATATGTAGAAAGGGGGAGGAGTTAAAATGATAGGTAAATTCTGGCGGGAATACATTATTGGCTCCTTTTTCGTTTGGTACAATACCCCCGGTATATCTATTTACATTAGAACCGAGATGCCCTTTCCCTCATATGAATTTTGTCAATTGCCAAAGTATTGCAACAGTTGATTTAAATTGAATACGTAGATATTCATTCATTGAGTAAAAATATTTGTGACTGACGTAAAACATATTTATATTCGAGGGGGCACTTCTCAGGGAGGGCACTTCTCCGTGATCCAATATATACATATCAAGGGAAATATGTATCTGTTTAAATCTATTGCGAAAATCTAGAAAATACTCAAACCATCAAAGAATTTTTTATGGAAACTTTTGCCAACAAAAACGCCTTTGGCTTATCATTTCTTAGTAGACGAATCTATGGGCAAATTGCTCTCAATATGATATTTTCTTGAATTATATAAATCGGCAATATAGGCCTAATCTGAAATATAATTCTAGAAACTATTTCAAAGTATATTATTTGCAGGTTGGGCGAGCGCGAAGGGAAACAAACCAGAGACATAGTGACATCTATGTCTCTCAAACAAATTATTCAAAAAGCTATCAATATGATCAGCTTCGGGCATGTTATAAAGGGGGAGTACATCTTTCGGGTTGTTGGTCTAAATATCAAACGCCTAGTTTTATGACTCCAGACATGACGACGCGCGTCACACGCAGACACTAATCCAGACACCGTCGTACATCACACAACACATGCCTTACCCTTGATCTTGCTAATAGCATCATCGTTTTGTCCTCAAAGAATACGCATTTAACATAGACTTTATTTCTAAAGTATATTGATATCAACCAAATTTATAATTTTAAGATTTAGGAGCAAGTTTCTTCTGAATATCTCTTATTTTTGCAGCGAAATGGTAGGCGTCAAAACCAAATCCTTTTTTACCAAACAACAACGACATTTGACCATTTTGTTGCTGACGACTCAGTCGAAAAATACAATGTTTTCTGCCATATCAGAAGAATGTTTTTTCAATTTCATCACGTTTTGAAATGTCGTCTGCAAACTCTCTCAATTTGGGACAGTATAAAAGTTGGCGTTTGGTAAAGGGTGCCATTATTGGATTGAATGGGCTATCCAGTTAAGTACAATTACTCTCCTGCAGCACCCATACCAAAGACGACTTAATCACTGGTGTACCCCATAATGGCTATTGTTTCTATACCCTTTATAGATATAGCAATCAATTTCAGGATTACGGTAAACTATTGTTCTACACATTTATCTGGAAATTGATAAGGGAAAAGAGGGAATTTGTTCATACCTGATCAATTACTTCTTTTTGAAACATGTATTACATACACTACCAGAGGAAATTCTACCAGTTCCTGATGTAAAATATTGTTGATCTGAATTGAATTTTATCATGGTCTCAACAGTTAAAGAAATATTGTGTTGCCCTTCTTTTTATCCACAAAGGACCCAAAGCACATAAAATGCTGAAAATCTTGGATCAAGCTTGGCAATAGCATCTTAATTCCTTAAAATAACCAGCCATTTGTTTTGACAAAATTGAATATAAGGGTTTTTTTATCCAAAGTCTTTAAAAAACATTATTGACCAAGCCTCTTCTAAAGTTCTGTTAATTGGGTTTAAAACCTTGTAAACAACTCTTCAGATGTAAAACAGCTTTTTCGAGAATCACAAGAACTAGATTCTCAAATATCTTGCAATGGGCCACTCCCACAAAGGCAACCTAAGGGGTGCCCGTTGGGCTTGAACCAGGGACTGGAGTCCTAAATCAAAAGTCAAGACACAAGACCGCCCCTTTAAGTTTAGTACTCTTACCACTAAGCTATAGAAGCCCCTATCTTGATGATTTGGTTGCATTTGTTTGGATTTTTATGCCGATTTCATAATTGTTTTAGTTACACTGCAGGGGTCAACACCTTCCAATGCTCCTAAGAATATAAATGAAACAATTCTGCTGCAATTTTGCTATTTTCAAAATGTATACAGACAGTTTATAATGGGTCTTATTTTATCAAATCATAATATTTCTATCCATTTAAACATTTAAAACCACATACTTTTGTCTCTGAAATTCTACTTATTTATGATAAAAAGCTCTTACAAAACTTTAAAATTTTAAAGGCAACTAAACTTATACAAAATTAGGAAATCCCTTGCAACTTGATTAGAACAGCCCCTGCGAAGGCTTCAAGAACTTTGGGCATGAAAAGATATGAGCGGCAGATGGCTGTTCATGAACACAAAGCTTTCTTGAACTTGCTCAAGATTTCAAGAACATGTTTATGAACATCAAGAACACAAAGCTTTCTTGAACTTGCTCAAAATTTCAAGAACATGTTTATGAACATCAAGAACGGGTTCATGAATGCATTCATGAACCTGTTCTTGATGTTCATGAAGTTCATGAAAAAGTTCAAACATTGCTTTGTGTTCATGAACAGCTATTACTAGAGTGGAAAATCATCTTTAGAACATATTGTGCAACAGTAAGAAAACAATATTTTTCATTCTTAAAAATTCTGCCTGGACCCGAAATTTGCTATGAAAAATGGGTTAAGTGTCAAACCACAGTTTTCCAATATTGATTTGCCCGTCTGCAACAACAAATCCTACAATCTTTCTTCTGAATATAACAAGCACACTGTATCAGACTGAGTGACGTTGGTTCACCAATAAATACTGTCAGTATTTTGTGGTCTGCGGAGAGGATTTTGCACTTTAATAGGGATTCTCCGAGAATCAATTTCATCTCAATAAAATCCTTTTAAGCTCTTACTTTGCAATGACTTATGTTGATGCACAGTCTGCAGAAGTCTTTATGAACCATAGATAAAAAAAATTAATTGCTTACCCATCAGCAATTTATTCTTTCGTCACAAGGGTTTATCTAATATCATTCAGAACAAACATTCTTGATGTTTGTTTTTGCCCTTGAATTGAAGCAATATCAAATTCCCATATGAGAGAATGGACTGAAAATTTGCTTAGATTTAAATGTTCTTAGTTATTCACAGATATCAGGAAATTTAAAATTTTGAATTAATTTCTTTAAAACGGCGCAACAGCAGTACTGTTGTATGCATGAAACTCACTGAAGAATAGTCATTAGAAGCTAAATTAGATTGTTTTTAATTCTTTAAAGTGTGTATACAGTGAATTAGCTTGTATTCTAATCCTAAAGTGTGATATCACTTAAGATATACTACATATGAACTGTACATACTTAGATAAATTGACACTTCCTGAAATAATTGTGCTTTCAATAGCCACTTTTAATTGTATATTAAACGACAATACAAAATCTATATTGTTTCAATAACTTTCTATTTTGACTTTCAAATTTTCTCTCCTGTGAACAAGCAACTTAAAACCTTTACCGAACAATAACAACATTTGACCAGTTTGTCGCAGATGACTCTGGAAAACATAGTGGGAAAAGGAGAAATTGCTTGTAACGAGCAATTTCTCCTTTTCCTACAATGTTTTCTGCCCTTTTAGATGATTGCGTTTCAATTTCATCACTGTTTGAAATTTAGTTTGAAAACTCTTTCAATTTAGGACAAACGGAAATTTGGCGTTTGGTAAAGGGTTAAACAATATTTCCATTTTATCTTGGATGCCACTGCACCTATCCATATAATTTTATGTGGAGTTTTCCTAACCAGTATTACACAAACTTCTTATACACACTACTGACTGCTTTCCTAACCTTGCTAAAACACATATTAGATAAATCTTTACTGAAAAGACCGCATCTAAAGAGTACAAATGCATAAAATCCTAGAGTTCTTCAGTGGAAATCATTTATTCATGAATAAGTCTGTGTCGGGGGTAAAAAAAAACAACTTTTACATATACACACTTACTACTGACTGCTTTCCTAACCTTGCTAAAACACATAATAGATTAATCTTTACTGAGACGACCTCATCTAAAGAGTACAAATGCATGAAATCCTGAAAGGTTCTTCAGTACAAATTATTTATTTATGAATTAGTCTGTGTCTTGGGCAGAAATAAAAAATACTTACATTCCTGTTCTATAAAAGGAGTAATTTTATTCCTATATTTCATGCCGCTAAATAACTACTACTACTGTGGGCACTATGTCTGTGACCCGTACCCGAGTACAGGCCGGGTACAGGCCATTACTCGGTAGCAAATCATTACATGTTACCCGACGTTATTTTTACCTGAGTTAAATGTTAGTGTAAGTATAATTCATTGTGTGATGTAAAACCCATATTAAAAAAAAAAATAGTGTGAGAATAAGCACTCATCCACAAGTGAACAGAAATTTCTAAATCCCAAACTAGCAATCATGGTTCCCCAACCAAATTCTCAACATGTGCACAAATATGTCACACACACTATACTCTCCAACTTGAAAGCTGCTCATCAGCTATTAAAACTATCAACACTTTTATGGGATCATCTCAGTAAGTCACAAGTGCCTGGAACCATTACTCACAGCCATTCTACATTTGAACGGTAATCTAACGGAGGGAAAATGAGAGAGAACAATATGGGCTTGGGTACCCACGGGTAATATCCCCTTGGGTACCCTGGTAGTGAATTGCTAGCCGTCCCAGCTCTAGTGTGCACTTGATTAGAATTGTTCTGACAAAAATATTCTAGCAAGTATGCACAGAATAGCACTGAAAAAGAGGGTTTTAAAACACTGTGTGCATAGGAACACATTTTCCAATCTTCTCTTATCCTCTTCTATCTTTACATCGGTAAATCAGGGTTGGAAAATTTTATTTTGATCTAAATGTCCGAGTGCCCCTTTCCTGTGACGTGGCCCAAATGTCCATATCAAAAGCCATATCTTTTCCAGCATTTGCCCATATAATGGTTATAGTAATTTTCAGTAAAATTTCACTCTTACGGTAAGACTTTTGGACAAGCTGGGCATTTCAGATAAATGATTTTGCCACCCCTGTGAATTAAAATGTTCCACCAAACTTCACCCATGTATCTAGCAGATCTATTTAAGATAATTCAAGACAAATCTTACAATCAATTTCTTCAAAGTCTTTTTTTTAACAATATCTACCTTTTACACAATGGATTTTACTTTGATTTTATGTCTAAATTAAAAAAAAAAAGATTTTGCATCAGTTACAATTGTTGTCGTCTAATGCTTTTAAAATTGGAACCATCTTATGTATTTCACAAATCATTATGATGTATTTGTTTAAAAATCCATATGAGATAAATATATGTTTTGACATATTGTTATCAGGTATTGGCACTACAAATCCATATGAGGCATTTGTATTACAAATATGAGAATGAGGTTATTTACAACAAAAATCCATATGAGATATATGTATGTTTTACATATTGTTATCAGGTATTGGCACTACAAATCCATATGAGGCATTTGTATTACAAATATGAGAATGAGGTTATTTACAACAAAAATCCATATGAGATATATGTATGTTTTACATATTGTTATCAGGTATTGGCACTACAAATCCATATGAGACTTTTGTATTACAAATATGAGAATGAGGTTATTTACAACAAAAATCCATATGAGATATATGTATGTTTTACATATTGTTATCAGGCATTGGCACTACAAATCCATATGAGGCATTTGTATTACAAATATGAGAATGAGGTTATTTACAACAAAAATCCATATGAGATATATGTATGTTTTACATATTGTTATCAGGTATTGGCACTCCAAATCCATATGAGACATTTGTATTACAAATATGAGAATGAGGTTATTTACAACAAAAATCCATATGAGATAAATGTATGTTTTTACATATTGTTATCAGGTTTTGGCACTACAAATCCATATGAGGCATTTGTATTACAAATATAAAAATGAGGTTATTTACAACAAAAATCCATATGAGATATATGCATGTTTTACATAGTGTTATCAGGTATTGGCACTACAAATCCATATCAGGCATTTGTATTACAAATATGAGAATGAGGTTACTTACAACAAAAATCCATATGAGATAAATGTATGTTTTTACATATTGTTATCAGGTATTGGCACTACAAATCCATATGATTCATTTGTATTACAAATATGAGAATGAGGTTATTTACAACAAAAATCCATATGAGATAAATGTATGTTTTTACATATTGTTATCAGGTATTGGCACTACAAATCCATATGAGGCATTTGTATTACAAATATAAGAATGAGGTTATTTACAACAAAAATCCATATGAGATATATGTATGTTTTACATATTGTTATCAGGCATTGGCACTACAAATCCATATGAGGTATTTGTATTACAACTACAAGTATGAGGTTACTTACAACAAAAATCCATATGAGATAAATGTATGTTTTTACATATTGTTATCAGGTATTGGCACTACAAATCCATATGAGGCATTTGTATTACAAATATGAGAATGAGGTTATTTACAACAAAAACCCATATGAGGTATATGTATGTTTTACATATTGTTATCAGGCATTGGCACTACAAATCCATATGAGATATATGTATGTTATATATTGTTATCAGGCATTGGCACTACAAATCCATATGAGGCATTTGTATAACAAACTTTACTAACATGAGGTATTTGTAGTACAAATGCGTAAGAGGCCAACTTTTGATTTGAGAAGGCCAATGAAGCAGACACCCAACAAAAACTAGGTGTTACTTATGACCATCTATCATACTTTTTTATATTTGAGGCACCAAAAAATCATTTGAAGCGGTCAAATTGACCGGCGGCCGGCTCTTAATGACAACGCTGATTTCTGGGATTAAAACGCTGATTTCTGGGATTGAGCAAGAAACAATTATGACATCAAAGGCCAGAATGGCCTGAACTGCGTCGCAGTATGGTCTGAGAGGTTTGTGCGTACGAATGGATTTGAAAGAAATCTAAGGGATTTTTGAAGACAAACCAACACATTTCTGTTGAATAGCAGAAATCAAAATAGAAGTCAAAAAAGACATGTCCCAGTACTCCAGTGGTACTCAAACCCAATGCTCTAATCAAATGAAAAAGTATTATTCCAGTTATCAACAAAATAGATATTGTAGACGAAAACAAGCATTTTAGTTAAGATACCAATCTACAAGGGGCCACAGTCACAAGTTATTTAAGAAACACTTCAGCACAAATACAGCTTCAGTCAGAGATCATTGAAAAGTTTTAAAAGTGCATTAAATATATATTGGGTTAAATGCCATATCAAAGGCATGCCCGAGTATTACGAACAGAAACCGGAACACAAGAAAAGAGTAGATCAAAAGGATCGGAGAGATGTAAGTCTAAAAAATGATCTCAACAACAAAGTAAACAATCATACATTCTAATCTGGGTGATTTTTTATCTACTCAACAATACCTACATTTAGTGTTTCTTCCAGGATTTGAAACAATAGAGGTATTTCCCAAATACATTGGGCAAAAGGTGATAATAGATCTTCTTTTTCATTTTGCCATTGTAAAATGCACACGCTCACTTCATGGTCAGTAATGGTAACGAAAAACACGGTGTATTTCCCGGCTATACATCAGGCAATATTTCTTTTTCTTTCTTATAATGAAAAAATGAAAGATTTTTTGTTTAGTATGAACCGTCCTGTTCAATTACAAAATCAGCTTTCAAATAAAAGTAACGGCTTAAATATGTTAATCAATGTCGTTTTTTATTTCATAACAATATTACTGCAAAGAATCGGGAGCCGTATTTTCACTTCACTAAGCGAACTGGTTCCTAACCCTCTGGTAACCAAACAAACGAATCGGAAACCTATTACTGAAATTGGGTCATGCGTTTATAAAACAAAATAAAATCGCTGATAACTGTCAGTTTTTCTTCATGAATGTTTCTAAGCCGTTTCTGGCACAAGGCCTGTCGTTAAAAGAAGTTTGCAAATCATAAAAGATAGGGACTTTGTTCTGCACTGAGTAAAAAAATACTGGGGATTCCTTTATAGATGGGGGAAATCCCACGGCCTAGATACAGGTACTGTGGGAACGTGTCAAGACGGCCCCATGTCAAAACGTCCCGGAGATCGATGAGAACGGCCATGGAATGGTCAAAAAGGCCCAATTGTTGATTTTTAAATCAGTCAAAACGGCCCAAATAAGATTTACACTGTTTTAACACTTTAAACCGAAAATTTTGCCGTTTTGACTTATTTCGGGCCGTTTTGAACGTAGGACATTTTGACATCGGGCCGTTTCGACTGTTATCCGGTGCCGCTAGATACCTTCTTCTAGAAGTTCTAGGATGTTTGGAAATTAACGCGGATAGTTTGCATTACCTTTTATCACCATCCTGCACATCACAGACGCATCCAAAACAAACCAAGGAAGAAAGAGTTATTTAACAAAATGACGATTTAATTTGATAAGAATTCACGCAGTTATAGACAGATTACAATCAACATAGAAGTTGGAACTACTTTCTTACTCTCGGCGGTGATTAAGCCCCTATAGGTAAAGAAGGATTCTGTACGATCACTATATACGCCTTCGCGCATGCGCGCGACGCGTACAATCAACATAGAAGTTGGAACTACTTTCTTACTCTCGGCGGTGATTAAGCCCCTATAGGTAAAGAAGGATTCCGTATGATCACTATATACGCCTTCGCGCATGCGCGCGACGCGTATAAAAAGGGGTAATTGTTAATTGTAAGCAATTTCTCTTTTTGTCACAGTGGTTTCCGAAAATAGGGCAATGG
Organism: Cerastoderma edule; assembly: GCA_947846245.1. Taxonomy (NCBI): domain Eukaryota; kingdom Metazoa; phylum Mollusca; class Bivalvia; order Cardiida; family Cardiidae; genus Cerastoderma; species Cerastoderma edule. Next base: position 9,710,836 of record OX401404.1, read on the forward strand.
TACCAAAAAGCCAATATGTAGGAGGTTTGTGTACTGTAATTACATTTCCCAAAAGATCCCTACTGGTGAATATGAAAGCCCAATAAATCCATTCATTGAGCAACCTGAATGGGTAAAAATATTGACACAGAACAAGCCTTTGGTCATTTCCTCAAAGTATAAAAATCATGCCAAGGAAATGAGAAACAGTAAAATATCTAAAAGCTTTATAAACCCATTGCCTATGGCTACCTTTATAGGGGAAAGTTATAAGAGGAAGAGAATGAACAAAATCACACATATCCTTTCCATTTTCTATAGCCTCTGGAATTCTGGTATCAATAAGTATAGGGTAAACTGTATACAGTGAACCCTCGTTTATCCAAACATGTCCGTTCCCAACAAAATGTCTGGTTTACTGAATAATCCGGACTAATGAAGCAGAGCATGTTCTTATTCACATTAAGACATAAACAATCTGTATGAGCGGTGTATAGTTATAACCCTTTCGCAAACGCCAAATTGTCGACCGTCCCAAATTGAAAGAGTTTGCAGAAGACATATCAAAATGTGATGAAATTCAAAGATAATCTTCTGATATGGCAGAAAACATTGTGGGAAAAGGAGAAATTGCTCGTCACGAGCAATTTCTTCTTTACCCACAATGTTTTCAAAAGTCGTCTGCAATAAACTGGTCCAATAATTCCGTTCCCTTACAATTTTGTTTGGATTGCGAGACATCCGGATAATCGGGGTCCGGATAAACGAGGGTTCACTGTATATAGAAGATCAATATGAATCTGTATCATATATGCAGCACATCCTTTCAAATTGACCCTGTTTTTGAGTAAATTGCAGCAGATGATATATATACACAAACAAGTCAGAGCTACAAAACCTCTCGGACATAGAAGACTTTATATAAGACATCAAAAGTTGACATAAAAGATACATTAGAAAATAAACTTCACCATTGGCAATATTCTCCTTTTAAAAATCATGATGTTTAAAAAAATACATAATTTATACTGTATAATTATATATTAGCTGTAATAGGCATTTAAAACTGTTGTATTTCAAACATGGCTAGCTTTCAAAATAACTGATTTGACTAGTGAATTTATGATTTATCAAACATTTTCCAATATCATTGTGCAAACCATGAACTTTTTATTCCCTTTCTAACTATATTTATGCTTCTTCCTAAAAAACATCAATCAAAATTTGTAAAATGTTGAATTGATGTCATGCAAATCAAAGTTTTGTTGAAATAAAGAGTTAAGATATATATCAAGGGTTCTGTGCAAGACTATAGTAAGTGCTGCACATAAGTGAAGCACTTACAAGTCTTGCACTGAACCCTCGATGCTGGTGTACATGTATATTTGAATATAGCACACACATCAGATTGATATTGAAAGGAAATACATGTATCAATATTTAATATGAATTGAGGGCTAATAATTATCCCATATGCCAGTCTTATTCATATTGCATAGCATCCGATACATTATGTTTCCATGTCATGCTAGGATGAGACAAGACATATAAATCAACAAATCAAAACGGGGGGGTAGAGTTTTCAATTCATTTCTTTTCTATAGGTTTAAAACCTATAGAAAAGAAATGAATAGAAAACTTTTATTGATTGTTTCATGATAATTGAGAAGTACAACATATTATAATTTCTTTTTTTTTAGACAAAATTTCTTTACAAAAACGAGCCCGTTTTTGGAACATCTCAATATGTCTGCAAACAATTAACCCTTTCTCTGATATTGAAAGTCCTGTTCACAACTATAGGGTTCTGCGGTGATCTAATGGTTAGCGTCTGGACTAGAGACCGGTCAGCCCGGGTTCGATCCCTGAAGGTGACCACTTATTTCACCTTGAAGTGTACTTGGGCAAGACACATTTCCTAGCCTAGTACTGGTAGGAAACCAGGGAACATGTACTATAATACTCAAAAATGAGTGCTGTACATTAAACAAGAAGAAGAAGTCATTTACATACATGAAGCACTTACTATATTGTTGCACTGAGCTCTCAATATGATATTCAGTGAACACTCCACATTGAAAGTAACAACTATTTTGTATGAACCTTTGAATTTTATCTCTGGGTTTTGTTACAGACCTCTGTGATGTAATGAAATATTGTTCATCACAGGTAATTTCTCCTCCTTTCTTAAGTTCATAATGTATTTTTTTAAATTAGTATTATGATGTCTGCAGTAGGTAAACTTGAACAAGTATGATTAATGTGTTATATAATAAAATTCCATGGGTTTGTCATGAAAGTTTCGGCAAAATCAATATCTAAAATGGCTTGTACATCATTGAGTCTTCATTATTTGCGTTCATCTACTTTAAGATTAACCAAGCACCTTGTATCTAAAATGCATAACTTGTATTGTATATCGAGGGTTCAGTGCAAGACTACAGTAAGTGCTTCATGTTTATGAAGCACTTTCTATAATATTGCACTAAACCCTTGATGCATAGTCACATATGACATTAAAAGAAAAATTAATTATTAGTCTGAAGGGTTGGTACATATTTGTGTAAATAGGGCAACAGATGTCCCAATGAATCAACTACAACAACCAATCAGGGCTATAGACTGGTAACGAAGTATGGGCTTTAGATAATGTTACATAATGTAGTAATGCAACGGCAGTAAAAAAACATAATTATTGTGAGTACAGTAAGGAGTAAATTTATTTCTTTACAAATTACATAATTATACTCAATATAAAACCCTTTTTTGTTTGTTATATTGGTATTAAAGCCTCATAATCAACACAGTGAAGCCTCGTTTACCCCAGTTATCCTGATGTCTCACAATCCGAACGAAATTGTAAGGGAACGGAAATATTGTGCAGTAATTTGCTTAACTAATAACCAAATAATAACAACATTTGACCAGTTTGTTGCAGACGACTCTTTAAAACATTGTGGGTAAAGGAGAAATTGCTCATGACGAGCAATTTCTCCTTGACCCACAATGTTTTCTGCCATATCAGAAGATTAATTTTGAATTTCATCACGTTTTGAAATGTCGTCTGCAAACTCTTTCAATTTGGGACGGTCGAAAATTTGGCCTTTGGTATATGTTTTATAAGTATTCACGTGCATATAGACCGTTTATGTTGAACTATGTATAAGACCAGGCCATGCTTCATTAGTCCGGATTATTTGTTAATCAAGAAATTTTGTTGGGAACGGACGTGTTCGGATTATCGAGATATTACTGTACTCAGTTATGTTACGGCTTTCCTGGGCTGTTGCCTTGGGCTCTGAAGAAGCTTGCCAAAGGACATTCTCACTAAAACAAGAGATACTGGTGAGGTTTGAACCTGGGATCCCTTAGTTCTAAGGCCGTCACCTTAACCAATGGGCTATGAATAACCACAAAGACACCTTAAACAGAATACTAAGGAAACTTAACAATAGGCCTTTTCAGAAAGTGTTGTTATCTGCCCTTGAATACTCTTAATCGGAGATACGAAATTTTCGGTAGCTTCCGGTTTAAGACTTCCGGGTATTAAATAATAACAGCTGACATTGAAAAACATAGATAAACTGCTGCGGGTATTTGAACAATGCCGTCGAATATCATGATAGTACAAACTACATTCGAAAAATTGTTGAGGAGGGGAAATATCAAACTATATCCTTACTTTGTGTTTACTCTCTTGCGGACATTTTACCCCGTTTCCCGAGATAAAACAGTGTATATATACCAACGCGGTTACAACGTTGCGATTCATTTTAAGTGAGAAGGGTCGATCCTCTGTTTAAACATGAACTAAAGTATAGAATACATTGTAGATATGTTGGATGCTTGCCTCAACTTATGATAACATTATTAAAAATCCATTTTTATTTTCAACATTTTCAAATGATCTTAATTGTAGCATGTTAATGCAAACACAATGATCAGATGATATAAAGCAAGCTGATCAAATCTACTTAATAAATGTTCAACATATTAATGGGACGTTCCATCAAATTATGTCCCATAAGTGTGACAAATAAAAGTTAATTTATAAAAGATTATGGAATTGATTTTATTCATGTTTAATGGTCGGACTTCAACAATAATAACACATACCGAGTCAATGTTAGATTCCTCTGATTTAAAACATATCCCTACCATTCACTCTACTTAGAATAATTGTTTCTGAGACACTTCAAGCGGACCAATGTATCCTAAGCTGACTTTGCTATGCCAATCAAAATACGATTCCGTCATTATAAAGCAACCAATGGCATGCCTCGAAGCCATAAAACACACAACTGTGTGTCGACGCAACATGATGTGATGCGCGCCTGTGTATTTCGGCAAGCTTCAAAACGATACATATCTTTCACGTCGAGGGTTTTATTGCTTCTTTTATTGGTCAACTGCATAACGTAGGAAATAACATATACGATCTTTTTGATACCCTCTTTATCCGACCAAATGCACACCAACCCTTTATTAGGTTAATTCCATATGTTACCGAGTGTCAGATCGTATTGTTATGTACAAGGTTTATTCCCATTTTGTCTACAGTCTATTTTATCAATTTTCACACCATGTCAGACAGAAGTTCCATCTCACCTACACGTGTAAATTGAGTTGTTTTTGACACTAATTGCGGTGAAAAATCAATCCAACCTATAATCACTTTTTCTATGGAGGGTTGTTGGGAAAGAAAAATATGTATAAAGTGTAGATCCAGATAAGAAAAGGACAAATAAAATGCAAAAATAGATTATGTATATGGATGAGATATTAATAATGATTATATATATACAAATTATGCAGAACCAGAATTATCTTAATCTTTTTAAGGTACTTTAATCAATAGAAAATGAAATGAAAATATTTCTTTAAACTGCAGACCTTTTGGGAAATTCAATCTGTAGACATAAAGGGTTGTAGACGAAATGGGAATTTTACTTATAGACGAAATGGGTGTAGACGCAGTGGGAAGTCCTTATGTAGAAAATTCATTTGCCTACGTCCTACGTTTCATATTTGTTGAACCTATATGTCTTGATCTGCCGACATGTATGTTAAGTTCGTTTTGTATTGTTTGACATTGCTCTATATGAAACAAAATCCCTATCGATGCAATTAAATTAAACACGTTCCTTTTATTTGCCATTGCAAAAACAACGGATTATAATGACTTGATAACTATTAGATTCGAAACTTTACACTGCAACTTATCCTTTTACATGAATGGTTTCAATTTTGATTTTACCTTTAGTGTCTATATTTCGAATTATTCAAATCATAGACCTCATGTCTGGGTAAAAAAGGTTAAAAATGGTCGCGTAGAAATGTTTTGATTAAATCATAATTATTCAACAATGTCTTGAGTTTTTTATAATTATATATCATTAAAATGATTATCTACACATTTGTATACTCTTTTGAATTCAATGGATTGTTGCCAGTTTTCCTATTTATTAATTACATTAAAAGGGTCAATTAACAAACTTTGGCTGTCACAAGGATTAAGGGTCTTGCAAATTAACACCAATCTGCCACATTTGCACAATATGATCTAGTCACACCCTTTATTGTTTAGCCGATCGAGAGATAGTGTAATTAACCATTGGCTATCCGAGGTCAATAGTTAACATATTAAAGATCTCCACAACCATGTGTCCCTTGTAATGAGAGAGTGTTATTTGAATGAAGTTTCAACAGGTGGAAAAAACGGACTTGGACTTTCATAGCCCTTCATATTTGGATACGATATATCATCAAAGGTAGGCTGACAAAGAACCTTATATAACAACTTATTCTCTTTTTTAGGTACTTATTATATATGACGAATTTCAATTTAAAGAAAAGAGAATACATACTTATTGGAGGAACATAACCTCTACACATTATTGACAAAAGTGTTGATGTTCGTTCTATTTTATTTAAAATCCGCAAATCGAATTGAATGCAAATTTGTAATAACATTCTAGAAATATGTTCCATTCATTCTTACCTTACATCAACCAGCCGATCAACACATTTTTTTTATCTGTAAAAGGATTTAATTCAGACAAAAACATATACTTATTTGCCTTTTTTCACATGGAATGTCATGTTTTGACTGAACTGCGGTGCGCTATTCGGGTCTCATTTAATCCAATTTAATCTAATTTCCTTTTATAACGAGGCTTGGCAACAACCAACAAAAAAATATTCTGTTAATGTTTTCGTATGTAAATCTTTAAGTTTGGCACATGAAACTTAAAGATTTCAAAAAACGGATCGATAGCGATCGTTTTCTTTGCCTTTGTCCATATTGGCGTCCATATTCTTCTTTCGGGATTACTACCCGGAAGTTGAGGTATTCCGAATGTGTCCCGATTTTACAAAGGGAGACAAACCACGTTTCTGAAAAGGCCTATACATGTACAAAACATGTTCATAACATTAAAAGCTTCATTGTTTATAATCTCAAATATACCCAAAAATAGTTGTGATATTTTCCCTAAATAAAAATTATGATTTGTCCAGTTAAAGAGTCTGTGTCCTTAATAATACATGCCTTGAGGGTTCTAAGCAAGTTATTCATTTACATGGGCTTTACATTGTGTCAACCCTATCTCAGTCATTTTGTGATGCCCAACTCATAATGATAGAAGAAGACCCCAAACTCAGCTACCCATTAGGGTGGGTTTTGTCAGTTCTTCAAAGCATTCTACAAGTCAGTCAGGAGACTGTGGCTAAGTACAATACCAGGTACTTCCCCAGACCTTTTAAGCGCTCCCCCAGCACCCTAAGAGGACCACAATGCTTTAAATTTGTCCAGCAGACAGTCTACTTACTTCAGACATTGCTTGATACATTTGATTTGATTTAAGAACTGTGTTTTGTTGTCTATTAATTCAAAAATATACCTTGAATCTAACCATTTTGTAATTTACATTTAAAAACAAAATTTACAGGCGACGGGCGTACCCGCTATTTTGCAGAACATCCTTATCCTAGCATCAAGCATCCCAGTGCCTGAAAAAGTCCTGGGGAAGACCCTGAATACTATAGTAAATGCTTCATATTTGTAAGACACTGACTATATAGTCTTGCACTGAAAGGTTGAATAGTCATTGTAATTTTTTGTATTAACTTTAAATTTTTGTACTTGATAATTTCCTTTAATACATCAAAATGATCTTTGAAAAAGGAATCACTCAGCTTGATGTACCTCTTACATCCTTTTATGTAATTATATAGGTAATAGGTATTATAATAAAATTTGATAACGTTCGTTAGCCTATATCTCAGGGGTATTCCGGTGTTTCGGTGGTATTACGGTATTTCGGTGATTAGAGTAACCCGGCTTAGGCCTCTCCCCAATTCAAGGAGAAAAAGCCCTGGGCTGTCTCAATACAGCATGTGTGTCATTCAGAAATCTTGTACTGGAGCTTTCTGAAAAACTGGTGACTATATTAAGTTCTAATTATCTTTTAAACCATTTTTGGTCTCCTTTTACAGTGATAGCTTAAAACAAGATTGAATGCAACCAAATAATGTTCATCCAAAATTTTCAGATTAAATTTGAAATAGTAAGGAATGATGTAGGAAGAAATCCTTCTGAAATAATTGCTTGTAAGAGGAAAAGACAATATATTCTTTTGTTGATCTTTCATTTTTAATAGCTAAATGACTCAAGATACATACTTATCCAACTCCCCCTCGTGAGAATTTGTGATTTTCTGGTCATAATTAGAAGCAACAGCAAATGACATTATGCATTTCGATGCTATTAACATTTTCATCCTATTGTATAGAAATCATTGGGACCAAAATTAAATTGATGATAATGAATAAGTTATCCATATTTCACAGTGGTTTCTCAAGTAATCTATGTTAAATTTCCATCAATTGTTTCTCAATCAAAGTTCCTTTATCTTGGATGATGTACAAGTAAATAGAAAAAAATATTATCATTAATATACAGCACTCGCTGACCATTATAGGACATGTTCTGTGGACAACCTTTCAGTACTAGGCTAGGAATTGTGTCTTGCCAAAGGACACTCAATGGTGAAAAAGATGATCAACATCGAGGGTTGAACTCAGATAAGCTTGTCTTTCGTCCCCAATGCTAACCATTATACCACCGCAAATCCCAGGGACTTGGATCGCAACCGTATAAAAGATTGGTAAATAACCATTATTAACCTAGGATAAAAACCTTGACAGTAATTTATGCAAGTGAGTTCATTTCCCTAGATTGCTAAAAAAAGAAGATTATCACAAATGCTGCTACTGTAAAAAAGAAATAACGCAATAAGAAGACGAAACATATTTCAAAGGATGGTTGGGAAAAGTGTACAAGCATAGTGATTTGTTTCAATAGAACGTGATTCTAACGAGCAATGTTCAATACGTAAATATGGTGTCATCAACTTTGGTAACCTTTCAACAGTAAGTAGAAAAATTGTTGGTTCAATTCAGACATGAATTAGGCAAGATGTTACATAGAAAACCGATTTTCCTAGTTTGACAGTTGACATCGCTGTCATTGCATGGTGCAGATAAAATGTAAACATTAGGAAAACTTGGGCTTAAAACAACGTTTGTGACCTACGGATGGCAAGCTATCGCATAGATATATCTAAAGGGGTTGAGAGGTGCATGAATCGAAGTAAAATAAGAATAAATGAAAGGGGTTTTACCAGAAAACTGAGTCTATGGGTTCATATGTAGGAACTGCCTCCGATGTCGATGACGTCACATGCATAAATATTGTGTTCATGTAAACTGAATTAAAAAATAATATCCAGATATACTGTTCAATCTATCTTAAATGATTTATTTTATGTTAATTTGCACAGCAGAGCATTTTTTATTTGAAAAGGCACGTTTTATAAAATAATTAAAATGATTTTTGCTTGCAAAATGACGGTGTATTGTTTTATTCGGTAAAAATTGTAACATTTTGCTGTAAAAATTCGGTAGCCCGACTACTGCGAAATTTAAGGATAATATTAAAGGTAATCCGCTCCAATCTTGGTTATCAGACTCTTTCGTGGTCTGTTCGTTTTATTCTAATTCGGAAATGATATTTTAATTGAAAAGTTCTGATAGTTTTATTCAATAATGATTCTGTGCCGAAGAAGGATGGAGGAAGAGGGGGATAAAAATAAGAAGAAGAAGGAAAAGAGAAAAAGTAGAAGAAGAAGAAGAATAATAAGGATTTGGAGGAGGGGGAGGAGGAGGAGGAATAGGAGGAGGAGAAGAAGGCGGAGACGGAGGATGAGGAGGAGAAGGAGGAGGTGGAAGAGGAGAAGAAGGAAAAGACGGAGGATGACGAGGGAGATGAGGATGAAACGAAGAATGAAAAGGAGAAGGAGGAGGAGACGGATGGTGAGGAGGAGAAGGAGGAGGAGACAAAGGAGGAGAAGCTGGTCCAGCTGGAAGATGGTGTAAGTATGTTTGTACACCCATTGTAGATGCAAGTCACCAGAATTGGCGCCAAACAGTCGATTTAGTTTGAAATAATGATTTGCTGAGATGAATTCTTTCAAACTTAACATCCTGCTAAAAGACATGCTTTTGTATTGTTCTTGTACTTTTGATTGGTTAACGCGCAGTTCGTTAAAATCGTGAAAGTGTTTTATTTGGTCAATTGATCAACAGGACCATTTAGTCTGCAAACATTTGCATCGTTTAAGTTTAAACTTATTTATTTTCTGTCGATTGTGATGGAAGCTTAAAGCTTATCAAATGCTCTCTCGATGACTGCCTCCCGGATACTTTACCAGCCAGCACTGGCGCCGATTCGTGTGTGTTATGACCGGCTCTCTCTCTCTCTCTCTCTCTCTCTCTCTCTCTCTCTCTCTCTCTCTCTCTCTCTCTCTCTCTCTCTCTCTCTCTCTCTCTCTCTCTCTCTCTCTCTCTGGGGAGAGGGGAGGGGAGTGTGTATTTTTCACACTTTTTCACTTTTTCAAGTGTTAAGTCAGTATTTGTTCACAACTAGCATAACAATGCATAAGGTTGATTTTTTTAGCAGTTAAGCAGCAAATACTTAATTGATCTACGCCTTTTCCGAACTAGCCATTTCGTGTTAATCATATACTTGTCTTTTGCGAGGAAAATAAATGATGATGTGAAATACACTTACTAATTAGTAATGACATTGTTTTAACTAGTTAATCACATTTTACCTCCCTTTAATGACTGCATTTGTTGGGACCTAAATAGTTATTTCACACCTTGATATTATAGGACCCATAATAGCGCAGTGGGTAAAGTCACCTACCCACGATTATCCTTCCCCTCTCTGGCAAGGGTTCGAATGCCACAAAGGACAACAAATAAAATGTTGTAGGAAAACATTTTTCTCTATATTTTTTTTTATTCTTTATTTACTTATAGTTGGTTAAACATTTTCATATATCCATATCATATTGTTTTTATTTTTCACTCATCTTTGCATATAAATCTTAATTATATGATTGACACTGGAAAGAAAGCAAATCGCCATTATGTTTTAAATTCGAGTTCAGCCTGTCTGTGTGTCTTTCCTTCTGCATGTTTGTGAGTCCACATACCCACCTGTCTGTATGCCCGCAAGTCTGCTAGTATGCATTTTCCTGAAAAGCCACCTATCTGGGTGTCCAAAAGTCCGCCTGTATGCGCTTGGCCGGAAGGCCACCTGTCTGTGTATCCGTAAGTCTGCCTGTCTATGTGTCCCCCCTTCCGCCTGTTTGTTCGCAGTCAACCTGTTTGTAAGTCCACAAGCTCACATGCCTGTGAGTGCGCAAATCCGCCTGTCTACTTTTCCTTAAGTCCGCCTGTCTGTGTGTCCGTTCAACTGCCCTTTTGTGAGTCCGCAAACCCGCCTGTATGTCTGTCTGCAAGTCAGTCTCCATGTATGTGTCAAACAAGCTGCCTGTTTGTGTGTCTGCAAGTCAGTTTCACTGTGTTCGTCCTTCCGTCTGTCCACAGTCAACCTGTTTGTAAGTTCGCAAGCTCACTTGTCTGTATGTCCGCGAATCCGCCTTAACGGGTGTCGGTCCTTCCGCCTATCTGAAGTCAACCTGATTGCAAGTCCCCAAGCTCATATGTCTATGTGGCCACAAATCCGCCTGTCTGGTATTCCTTAAGTCTGCCTGTCTATATGTCTGTCCATCTGTCCGTCCGTCCACCTGTTTGTGTGTCCTTAAAAAACCGCCTGTTTGTGAGTCTGCAAACCTGCCTGTCTGTGTGTCAGTAAGGTGGCCTGTATGTATGTGTCTGAAAAGCCGCTTGTCTGTGTGTCCGCAAGTCCGCCTCTCTGTTATTCCTTAGGTCTTACTGTCTGTGTGTCTGTCCGTTCGCGTGTCCACAATCAACCTGTTTTTTAGTCCGCAAGCTCATATGTCTGTTTGTCTGCAAATCTGCGTGTCTTTTGCTCCATAGGTCTGCCTGTCTGTATGTCTGCCGGTCCGTCCGTCCGCCTGTTTTGTGTCCTCATAGCCGCCTGTCTGTGAGACCACAAACCCGGATATCTGTGTGTCAGCAAGGTGGCCTGAATGTGTGTGTCTGAAAAGCCGCCTCTTTCTTTGTCTGCAAGTCTGCCTATCCGTGGGTCTGCAAGTGCGCATCTCTGTTATTTCTAAGGTCTACCTGTCTGTGTGTCCGCCCTTTGGTCTATCTGCAGTCAAGCTGCTTGTAAGTCAACAAGCTTGTGTGCCTGTGAGCCCGCAAATCTGTCTGAATGTTATTCCCTAGATCCTCCTGTGTGTTTGTCCGTCCGTACGTCCGCCTGATAGTGTGTCCTAAAAGCCGCATGTCTGTGTGTCCGCAGGCCCGCCTCTCTGAAGACCTTCAAACTTGTCTCTCGGTTTGCTTGCATTTCCGCTTGTCACTGCGTCTGCAAGACTAAATGTCTGTGCGTCTGCAATTCCACTTATCTGGGTTACTGCAAGCATGCCTGTCTGTGTGTCCGCAAGATCACATATTTGTGTGTCTGCAAGACCGCATGTTTTTGTGTCTGAAAGCCTCACCGTAAACATATCTGCAATTCCGCCTGTTTCTGAGTCCGCAAGTCTGCCTCTATGTGAGTCCATACACACGTCCGTCTATGTATCCACAAAAACTCATGTTTGTGTGTCCGCAAGACCGCATGTTTGTGTGTCTGAAAGCCTCACCGTAAATATATCTGCAATTCCGCCTGTTTCTGAGTCCGCAAGTCTGCCTCTATGTGTGTCCATACACGTCCGTCTATGTATCCACAAAAACTCATGTTTGTGTGTCCGCAAGACCGCATGTTTTTGTGTCTGCATGCCTTCCTGGTAATATGTTGGACATTCTGCCAGTTTCTAACTCCGCAAGTCCGCCTCTCTTTTATTCGTCAGGTCTTCCTGTCTGTGTGTCTGCCTTTTCGTCTATCTGTGAGCCCGCAAATCTGTCTATCTGTTATTTCCTAGACCCCCTGTCTGTTTGTCTGTCCGTCCGTCTGCCTGTAAGTGTAACCTAATAGCCCCCTGTTAGTGTGTCTGCAAGTCTTCCTTTATGTAGGTCCGTTATCCTGCCTGTCTGTGCGTCTGCAAGTCCGCCTGTCTGTATGTCCGTGTTCCTCTCTCTGTCCTCTCTCTCTCTCTCTCTCTCTCTCTCTCTCTCTCTCTCTCTCTCTCTCTCTCTCTCTCTCTGGGGAGAGGGGAGGGGAGTGTGTATTTTTCACACTTTTTCACTTTTTCAAGTATTAAGTCAGTATTTGTTCACAACTAGCATAACAATGCATAAGGTTGATTTTTTTAGCAGTTAAGCAGCAAATACTTAATTGATCTACGCCTTTTCCGAACTAGCCATTTCGTGTTAATCATATACTTGTCTTTTGCGAGGAAAATAAATGATGATGTGAAATACACTAACTAATTAGTAATGACATTGTTTTAACTAGTTAATCACATTTTACCTCCCTTTAATGACTGCATTTGTTGGGACCTAAATAGTTATTTCACACCTTGATATTATAGGACCCATAATAGCGCAGTGGGTAAAGTCACCTACTCTCGATTATCCTTCCCCTCTCTGGCAAGGGTTCGAATGCCACAAAGGACAACAAATAAAATGTTGTAGGAAAACATTTTTCTCTATATTTTTTTTATTCTTTATTTACTTATAGTTGGTTAAACATTTTGATATATCCATTTCATATTGTTTTTATTTTTCACTCATCTTTGCATATAAATCTTAATTATATGATTGACACTGGAAAGAAAGCAAATCGCCATTATGTTTTTTATTCGAGTTCAGCCTGTCTGTGTGTCTTTCCTTCTGCATGTTTGTGAGTCCACATACCCACCTGTCTGTATGCCCGCAAGTCCGCCAGTATGCATTTTCCTGAAAAGCCACCTATCTGGGTGTCCAAAAGTCCGCCTGTATGCGCTTGGCCGGAAGGCCACCTGTCTGTGTATCCGTAAGTCTGCCTGTCTATGTGTCCTCCCTTCCGCCTGTTTGTTCGCAGTCAACCTGTGTGTAAGTCCACAAGCTCACATGCCTGTGAGTGCGCAAATCCGCCTGTCTGTTTTTCCTTAAGTCCGCCTGTCTGTGTGTCCGTTCAACTGCCCTTTTGTGAGTCAGCAAACCCGCCTGTCTGTGTGTCTGCAAGTCAGTCTCCATGCATGTGTCAAACAAGCTGCCTGTCTGTGTGTCTGCAAGTCAGTTTCACTGTGTTCGTCCTTCCGTCTGTCCACAGTCAACCTGTTTGTAAGTTCGCAAGCTCACTTGTCTGTGTGTCCGCGAATCCGCCTTAACGGGTGTCGGTCCTTCCGCCTATCTGAAGTCAACCTGATTGCAAGTCCCCAAGCTCATATGTCTATGTGGCCACAAATGCGCCTGTCTGGTATTCCTTAAGTCTGCCTGTCTATATGTCTGTCCATCTGTCCGTCCGTCCACCTGTTTGTGTGTCCTTAAAAAACCGCCTGTTTGTGAGTCTGCAAACCTGCCTGTCTGTGTGTCAGTAAGGTGGCCTGTATGTATGTGTCTGAAAAGCCGCTTGTCTGTGTGTCCGCAAGTCCGCCTCTCTGTTATTCCTTAGGTCTTACTGTCTGTGTGTCTGTCCGTTCGCGTGTCCACAATCAACCTGTTTATTAGTCCGCAAGCAAGGTGGCCTGAATGCGTGTGTCTGAAAAGCCGCCTCTTTCTGTGTCTGCAAGTCTGCCTATCCGTGTGTCTGCAAGTGCGCATCTCTGTTATATCTAAGGTCTACCTGTCTGTGTGTCCGCCCTTTGGTCTATCTGCAGTCAAGCTGCTTGTAAGTCAACAAGCTTGTGTGCCTGTGAGCCCGCAAATCTGTCTGAATGTTATTCCCTAGATCCTCCTGTGTGTTTGTCCGTCCGTACGTCCGCTTGTAAGTGTGTCCTAAAAGCCGCCTGACTGTGTGTCCGCAGGTCCGCCTGTCTGAAGACCTTCAAACTTGTCTCTCGGTTTGCTTGCATTTCCGCTTGTCACTGCGTCTGCAAGACTAATTGTCTGTGCGTCTGCAATTCCACTTATCTGGGTTACTGCAAGCATGCCTGTCTGTGTGTCCGCAAGACCGCATGTTTTTGTGACTGCAAGCCTTCCCGTTAATATGTCGGACATTCTGCCAGTTTGTGACTCCGCAAGTCCCCCTCTCTTTTATTCCTCAGGTCTTCCTGTCTGTGTGTCTGCCTTTTCGTCTATCTGCAATCAGACTGTTTGAAAGTCTGCAAGCCTTCATGTCTGTGAGGCCGCAAATCTGTCTATCTATTTTTTCTTAGACCCCTGTCTGTTTGTCTGTCCGTCCGTCGGCCTGTAAGTGTAACCTTAAAACCGCCTGTTGGTGTGTCTTCAAGTCTGTTTTTATGTAAGTCCGTTATCCTGCCTGTCTGTGCGTCCGCAAGTCCGCCTGTCTGTAGGTCCGTATTCCTACCTGTCTGTGTGGTGTCTGCAAGTCTGCCTGTCTGTTGGTCCGTAATCTTGCCTGTCTGTGCTTCTGCAAGTCCACCAGTCTGTATGTCCGTATTCATATCTGACTGTGTGTCCGCAAGTTCGCCTGTTTGTATGTCCGTATTCCTATCTATCTGTGTGTCCGTAAGTCCGCCTATCTGAAGGTCCGTATTCCTACCTGTCTCTGTGTCTGCAAGTCCACCTGTCTGTATGTCCGTATTCCTACCTGTCTGTGTATCCGCAAGTCATCCTGTCTGTATGTCCGTATTCCTACCTATCTCTGTGTCTGCAAGTCCACCTGTATGTATGTCCGTATTCCTACCTGTCTGTGTGTCCGCAAGTCATCCTGTCTGTATGTCCGTATTCCTACCTATCTCTGTGTCTGCAAGTCCACCTGTATGTATGTCCGTATTCCTACCTGTCTGTGTGTCCGCAAGTCCACCTGTCTGTATGTCCGTAATCCTACCTGTCCCTGTGTCTGCAAGTCCACCTGTCTGTATGTCCTTTAACCTGCGTGTCTGTGTGTCTGCAAGTCCGCCTGTCTGTAGGTCCGTATTCCTTCTTGTCTGTGTGTCTGCAAGTCCGCCTGTCTGTAGGTTCGTATTTCTTCTTGTCTGTGTGTCCGCATGTCCGCCTGTCTGTAGGTCCGTATTGCTACCTGTCAATGTGTCCGCAAGTCAGTCTGTATGCGTGTGTCCGTCCGTATGTCTGTTTGTGACTCCGTATACCCGCCTGTATTTGTGCCCGACAGTCCGCCAGTATATGTTTGTCCGGAAAGTCACCTGTCTGTGTGTCAAAAGGTTCGCCTGTCTATGTGTCCGCAACTCTGCCTGTATGACTGTTCCGCAAGTCAGTCTGTATGCGTGTGTCCGTCCGTATGTCTGTTTGTGACTCCGCATACCCGCCTGTATTTGTGCCCGACACTCCGCCAGTATACGTTTGTCCGAAAAGCCACCTGTCTGTGTGCCGCAAGTTCGCCTGTCCGTGTGTCCTCAAGTCTGCATGTTTTTGTGTTTAAAAGTCCGCCTCTCCGTGTATCGGCAAGTCTGCCTGTCTGTGTATTCAAAAGTCCGCCTCTCCGTGTGTCCGCAGGTCTGCCTGTTTGTGTGTCCGCCCTTCCGCCTATCGGTTTTTCTTTAAGCCTGCCTGTCTGTTTGTCCGTTCAACTGCCTTTTTTGAGTCCGCAATCCCACCTGTCTATTTGTTCACGAGTCAGTCTGTATGCATGTGTCCGTCCGTTTGTCTGTTTGTGACTCCGCATACCCGCCTGTATTTGTGCCCGACAGTCCGCCAGTATACGTTTGTCCGAAAAGTCATCTGTATGTGTGTCAAAAAGTTCGCCTGTCTGTGTGTCCGCAAATCTGCCTGTATGTATGTTCCAAAGTCCACATCTCCGTGTGTCCGCAAGTCTGCCTGTCTGTGTGTCCGCCCTTCCACAAGCTCACATGCCTGTGAGTCCGCAAATCTGCCTGTCTGTTATTCCTTAAGTCCGCCTGTCTGTGTGTCTGTGCGACCTTTAACTAGTAAGCCACATTCGGTGCGAGTACTGGTTGTATATCAAGGAAACATAATTTCAAGAAAGTGTGATTACATTGGTTAGTCTAAGTTGTAAACCGCATTATATATATATAAGTTTAAACTAAACCGAATATTGTTCTACGCTTATCCTTAAAATGGTTATAGCTCGTATATATAGTACATTTCAGTAAAAATGCATTTGTCCATTTAGGCCATGGGGGACTGGCCAGCCATTTCACACCAACATTCGTTTCGCTGCCCTGCCTTAAATAACCGTCTCAATAAGATATTATCTTATAAAGTTTGAATGCTTTGAAACCGCACTTTTAAAAAGTGAGTAGAAGAAATTTTTATTTGGTTTCCATTTGGGGTCAGGGTTTTCCATTGACCCATTGGTTATCGCTTATAGAGAGGTATTTTATCCCTTATATATGCAATTGTAAATCGAAAATAACGGTTTCTTATATTCCGGAATTAAGGTTATTTACTTTATAAATTGTGGCCAAGGAAAACTCGAAGAAGTTGTCCTCACTTAAGACTTTTCAATAATATCTTGCATACTTTGTTATCTAACAACACTTGCCTAAGAGCATTACATAGTGAAATAATTGGTCGGGAAGGGGGTGTGACCAGGGGGTCTTCCAGTCTTTAGTATCCGACGCAATACATTATGCCATTACGGATGCACATTTATTTGAAGAATTATGCTCGTTCGAAATGGTATTTACACCATTTTCAACCGTATTTTAGTCACATTGAGGCGGTCTGTGCACCTTTCCAAGCTCAGCATATTTCCTCAACAAAACTGCCAAAATACTCCCTCCAAGCCACTGAATGCTTTCTGACATGAATTCAATTTAACACTTTTGAGAGACGGGTGAATTGCATCACGATGGAAATACATGTAGATAAGATGAAGAGAAGTAAGTTAAACAGTGATTGATGGTGTTAAGAAAAGCTATCATGGTGATTCGATGAACGAATTGGTATCATTGGAATAACTGCTGCAGCTGCTGCTGGTGATGATTCTAATTCTGATGATGATTATGATGATGATGATGCTTCTGCTTCTGCTGCTGTTGCTGCTTCTGCTGCTGCTGCTGCTGCTGCTGCTGCTGCTGCTGCTGCTGCTGATGATGATGATGATGATGATGATGATACTGCGTAGCTTCCTTAACCCATTACCAAACAATAACAACATTTAACCACTTTGATCCAGACGACTCCGAAAACATTGTGGGAAACGGAGAAATTGCTCGTTATGATTTATGGATTAATCCCGGAAATTTACACCCCGCTTAACGGGGATTCGAACCCGGGACCCTCGGTTCAATATCCCGACGCTCTACACTAATGTCGCCAACCATGTTGGTGAATAATACTTACAAATATGTCTTTTTGTCTCTCCACCGATAGAACGTGTTGGTGCATGACTTTCCCGTAAGCATACGGAAATATGAGAATATAATTTTCAAGATCTTTGCGATAACACAGAAACGTATACATGCAACAGAAGGCCTATGAATTCCACAGGCTGGTCCGGATCTGAGACAATGGTTGGCCTTTAATGTTGGGCCATCACATGATCAAGTACGATTTTTTACAAGCAAACTTAACGCCATAAATTATGATTCGTAGTTTTCTTAGCGTCAGAAAATATGTATTTTTGTCGACAGTTTTGCTCTGCCTGCAACTTTAATGTAGACGCATTTCATTCGATCAGCACGTGCGAAATTTAAAATATTTGATCGGTTAAACATCCTGAAGAGTCATATCAAAATATTACAAATCGAACGTAGCTACACAACAACAAGTTGTCTCAGAGCTTGTCATTTCTGAGTAAATTCTTATCTTTGGAACAGTTGAAAATTGCTTTTCGGACTATTTTGAAATGCTGCGTGTATTGATCGATTGATGATGTGCCATGAACTTCTTGGTAAGCAAAAGCTATGTGGATGATTCGTCCAAATCATAAACGACCGCTAGACATGTGCAGGCAAGTTTCGTTCCTATCTGCAGCTTCTTGTGTTGACACTGGGAGCTGAACACAACATAGGTGGGACATCACAGTATACTTTGATTTCTGTTTTGTCAATTCATGCATTGATCGGACTTCCCTATCCTGGCATTGTCTGTCAAAGTGTGATTTTGCATAGGTTTCATTAGTCAAAACAATGCGACATGAAGATAGGGTTTTTTATACATTTTTAGTGTTTGTTTTTCAATAAATGTACAGGACTAAGTCTTGAGTTTTAAAACTAATACAAATTTCCTAGGTACTAGGCTAGTTAATGTGTCTTGCCTTTGGACACTCCACAGTGAAGCAGAAGTACGCCTTTAGGGATCGAACCCCGGTTGACTGGTCTCTAGTCCCCGATGCTAACCATTACAGCACAGCCAGAGATAAGGGAAATGCCAGTTTTGGACTGATTTCTGTTGTACTGGACCCATTGCAAGTTGAGATTTGATGAAAAAATCGACAGTCTTTAGAGTTATCATTACCACTAGAATCATAAAACTAATCCATTAATTGTTATCCCCATGTTAAACAATGCCTGAGGCATCCAAGGGTTTTCGATCGAATCTCGGACCGATTGGGATTCGGAGATTTCTTTATCCCTGATGACAGCGGAACCTTATCTGTTATTCCTTGTGATATATGCCTTTAATAACAAATAATTTAAAATATGATTTCCACTCTAAGTTCTAACATCGTTTTAAGGCATTACATATTTTCTTACAGGCTGATGATTTGCTGTGACATAGGTGTAAACAATTTCAAACCTTAACAAGATGGAAGGAGAGTCTTGCCTCACTTGCAATGTGTGCAGAGTTGCATATGCTTCAGATCAGGTATGTGTTACACATTGTTAGATACTCATTCAAGTCCTTGGGTCCTTGACCACCTGTTTTGCCTGTAGGACCAGTAATTTCATAGCCTCGCCTGGGTTGTCCTTGTGGCCACGAGAAATTGAGGAAAGTTCATTTGAAATCTAACCCTTCCACAGAAATTCATCAACAGATTTTAGAAGGAAGTTTGATATTGTGACTGATTTGCTTTTATCTCCTATGAGGAAATTCAGAATCTTAATCTTATAATATCAAAGAATTGACAACATGACAGCTTAAGGTCTAGTTGAAGTTGGTTAGGACCCATAGATTGTACAAGTTATTGGTCCTGTAGATCACCTTGGTAAAGAAGTTAGTGTTCACCCCTGACTGAATGCTTTATCACATTAACAAAATTGAATTTCATGACTCTGTCAAATGAAAGCACTCACAAAGTTCGGTTTTAAGGATTTGTATTTGTCGATACCCTATAAATGGTTTCATTAAGGTTTTATTTGCTGATTTCAGGAGCTACAGGAGCATGAGTGGTCATTGATGCATCATATCAAGATTGAACAAACAAAAAAGTGAGTAAACCACTAACAGTCCAATTTTTCCATAGCCATCTATAAACATGTAAGCTATAGCCTTAACCCTTTCCCTAACAACAAATCTTTGACAGTCCCAAATTGAAAGAGTTTACAGACAACTTTTCAAAATGTGATGAAATTGAAAAATATTCTTCAGAAAGAGCAGAAAACCTTGTGGGAAAAGGAAAACTTGCTCTTTACGAGCAATTTCTCCTTTTCCCACAATGTTTTCTAAAGTTGTCTGTAACAAAGTAGTCAAATGTCTTTATTGTTTGGGAAAGGGTTAATTAGATCAGAAACATGTTATGTATATATAGGTTTGGTTATTATAGTGTCACTCCCATTGTAAGGGCCAGCAAGTTTGGCTTATGAAACACCTTTTGCTGATTATTATATACCAAGTACCTCCTATACTTCTATCACTATGCCAGGCGCCAAGCAGATATAAGTCGTTTACCATTAAATGTTGTGTATATATATGAGATGAATGACTTGAAATGGAATTGGAGACATATTAGACATTTGGAAAGACATACTGACTGTGTCTGATTGTTATCTTATTCATAACACCCCCATCCCCTTAAAGGCTCATAAAAGGAGATGAGTACAAATGAATTACTGAAAAAATATACAGAGTTCTTTTATTATGTTTATAAAAGTATGAGAATAATTTACAAATGCATTGAGATCCTATTAAATAGACTCCTTTAACAAGTTATTTTGTGCTTGAAATATAGTTGTCTCCAATTCAATCATGTTTAACAACAACTTGTTTGTTTACATATTCAAAATAACAAATTCTGATTGGCCAGTTCAAACATTTGTGTATCAACTGTCAAGGTCAGGGGTGAAGAATAACACAATCTGAATTATTCAACAGGTTAATCTGGGTTATTTCTTGTTGGCTTTCAAGTTTAAGTTGTGCTGATTGGTTTTTTTTGGTGATAACCATTTGAATCTGACCAAAAGTTTATCAAATAACATAGTTTTATATAGCAATAGTCTCCTTTTATGTGCCTTTGAAATTATCTCCACAATATACCCATAATAGATGTCAATACAGACAAACGATTTAACCACTGAAGTTTATAGTTAGATAATGCTAAAGTAAGGCAAGCCAAGGGCTATTTCTAATGAGATTGTGTGGACTAAAAATGTTTCATATTGGTATTCCAGGGCTTTTTCCCATTATTTAACGGGTCTATTAAAAGACACCTTCCCTATTCAGTTTTCACAAAAATTCAAGTCACATCAGCTTTTTGGAGTTCCAATTCAGCAATTTCATTGATAGAATTTACCAAAATCAACAAACCTAGGCCTTTCCCCAATTAAAGAAGAAAAGTGCCCTGTATAATCCAGTGTTATGAACTTAAATTTTAGTTTTGCAATTTTTTTTACAGAGGAGCCCCTCACAGTTGCAGCCTATGCATGGAAACTTGTGCCAACATTATCGAGTATGGGAAACACCTGAATGCGGACAAACATAAAATGGCCCTCAGTCGCCAGATACAGGGAGACTCTGATCAGATGCTCAACTCTCTGGGGTTGATTCCACTCTCTCGGTATGTTGACTTTACCCATTCCCAAACACTAATGATATTTAACCACTTTGTTGCAGATGACTCTGAAAAAAAAATGATGGTAATGGTGATCAAGCAATTTCACCTTTTCCCACAATGTTTTCTGCCCTATCAGAAGATAATTTGAGGCACTTTAAGAAACAACTTGTCACAAGCAATTTCACGTTTTGTCACTATTGGTTCTTTTAAGTACATGTATGAAAAAGAAAGAATATATGGCAAAGAAAGAGATAAAAGGTTAAAGATTCTGGTCTGTTGATGCAATCAATTTGAACCAATGATAAGCCCCCAAAGGAATGAATGAAGGAATGTGTGAAGACATCATTCATCATATTGATAATGGAAATGTTGTTGGGAAAAGGAGGAATGCTTACATTTGGTTTGAATCTTAATGTGTCCATGTCAGTAATGGAAATAAGGTGAAGTATAGACATTAACTTGTAAAAGAAAAGCAGAACATTTTTTTTCTGGGAAATTCACCCTTTATCAAAATATTTCTCTTTTGAAAAATGAAATTAACTTGTGAAACAAAATATTTTCCAATTGGATCTGTCTAGCGATATAACAAATTGGATCATTTAATGAAAGTTCTTTTTTCCTCACTTGCAGGCCTGTGGAACCTTTAAACAGAAATGAACCACAGAATACAGGCAATCCTTATGTTTGGACGCGCCAACAGACTGAACCCTTTAGTCATCGATCTAGATCATTTTCACAGCCCTCGGGTGGAAAACAAGATGAGTTTAAACACCCTGCAGACTCATCATCAAAAAGACAATTCAGACGAAATGAATGGAGGAAGGGTCCGCAGAATAACAAGGCAGGCAGATGGCCGAAATGGGATGATCTCGATGGGAAGCAGTTTTGCGAAAATACACAGCAGTTTAATGATGAAGAATGGATTACCATGGATGATGTCATGCAAGATTGGATGAAGCGTAGTCAAGGACAAAAGGGTTCATCAGCTGAGCAAGGTCAACATAATGGGCGTAAAAGTCCAAACTTTGACCACAGACCACAAAATATGCACCATAATCGAAATAATCATCAGTATTTTAATGACAGCTCTGGTTTTGACCCAGAAAATAACCGTTTGTTTGCTCACCAACCAGAAATGAATGACTTTCCAGACCAATGGGCAGACCCTCAGAGTTTTGAGGGATGGGGAGGTTCCAGGAATTATGGACAAAGTTATAGGCGAAGAGGAAGCTATGATGAAGGGTTTATGTCCCAGGGGAATGGTAATGGTCGTAGAGGGAGGGGGATACTCAGGGATCGTCATCACAAGAGAACAAGTTCATATGATTACAACAGAAGAAGTCGCTCAAATGAAGATCGATTTTCACCTGAAAGTAACTCTTCCACAGACTCAAATGGTCTCAAAAGGCCGCTAGAAGATGGGGAAGTTGGAATCCGAGGAAAGTCGAGACGTACAAACAGTATAAAAACGTCAGACATCCTACATTCAGCGGCAGTTGACAGCATCCATGACAAGTCAGGTTCACTGCATGATCACGCCAGCCGTGAGAGGACTGTTCAAAAGGATATTAAAAGAAGAAGTAGATCTCATAGTGACAATAGTAGGCGAGTAACCTGGTCTGATCAACAGTCCGTTTCATCTACCACTGATGATGGTGCCTTGTCTAAAGCCTACACTAAAAGTTCATCAAGTGGCAAAACGAAGTCATTGAAATCCGATCTTGTGGCTGCAGTACCAGACTCGTCCACTGAGATTAAAAAGAAAAAGAAGAAAGATAAAGGCATTGGTAAGAAGGGTGGAGGAAAATTTAAAAACTTTTCTGGAAGTAACCAGCTTACTGAATCACTTGATGGGACGTTAAATAACAAAGGCAGCGGTAGTAAAGACAGCACTGAGAGTGTTCTAGAAAAGGCAGAAAAACTCTGCAAAAAACTACGAAGTGATCGCGAGAAGGTGAAACAGCAAAAGCTGAAAAAAGAAAAGCAGAAAAAGATAGAAAAGACAGAAGAATTAAACACTCAACTAGCTGAGCTTTCAAAAGAGAATCTCAAGAAGATAACTGGACGTTTAGAAACTGCTGGGAGTGCTACCAATCAGGATTCAGATAAATTCTTTGACACCGAAATGTCCCTGAACGAGTTACATAAATCAGCCAGTCAACTGAAGGTGTCTCAAGCTGTTACTTTAACCACAGATCATAGTAAAAGTTCACTTCCTGATGTATCATCCCAAGTTGTTAGAACTGCAAGTTCTCCTATGACAACACCAGGTGACACCAGGGTGGCTGAGCGGATTGCCCAGACAAGAGCAGATATTGATGCTATACGTGCAAAGATAGAAGGCAGTGTTGATAGCGAGAACCGTACAATGACTGGATTAAAGAAGCCTTCACCAGCCCATGGGTTGTCTCCATTAGGGAACAGTAAGAGCCCGTCAAACAATAAATCACTCCTCAAAATGGTCAATGCTCCCAGAACAACCAAAGAGAGACTGCATGTTGCTCAGTTGTTACGAAATCATGCCAAGTCCCAGTCCAAATATTCCTTCCCCCGATTCAATTTAAAGATGTCCGATTTGGTTGAGAACCATTCAGAGATAGACGAAGATCTAACGGAATTTAGTCTAGAATCCTTAACGCCAAGTGTTCAACTTGAAATAGCCAACCTCATAGAGGCAGACATTAAACCAGATGTAGCTGAACTTCAATTCCTCTTAGACGCCGCAAGTGCGGAGAATGCACAGTTAGATCTGAATGTTTTGAGTGACCTAGGTATCTCCCAATCTCCTGTACAATCTGTCCTTTCTCCACATACTCCAAATATCAGAGCAATCAGTCCAATACTAGGCAGACAGAGGACTCTTTCAGCCGATTCCCAGCCTACTAAATTCCTTAGCACTACAGAAAGGGATAACGCCCGGGTACCAGACATGGGAAGAAGCCAGTCTCCTGTAGGGATGAGTAGAGCACATGATCAAAGAAGGGAACCGGATGATATGGATGATCGACCAAGCTTATCGGTGGAGGAGCTGGTCACACAAGTCAATAGGGCCAAGGAACATATGTTAGGTGTGAGAGAATGGGACAAACAAGAAAATAGATTGAGTGTTGTGAATAGAAGTGAAAACAATCAGGAGGATGGACTGAAGAGCCGCTTTTCATCTTCAATGCCGATATTGCCAAACGATACAGGGAACATGTCAAGACTGTCTTCTTCATTGCACAACGATTATAAGCTTGATGGAACAGTAAAGATTAAAGTTGAAAAAGAAGACTACGGATATGGACTTTCAGAGAACAATAACCTATATAATCACACACCAGATAATATAACTGGAGCGAGCCCTTCAGTGGTGAACCAGGTTTCATCACTGCAGGGCCCAGCGGTTCTGAACAGGGATTCAGGCCTGACTTCATCCTCCTTTCCAACTCCAGACGTCTCTAGAATACGAAGAAGCGTTCATACAAAGGGACTGTATCCATCCAACGAGGAGCTACCAGTCAGGGATACAGATAGAATAGCTTTTAACTCAGGAAGACAAGGGCTTAATGGTGATAAACAATATTCTAGTACAGACGGACACAGTCTTAATACAGATAGAATAGCTTCCAGTTCAGGGAGACAAGGGCTTAATGGTGATAAACAATATTCTAATACAGACGGACATGGTCTAAATACAGATAGACTTGCATCAACTACTGAAAGACCAGCCTCTAGTACAACTGTGCAGACCTCTACCACCAATAGATTGGCCTCTACCACAGATAGATTGAACTCTAACACTTCTTTACAGGTATATATTTATGCCATACTTTAACATCTTTAAAACTTGGATTTGGTTTTTGTTGTCCCAAAATGGCCAATATATTGCTGTGCTTATCCTTAAAATGGTTTTATAGTGAAATTCTTTTAAGTTTTTTTGACAAGCTGGGTAATACGGGTAATTGATTTTGTCTCCCTTGTAGCACTATTGGTTTTTTAGTGCTGCTGCTTGATTGGCATTCAGAAATCAACGTTAAAAAAAGGAGAAATTGTTTATAAATAAAACTTGTCTAAATACTAATATCTTAAAAAGGAGGTTTTGCTTAATGGGACTATCTCACAGATTGTGTTGTATGAGTAATAAAAGTGAAAAGGATGTTTTTAAACAATCCATGTCACTAATTAAATAAACACATTCAATATCTTCATTTCAAAGATGCTGAAAACCTGTATTTTCATATATAGATTGTGAAACCATCATTTATGCCTTTCAGTGTGTTAAAATAAAAAAATGTTGTCAATAAATGGTCAAGGGACCCTTATGGTGCTAAAATCAACTTCATGCTTAGGCAAACAGGTTGGATGGAGAGGCCAGCTGCCAAATAAATTGGCGGCTGGCCTGTGATCTTACCACCTGCTTGCTACTGTGAGTATCTTTCCTCGATGAAATCAAGCAGATATTTAAGGTTTTGGAAAGCAGACAACACAAAAATCTATTTTTAGAAAATTAACCAGCATTCCAAAGGTTAAGAGTTATGACCCATTTCCATGTCTTGGCCCCAGACATTGACTTTTTGTAGATTGGTAATGATAGATCATCGTTTCCATGTCTTGGCCCCAGACATTGACTTTTTGTAGATTGGTAATGATAGATCATCGTTTCCATGTCATGGCCCCAGACATTTACTAATTGTAGATTGGTAATGATAGATCATCGTTTACAAAATAAACTGTTAAAACAGTTTACTTTATCTGCAAGACATATTTGCGATATTTACAAAAAACAATAATGAATAGGGTTGAGGAGTCATCCTTATCTTAGTTTTATGTTACTCTATAGATCTGTAACGTCATTCAACGAATAGAGGACATGTTATTGTTCAAATCTTGGTCTTTGAGATGGACACTTTAATATTTTATCTTTGTTGTTTACTTGTTGACTTTCTATCAAATTAAGAAATGGCATTAATTCTAATCTGCATCAACTGTCAGATTTTACTTTCAGTATATACCTGTCAAAGATTCAATATTGACTTAAAGATTATGCCAAAATTGTTAGTATTCTTGGTCAGTTATTGCAGAGGTTTCATTAAGAGCCAAGGGCCAGGGATTTCCCCGGCTTCTTTGCTCAGTTTATGATAAATCTACTTATGAGGTCCCCCATACCCCCGCCTACTTTTGCAAATCGCCCTCCTACTACAAATTTTCAATGAAACCTCTGATTGTCGTCCATGTCTTTCATTTTCTTTTCTTTTCAAACAGACCGAGAACAACTCTACAGTGGACAGAGTTAATGCCATCTTGAACGCCGTGCCAAACATTGACAACATGTTTTCATCTGGTCAAACAACAGGCCGGCCATCATCACCAAAAACTAGTCTTCATTCCATGCTGCCAAAAACTAGCGACCAATCGCCTGTCCCAACACAAGCCTATCAGCATTCTAAACCATCAATTCCTATCATGCCAAAAGTAGGAGGTCCGACTTCTGGACATTCTATGGCAGCACCAGAGGCTCTGACCACTGACCAGCTGGTATATCCATCTGTAAGCACTGGACAGTCAGTGTTATCGACATTAAGTGGAGTACAGCCTGTTCACGAGAAAGGTATGTGTATTGTTGACATGGCTGATGTTTGTAATTGAGGAAAATACTTTGTCTCTTTTCCACATGTAGACATATCAGGGCTGTTTTCCTTGAAATGGTATGAGACCAAGACCTGTTGAATTTGGAAAGTATTAATGTTAAAACTGCCCAATTGGGAAACCAAAAAGCTCATGTGACTTTGAATTTTTGGGAAAACGGCATGATTTTTAAAGAAATTCCCAGCTGGTAAGGTGCTTTTTATAGGCCCTTGTTATATATCATAAAAAAGGCCTTCTTTTCCTTACCATTCCCCAATGTGAAAAGTCGTGAGCTGGAATGTATGTCCTCATTGAAAGCCAAAGCACTTGCCAAAAAATTAATCTATAATGAGATAAAGGTACATTTTCTTAATATTGGTAAGGAATCACTGCGACATAAGGATGAATTGGTTGTGACTTTTGGTATAACATATTCTGATAGGTGTCCATAAACAGGCATTAATGATGACTTTTTTCCCCAGTTAGTTACAGTCTAACTTGTATTAAGCAACCACCCTTTTAAGAAGCCAACCTGCCTTAAACAACCACTACAGAAAGTCCCATTGTTAGATTTATAGTGTACATCAATTTGTGATAAGCAGCCAACCTGTCTTAAAGAGCCAATTTACTATGTCCCATAGGCTGACCTCTTAACACAAGTTTTACTGTATAGGAGTTAGGTATATGGATATTTTTCCCCATTATGTTCCCTGCATGTTTCTGCTAATGATTAAACCTTAGAATGCTGGGTAATTTTTTAAAAATAGATTTTTGTGTTGTGTGTTTCCAAACCCTTAAAAATATGCTTAATTTTGATGAGAAAAGATACTCAGAGTAGCAAACAGGTTATTTCACAGGCCAACCGCCAATTTACTTAGCGGCTTGCCTAGAACTTACCTGTTTGCATAGGCATGAAGTCTGTTCTAGCACATTAAGGGTTTAGAATAGCTGGGATTGATTGAGAAGAAAGCAGTATAGTAAATGTTCTCTCTAATCCTCAGATAAACAGCTTGACAGTTCAGTCAACTCAAACACATCCAGTGTACTGGACCAGGTGTACTCGATCTGTATGGAAGAAGAAAATGTGCGGAGTGAGATGAACTCTGTCGATGCCAAAATTGACAAATTAAAGAGTTTGATATCCGAGGCTCAGCTTCAATTGAACTCGTTTACAGAGAAAAAGAAAGAGGTTTGTAGAAAAAGTAGTTTAACCCATTACCAAATAATAACGACATTTGCCCAGTTTGTTGCAGATGACTCTGGAAAACATTGTGGGATAAGGAGAAATTGCTCGTAACGAGCAATTTCTCCTTTTCCCAAAATGTTTTCTGCTCTATCTGAAGATTATTTTATAATTTTATCACATTTTGAAATGTTGTCTGCAAAATCTTCCAATTTGGGACACTCGAAAATTTGGCATTTGGGAAAGGTTTAAGTTGCGAAAGTTTCTAGCTTGGTTTAATATGGCTAACATGCAAGTGTGATATACAGTACAAATAAACTAATTAGTGTGGCCATTGGCTGCATTGCATAGATTCCTGTTATGTGCAGTGTATTTAAAAAAGTAAAAGGCTGAGGGGAGGGGGGGGGCACAAGCTGGCCCTTGTTGACAGATTGGCCTTTGTTCAGGTGTGGCTGACTCTGAGATTTGACTGTATAGAGTTCTGATACTATAACAGTTTGGGCAAGGCCTACTGTTTTTACAGAGTCATTATTTCCTGCCACTATATGACTATGTTTTGTTGCGCTGTGATCAAATCTGACTGTCACAATGCCGATTCCGATGGAACCGAAAAGACTTTAACAAATTGGGGTTTATGCAAATCACAAATACTGCTTTGATGTTTACAAGGATATATTTAATGACAAATGATCTCAAACTTCTAAGCATGCAATCTAAAGTTACACAAATATAATTTCTAGTACATTCTGTTCAAAAGGTGTTTGATTTTGAGTAGATCCTAGTAAGTCTTAAATGTTCGTATGTTATTCTAAATGTCTTAAGTTTTCTAATTCAATCACAGTCTTCTGTAAAAGGATAGTTCTGCTGTTTCTCGATGCTCGCCCGATGCTGTATGACCCTAAAGCGTATCGTTCTTCTTAAACGTCTCGCTTCTTCGTCACGTTCCTCTGAAGTCTACCATGCCTCTCGCTTGTTTAGCGTCTGGCTCGTCACTTCACGTTTCCACCACGTCTATTCCCTTCTAATGCCTGTAAAGACTAGTCCCGTATGACCCTCCACTACGCCTAAAGTCTTCTCTTATATGTGTATACCTAAATGTCTCCTATCCGTATACCCCTACACCCGTCTTGCATGAATATAGTTTTGAACCCTACTGTAACCAAATGATCTTATCTCAATTGTATAATAAAATATGACCATTGACATGGATATAAAGTACTGATTGTTGATTAACAAACCGGATAAACAACAGTTAACCTCTTTTCAACATGATCTAAAGTTAACCTTACACAATGATAAACGGCAGATTATATTTAACAGAAATAACATTGTGATGATATATTTTTAAGTCCTTACTTCTATATCATCAATATCAATAATAATTCTTACTGTATTAATTCATGCAAAAACATAATTAATATACATATATCGAATATGAACATACCCCATATGTCTTCTTATTGGCTCTATCTTGCCCTTCTCCCTCGACTTCGTTCTTTCTTGACTTCCCACATAAACACACAACCTCTCCCCTATGCAGTTTTCAAGCATCTTACAAACTCATACATCTATCACACACACTTATCTCCTACATCGAAGATGGACATCTTACAATAGCAACCCCATGCATTCACGATTTCCCACTCTCTCAAACCACTGCTTGTATATCTTAGTTGCTGCCAAAATGCTGATTAAATCTCCAAAGTGTTCCTTAAGTTATATTTGCTTTCTGTTCAGGATTGTAGAATTCTGATGGGAAAGTGTATTCACAGCAGCCAATAGCTGATCCCTCATAACCAGTAAACTCAATTAGTTGTTCTTCAAGTAAAACCTCAGCTGAATTCTCTATGACACTGACAATATCTGTGCCTGATTGGCAAATTATGCTGTTTACAAAGCAATAAAGGAATATTTTCTTGTTTTCAGCTCACTGTTAAGGAGAGCCATTTTAGAACTTCAAGAATGAGATTATTACAAGGTAAGGATTTAGTAAAATGTGAGAAAATCATTCTCTGCTAATACATTAATCGTTCACTATTTAACCCATTACCAAACAATAACGACATTTGACCAGTTTGTTGCAGATAACTCTGGAAAACATTGAGGGAAAAGGAGAAATTGCTCTTAACAAGTAATTTCTCCTTTTCCCACAATGTTTTCTGCCCTATCAGAAGTTATTTTTCAATGTCATCACATTTTTAGATGTCGTCTGCAAACTTTTAATTTTGGACAGTCGAAAATTGGTGTTCAATAAAGTGTTAAGCATTAGATAAAAAGGGATCTTTATCTTCAAATACATGTTCCAAGTGGTTAAGGAGGGGTCTTAAAACTTGTTGGAGTGTCTTGTGGCAAGATATTTCATAGGCTTAGTTTAGTACTTGTGAATCCAGGAAAGCTGTAACATAACAGAAAATCTGTTTGGCAGTCTGCAACATATCAAGAGGTCCTGCATGTCCCAGTGGCTAAGTTGGTGTTTTGAGACCTTTGGGGTCCTTGGGTCAGGCCCCACCCATACCTCTGGTTATGTGGGAGTTTTCTTTCAGCTGAAGACCTTCATGGCCCAAGCTGAGTACTGGTGAATCCAAGAAAGCCTTAATGTAAATCAATTATTGTTGTTAAACCACATTAAGCAGCATGTCACACTTGGATAGCATTGGTTCCAACACCGCAGCTTTGCCACTGTTCATCAGAACTGATTTAATGATCTCTTACTACTTATGGTTTATTTTGTGTGAAGGGAAAGCTCTCCTTGGCTGTGAATTAGTGTGCAGTTCTAGTGAGGTTAACCCTTTACCAAACGCCAACTTTTTGACAGTCTCATATTGAATTTAATGGCTGACGATATTTCAAAGTGTAATGAAATTGAAAAATGATCTTCTGATATGGCAGAAAACATCGTGGGATAGTGAGAAATTTCTCGTTACGAGCAATTTCTCCTTTTCCCACAATGTTTTCCAGAGTAGTCTGCAACAAACTGGTCGAATGTCATTATCGTTGGGTAATGGATTAAGCAAGGATCATGGACATATGCATTGACCACATCAATATGATTAGAACAATGTTGGAAATGGCCAAAACCCCTAATTCAGACAAACTGAATTAAGTAGGTAGTCATGTTTGTAGTTATGATTGGAAAAGTACCATTAATTCAGTCACATGCAACTACCTCTTTAGTTGCAATATCTTTTCAAACCTTTTCTTGAAGTTGTGATGAAACAAGTTTTGAGTTATAGGTTAAAGAAAAAAAAATTTGGCAATATACCTCAGAGCCCCTAGCATATGACTGGTAATTCTAGGAAAGCTGTTACAAAACTGAGATATTGTTGACAGGAAATTGATAACAGTATATAAATAACAGACAATAAGCTTAACAAAATACTTTGCTACCCATTTTATTTAACCAATTGCCAAATTATAACAACATTTGACTAGTTTGTTGCAGACGAAACAGGAAAACATTGTGGGACAAGGAGAAATTGTTCTAAACGAGCATTTTCTCCTTTTCCCTCAATGTTTTCTGCCCTATCAGAAGATAAGTTTTCAATCTCATCACATTTTGAAATGTCGTCTTCAAACCCTTTCAATTTTGGACAGTATAAAATCTGGCGTTTGGTTAAGGTTTAGTAAACTTGTATAACAAAACAAACAAATCATAATTTCAGAAAATTATGAGTTTGGTGAAGTTTTACGCAAATTTGTATAAAGAAACAAATTATAATTTCAGAAAATCGTAGCCTTGATGGTTCATCAGGTTCGCAGAATGAGACTAGTCCAAGCTTCACAACTCACCTATCGGAGGCTCAGATCCAAAACCTGAACAATCCTGTCCTGATGAAGTTCCTGATGTCCCAGAGGCAGTCTGATCTGTCGTCCGTGGGCGGGTATTCTAACGTGGAGTCTGGTTCCCAAACTGAGGACTGCCAGTACAGTCAGAGACGGGGATCCATGACCTCCATTACTTCATCAGGAGTTGGGGAACCGGTCTCGAGTGCAGCTGATATTCAGAAGACAGGGAACCAGAATCAGTTGTTTTCCCAGTCCATTGATATATTAACTGGGAGTACGGAGACACTGGCCTCCTTGCCGTCAGGGAAAGCAGCCACGAAACAGGAGCGTGACTCAGGGACCCCGATACCAACAGAAAGTGCCAAGATCAGCAGTACTGCTCCGACGTCCACACTACAGGATAACACGCAAACAAAGTCATTAAGCTTGTTAAAGAATCCTTTGGATAACTTCGTCACACTGAAGGCTTTAATGAACGGCGATACAGAGATTGGCAAGCTGATTCATAAAAGTCTCGAGTCCATCCAAAGGGGAGAGGTGAAACAAGAGGAGGAGATGGTGATCAAAAACCCCGAGGTTGTTGGTAGCAGGGTAGCCAAGGGTGCTGGGGACTGTGTGAGGGTGCGGCAGGACAGCGTGTTGAGCGTGGGCTCGGATGATATGTGTATCAGTGGCAGTGACACGGACAAGAGGGCGGGGAAAGTGTCCATGAAGTACATGGGGACCCTTCACGAAGGTGCCAACTATGACAGTATTATGAAGCAGATTTCCTCGGGAGGGAAAAACACGCCAATCATGTTCACAGTATTAAGTTCACCAGAGCCGGTGGTTTCGGGGAAACCGGAGTCGGGTTTTGAAACGACAGAGAGCCCCCTTGTGACAGCTGAGGCAGCCAGAAAGGATTCTGATGGAAAGTCTAATGTCCTCGACCTTGGTTATTTACAGAACAAAAGCCCAAGGTCAGACACCACATCGACCCTTGACCTTACCGAGGTTGAGGTACACAGTGCAAGGAGCAACTTCTCACTCGGAGAACAGATAAAGAGGTTGTGTGACGGACATGCAGAAAATGGCGAACAAAAAACAAACAACCTGACACCAAGATCAGAGTCGTCAGGGGAGAAAACTCTTGAAGATGAATCGGTCAATAAAGACGTGCACGACAAAGAGATGAAAGATTTACTTGGTATAAAAGATTGTGCTGTGAAATTAGACAGGATGGATATGAAATCGATCTCGCCAAAAAATTGCCCGGATACATCAATAGATTCCAATTCCCCAAACCGTAAACGACTGAAATCTAAACGGGAAAGAGACCAGAAATCCAGGCGAAAAGCAAAGGAAACTTTTATCCTGCTCTCTGACACAAACTCCGATGATGACAAAGGATCCCATGATTCCAGAGGTTCGCAGAATTCCAAATCTAATACCAAGACTGAAGAGGTAATCGTTCTCACTGGATCTGAAGATGCAAACACTCCGAGACCTTCTCCCATTAACACAGCCTCCGTGAAGAAGTCTCTCTTGGACGAGGTGCAGTTGGAGACGGAAACACTTTCAGAGTCTGGAGAGGACAAGTCTAATAAGCAAGGTAGTGTTAATAGGTAAGTTAATAACATATTGACTGGTGAAATAGAAAATATTGAAATGGTGATTCCATGACAAAAGGCCATTTCTAATTTTACAGTCATTAACTCGTTACAAATTTTCTATTTATTATCATTCAATCATTGATAATTGACAATATCTATTTTTCTTAAAACAAATACTTTTTAGCCTGTAAATAATTCACTATATGTTTATATCATCATAATGCATGCTTAATGACCTTAGCTGCCGATGCGCCTTAAAACACCATTCATTCATTCATTCATTCATTCATTCATTCATTCATTCATTCATTCTCATTCATTCATTCATTCATTCTCATTCATTCATTCATTCATTCTCATTCATTCTCATTCATTCATTCATTCATTCTCATTCATTCTCATTCATTCATTCATTCATTCATTCATTCATTCATTCATTCATTCATTCATTCATTCATTCATTCATGCATGCATGCATTCATTATTCATTCATCCATGCATTCATTCATTCATTCATATATTCATTTTTGAGTTGCACAAGATGATGGTATCTTAAAATACAGCCACTCTCTTTTGGGTAGATCTGATGCAAAATAATATGTTGAAACCGGCTGTCTTTGACACAAAAATTGAAATGTGATGTATCTTTACCACTCCATTAAGAAATGGGATGGGAAGTGTATCAATAATCTAGTTTAACCCATTACCAAACAAAAATGACATATGACCAGATTGTTGCAGACGACTCTTGAAAACATTGTGGGGAAAGCAAATGAGCAATTTCTCCTTTTTCCACAATGTTTTCTGCCTAACCAGAAGATTATTTTTCAACTTCATCTCATTTTGAAATGTCGTCTGCAAACTCTTTCAATTTTGGACAGTCGAAAATTTGGCGTTTGGTAAAGGGTTAATATCTTTATGTTCTATGCATCGTAAATTAGTCTGTAAATTTTGTTTTGTTTACCTTACAATAGGGCCTTATATATGATAACAACAATGTTTCCTTTCATGAAATGAATTATCTTATTTTGCAGTATAATTTAAAAAGTAAACAAGTTTTACCTTAAGCTGAAGTTTGGTTGTAATTCCATGAGTCAGATAGAAGATTATGAGGAGCGTGCACATGCGTGGCTCACATCTCATTTTAGCAATGACATAAACGATATCGGACAAAATGGAATTATGTGTTAAAAGGTCTTATGTCTATTAATTATTTAATTATCTTATTTTTCCCACACCTGTCCAGGTTGACCATACAGCCAGAGAAACGAGAATCTTCCCGTACCAATGTTAAAAGCAAGTTGCGGTCCAGCAATTTGAACCAGCCAGTAGAGTATAAAGGCCCGCCTCTGTCTGTGATGGCCATTCAGCTGTTCAAGGGGGATGTCTATGTCTGCTACAATGGTAGTGAGTTACGACGATTTGATGTGAAGGTAAGGATTTTTATACATGTAGTACAATGATGACTTGATATAGTGTCAAAGTGGAGGAGAATCGGAAACTATTTGATAATAATTCAAATGCTTTATTCTTTTCATTATTATGTCTGGACTCAACGGGCTGCTCAAGTTCCTCACCTTTCGCAGAGCTCTGCTATTCTGTACAATAATTTGTTCATATTGGGTTTAATACTGTCTTAACGGTATTTCATTTATGTCTTTCTGGATTTCCTCAGTTCTATGCAGTCCTCTGCAGTGTTTGTACAATCATGCTTAGTAGCTTTGACAAATTACTTCCTTCTTTTGACATAATTGATTGTTTTGTTTTAATGTACGCTTCTTTGACTTGGCAATACCTACTGGTTTCAAACAGAGTGGTATTCTTGTAAAAGAAATTTAAAAATGTGTGAAGTAATTGTAATATCATTTTTCAGACGGGTAAAATTCTCCGAGAACTTGACTGTTCACCATACCTTGTGAACTGCCTTCATGTGACGAGTGTGGAGGAAAGAGAGGACATTCTATACACAACAGGGGCCTGTAAAAAACTCATGCTCTTTAATCCAAATGTAAGTAATGAGGAAAGTAGAGAGGACATTTTATATACAACAGGGGCCTGTAAAAACTCATGCTCTTTAATCCAAATGTAAGTAATGAGGAAAGTAGAGAGGACATTCTATACACAATAGGGGCCTGTAAAAACTCATGCACTTTAATCCATATGTAAGTAATGAGGAAAGTAGAGAGGACATTTTATATACAACAGGGGCCTGTAAAAACTCATGCTCTTTAATCCAAAAGTAAGTAATGAGGAAAGTAGAGAGGACATTTTATACACAACAGGGGCCTTTAAAAAACTCATGCTCTTTAATCCAAAAGTAAGTAATGAGGAAAGTAGAGAGGACATTTTATACACAACAGGGGCCTGTAAAAAACTCACGCTCTTTAATCCAAAAGTAAGTAATGGGGAAAGTAGAGAGGACATTCTATACACAAGGGGGTCTATAAAAAAATCATGCTCTTTAATCCAAATGTAAGTAATGGGGAAAGTAGATAGGACATTCTATACACAACAGGGGCCTGTAAAAAACTCATGCTCTTCAATCCAAAAGTAAGTAATGAGGAAAGTAGAGAGGACATTTTATACACAACAGGGGCCTGTAAAAACTTATGCTCTTTAATCCAAATGTAAGTAATTAGGAAAGTAGAGAGGACATTTTATACACAACAGGGGCCTGTAAAAAACTCATGCTCTTTAATCCAAATGTAAGTAATGAGGAAAGTAGAGAGGACATTCTATACAAAAGGGGGTCTATAAGAAATCATGCTCTTTAATCCAAATGTAAGTAATTTATAAACTCATGCTCTTTAATCCAAATGTAAGTAATTTATAAACTCATGCTCTTTAATCCAAATGTAAGTAATTTATAAACCCATGCTCTTTAATCCAAATGTAAGTAATTTATAAACTCATGCTCTTTAGTAGAAATGTAAGTAATGAGGAAAGTAGAGAGGACATTCTATACACAAGGGGGTCTATAAAAAATCATGCTCTTTTATCCAAATGTAAGTAATGCGGCAAGTAGAGAGGACATTTTATACACAACAGATGTCAGTTATTGGGGAAGTAGAAAAGACACTCTACATAATCCATGGTCTCATTAAAGATTTTGTGCTTGGTTTAAACAAAAGCAAGCGATAATTACTAACATGAAAATGATTTCTTTATGCTTTTGACAGAAAATATTGTGACAAATGAACAGGTTGCTCTTGTGGAGCAATTTAAGCTTTTGTCACACTGATATATTGAGTCTTCTGCAGGAATTGTGTCTAGGTGGTGTATTATGGTGTGAGGGGTTGAAGGAATTTATCTTGACATCTATATATTGATTTTTTTGTGGTTAGAATTGCACAAACTAAATATTTTCAATTTAAGAGGATTAGGTCACTTGTCAGTTTGTTGGGCTAGTATATGATACATTAATTATTTGATCAATTAAACAGATAATCATTACACGTTATTGTTTTGTATGGGTAGCATTCTCATGTCCGAAATGAAATAAGAATATTTTTCTACATAAATGTAAAAACCATGTATTGTTTGACAAAAGTTTATCCTTCACCGATATTAAGAATGAATAAAAAGGTTCTGACAAAAAGTGCTGTAGTAGAATTCACCTCATCACTGATTGACTATTTCGCCTTTTGCGATCATGAGATACTGTTGTAATACTTACTACGCTACTATGGAATTTTTCATCAAATTTTTTTTACGACTTTTATTATTAATGTTATTCACATTCTCTGGGAATGCTTGTTTCAGATAACTTTATCGAGAGCTCAGTGCAAAAATATAGTAATTGCTTCACAAAAGTTTGTGAAACACTTACTATAGTATTGCACTGAACAATTGCACCATTTGTTCCCATTTCAGAACTTCAGTCTCATAACCACTTATCCATACTCAGAGAGGATTACATGTCTTCATGAGAACTGGGGACGTTTGTTTATTGGAATGGTGGATGGGTCGGTTGGTGTACGCAGCCTTAAGGTAATTGTAGACAATCATAATTAAGTTCACATGTCATGGTGAGCTTTTAGGATGCATATTAGAGTGAAGCAGCCTCCTTGGCCTAGTGCTTAGTGTAAAAGAAATGAAATCAATTGGCCCCCATCTGCATATGTTCAAATCCAAGTAGCTGCATTTGGTTTTGTTAGCAAGAAAACATCAATAAAATATTGAAGGACATAAAAATGCTCATCAAAAGCAAATCCCATTTGTATCCATGAAGTTCAATGTTAAAGCAGTCATATACTTTTCATACCTATGTTTTATCACTGACACTGTGCTTATTTATTGTCTGCTACAGATCACAAGTTGGGGATTATATGAACCTATTTACTGTCATTATGTCACAGCTGAAGTAATGTAAATACATTGTGAAATCATCGTTAAGTAATCTAGAAGGTGCTTGTTCACAGAATAGGAAATTTGAAAGTAAAAGAAAAAAGTTGTATGTACAGTTTATATATGTTAGATCTCAAAAGCGATGTCAAGCGTTTGGATAAAAATACATGTAAATTCACTTTATTCACACTTTAAAGAAGTAAAAATGATCTAATTTTGCTTCCAATGACTATTTTACTTCCAAGTTTCCAAAAATTACTTCCAAGTTTCCTCAGGTCTTTAAACATGCACCTTTAAAGAAGTCAACTTAAACTAATCACGCTCTATTCCAGACTGATAAAGAATTGAACCATTTCTTCTGCACGGCCCAAACCATTCACTGTCTGACAAGTGCAAGCGCGGGCATGACCAAGATGTTGTGTTTGGGGACGGGAGACAAGATTATTTACGTATTGGATGCGATCTCCGGTCTACTCATCACCATGCTGGAGGGACACACTCAACCTCCATTGTGTATTCAGGTTGGTCTTGCGATTGTGTTGAGAGCAATAGAGGTTAACCTTTATAATGCTGGAACTGACTTCATGCTTGTGCAAACAGGTAAGATCCAGGCCAGCCGCCAAGTAAATTGGTGGCTAACCTGTGATCTAACCTGTTTGCTACTCTGAGAATCTTTTCTCATCAATATTAAGCAGGTATTTAAGGTTTTGGAAAGCAGATGAAAGCGGTTGAAAGCTGAAGCCAGGTCTGTCAATGTTAAATGATTATTGTGATTCTGCCTGGCATATTATAGATTTCATTTAAAAAATTTATCAATTTGGGCAACATTGTTGCAGCGGTAAACCATTGGCCTCTTGTATCAAGGGTTCCGGGTTTGATCTCCGTCAAGCAAGGTGAAAATTGCCAGGACTTACCTACGAATCAGTGCAAGTTCTTGTGTAGTATCTTAGAAGCTGTCATCAAAGGTAAATTTATAAAGCTTCAAGAATCCGTCACAATTGATGTAAAATATATAAGTTTAAACAAATCAATTTGTGTTTTTCAGGTGATGGGAGAAATAGTGGTTAGTGGATCAGCTGATCATACTATATTGGTACACAAGGCCCTGGTAAGTGTTCACAATCTAGATGTGTTAACAGAGGGCTCAATGTAAGACTTTCATAAGTGCATGGGTGAAAGTGTTTAGCATCATTTCTGATATTTAGGTTTTCTAGACTTTTCTTTGTAATTGCAGCTGAAATGCAGCATTTTCAAAACGGCTGTGTTTTAATTAAATCTTAAATTTGACATTCATTTCATTTTTAGATCCCATGATCAATGAAAACTCAATTTACTCAATTGCTGTCAATTTGAACTTATTTGCTGTCAATTTGAACTTATTTGTCATGATTCACAATTATACTTTGAATATTTTCACAAAGGCAACTATTATGGTGTCACCGTACCTAGCAGTAAGAATACAGCACTTGAAATTACATTGAACCTCTCCGAGAAGCTCAAATCCCAATGAGGGCATCAGAGGGTGTTTCTTGGTTGACTTGCGAAATGCCGATGGATCTACCTGGCTTAACACATTAACCAAACAATAACGACATTTGACCAGTTTGTTGCAGACTTCTCTGGAAAACATTGTGGGAAAAGGAGAAATTGCTCTTAACGAGCAATTTCTCCTTTCGCCACACTGTTTGTTCAATTTCATCACATTTTGAAATGTCGTCTGCAAAAACTTTGGTGTTCAGTAAAGGGTTAACCTGCGCTTATGGACATTTATGTTTAGCTTCTTCATCATTCCTTCATGCATCACAACATACCTGAAAAAATGTTGACATGCTGTAAAACCCCTATAGGCACAAAAGGTAAAGGTAGGGTTTATAGTCTCATATCTATGCTAGGCATATTCAGGCCACTCTTACAGTTACCTCCCGATCACCGGGTGATAAACCGTCTGTTTGTGCGAATGGAGCCACGGCACATTGGTTTATTGCCTCATAGGTACCCATTTATACACCTGGGTGGAGAGGAGCAAAGTTTGATGCATTTTTGGCTCAGGAAAATTAGAATGGCTGGGATACGAACCCGGGATCCTCCTATCACAGAGCAGACGCCCAACCACTGAACCCACAAGACAAAATAAAGCAACTGTCGCAAGATTTCTTGAATTGATTTTTCTGTGATTTCAGTGCGGAGAGCTCTTGAAGAGGGTTGCCACGAACAAGCCCCTTTCACAACTCTGGACCGATGGCTCTAATATTTATGCTTCTAGTCAGGACCATATAATCAGGGTCTATGATTCAGTAAGTGTTTCTTTTTCTTTTAACCGTTTCCTACTCCATACGTCTTTGCTAAGGAAACCTTTCTGACTAGAGGAGAAATTGCTTGGTGCAGGCAGTTTGTCTTTTTGTCACAATGGTATTCTTTCTGTGCAGTGAAGAAGTCATATTTTCCATATTATATATTTGCTGTCGACAGATACTTTCTATTTGGACTTGCCACAAAATTCCTCTATGAGGGCACAGTTTTTACACTTTACCAAACGCCAAATTTTTGACTGTCCTAAATTGGAAGAGTTTGCTGACGGCATTTCAAAATGTGATGAAATTGGAAAGTAATCTTCTGATAGGGTACAAGCAATTTTTCCTTTTCCCACATTGTTTTCCAGAGTCAGCTGCTACAAAGTGGTCAAATCTTGTTATTGTAAAGTAATGGCTTCTATTTATTTACATATGTTTGATGTATCCAATGGCCTCCGTGGCCTAGTGGTTAGAGTACAGAACTTGAAATTACATGGCCCTCTCCGCGTGGGTTCAAATCCTGAGAGGGATATGGATTTTCTTGAGAGGCAGTTTCCCGACTGACTTACGGAATGCCAATGATTCTACCCGCCTTGACCATGGGGTCTTTCTCCATCATTAAGAGTTGGGCATTGATACATAACTGAAATAATGTTGATGTGATGTAAAAAAACCCAAAAAAAATTAAAAAAAAATTGATGTATGCAGTGATTTTTTTCTAAATTACATGTAAATCAATGAGTTTTTTTTACCAAAACTTAAAAAATCAATGGGTTTTTCTATAAAAAAATGATTAAAATGAATAAAACCAATGAGTTATTGGGAAATTTTATGAGATTTTTAGGGCCAAAAATTATCACTGTGTATGTTGCAAGGATTACAAAGATTTTCTTAATGAGACTGCTTTCAGGTTATGTAGTAGGGTTCTGTGTGGCCCAGTGGTTATGGAGGGTGGTCTTGGAACACAGGTTCCCGAGTTTGATTCTCTCTTGTACCTCTGCTTTCACTGGAGTGTACTTTTGCAAGACACTTCAGAGCCCTAACCTAGTACTGGTTAATCCAGGAAATCTGTCAGAGTATTGAAAAATTGTTGACACTAGGGAAATTCAACATAAACAAACAGACAACAGGTTTTGTTGTGTGTCAATTGACCTTTCTCATTTCTGATAAATATATCATTATGATGATGTGAAGAGAATTAGAATTTATTAAAAGAAATCTAAGATAACGTTTTGTAGATGTTTATGAAGAACACCAGCTTCATAACATGTTCTCTGCACATTTGGGGCCTCCAAAAGCAAGTGGTTAGAGTACAGGGTACCATTAACAATTTAAGGAAAATATTTGTGTAAGTCACACCTGATATACATGGAGGGAATCCAAACAAAAGAATAATATTGTAATGTGACACATCATTGGAAGCGTCTCGGAGAGACGATTCCAATTATGTGTTACATTGCAATATTGCTTATTACACTATTGAAAAAAGGGGGAAGGTCGTTTGAACTTACGCAAATTATTAGCGTAAACTGTTTAGTAAAAACGTTACCCTGAACCTGACATCACAAAGCCCCACTCCACAGGGTAGTCTTCCTGCTGATGGCATGCCTATGGTTTGACCCATCTTTAACTGTTTTTATGGACAATTTATTTTGGCGTCCATCATTGGGGAGCTAACATTGCTGAAAAAGTGATGACATAAGCTAGAAAACCCTATAAAAATAAACGTTTAACACCTATTCCTTCCAACTTTTACCATGTAGTTGATGATTTTGAAATGAACATTTGGATACCAAGATCCTGTGATGGCAATCTCCCAACTGACGAACGGAATGTTGATTGTTCCATCAAGCTTAACCAGCCCTTATGGGCAGTTGAGTTTTGGTTTTTCCTCCATCATAATGAGTCAGTCGTTGCAACAAAACTGAAATAATATTGACACAATGTATGATCAATGTAAAAATACAGATTTTATGATTTATCCTTGACAGTCCTTTAAGTTACGAAAGCTGCACCAGGCCAAGGATATTGTAACTTATGGTGTGATAAAGGATGGCATGATGTTTACCGGGCACCGGAATGGTATGGTAGAAGCGGTCCCTGTGTCTTCTATTGGTGTGAAGTAATTAGGTAGGTGTCTCATTCATCTCAAACAGTATTAGTCTTGAAGTTAGATTGCAGCACTTGATTGCAGCACTTGAAATCACAATGCCCTTCTAACCATGGGTTCAAATCACGGTGATGGCATTTGGATTTCCATGATAGGCAGCCTAAAGACTGACTTTTGGAGTGCTGATGGTTCAACCTGGCTTGACCAGCCCTTATGGGCAGTAGAGTATCGGGTCTCTCTCTCCCTCCTTGAGGCCTAAAGCTTTATTGATAAAATTATTGTATTGTACTATGTATATGCGAAAGTATTTGATTTAAATTACTGACAAAAATGAGATAGATGAAATTGACTTTTTCGATTATGAATCTCTGACAAAACTTAACTGTATGTTTAAGGAGGATTGAAAATATTGTTGAGTAAGTTCTAAACCCTAAGAATGCTGGTTGATTTTCTAGAAACAGATTTTGTGTCAGCTTCTTTCCAAAACCTTGAATATCTGCTTAATTTTGATGAGGAAAGGTATACAGAGTAGCAACAGGTCAGATTACAGGCCAGCCTCCGATTAACTTGGCTACTGGCTTGTGATTTTACCTGTTTGCATAAGCATGACGACGGTTCTAGCACTATAAGGGTAAACAGACAAACTCACATTTTGGCATGATTTCTATTGTCATTTACTACAAACCTTTTAACAGTCAATTTGTTTTACTGGCAGACAAAGGATTTTGCATCAATACAGATGAATTTGTTGATAGAATGTGTAGACATTCTATGAAAGGTCAGAAATCATTGCTTGAAAAGGACAAATTCATCATAAAAGCGGAAGTTACCGAGCAGAAGTTACTTTTACGAATAACCTTTTGAGTCTCATCGTATTTGCATC
This sequence comes from Cerastoderma edule, assembly GCA_947846245.1. Classification (NCBI taxonomy): domain Eukaryota; kingdom Metazoa; phylum Mollusca; class Bivalvia; order Cardiida; family Cardiidae; genus Cerastoderma; species Cerastoderma edule. The sequence continues at coordinate 9,754,017 of OX401404.1, forward strand.
AACAACTTCATTTTTTTTATGAGATTTTTTACAGTGTGTTAACGGAATTAAATATCTACTTACAGAAATTTGATTGCCATCTGTGATAAGAAGTGATAATGGGAGATAAGAAGTGGATGCATACCGAAATACATTTATTATGAATGTAGAAAGGAGTGAGAATTGATCAAAGATTTCAACTTGAAGCTAAACTGATGTAGACTTGATTCCCCAAGACTGATTTTCTTTCCACCAAATTGGATTTGAAAATGTAGTTACAAAGGTATATTTGGTTATGTGAATGAACAAATTGACTCCTCTAAGGCTATTGCTTAATTAACAACTTTGCTTATAATGGTGATTTTAAACAACTTTCCATCAGATAATATTTGAAATCATCAATTATGTCAGAGGGAGAGTACCTAATTATACTAAAATTCTTCTATTGCACTGTAGTTTGAATGGTGTTTGATTAAAATAAGTCTTAGTAAGATGAAGGGTTAATCCTTTCCCAAACAATAACAACATTTGACAACTTTGTTGCAGATGACTTAAGAAAACATTGTGGGAAAAGGAGAAATTGCTCTGAACAAACAATTATTCCTTTTCCCACAATGTTTTCTGCCCTGTTATCACATTTTGAAATGTCGTCTGCAAACTCTTTCAAATTTGGACATATGAAAATTGGGCATTTGGTAAAGGGTTAAACAAAAGTGTTCATATCATGACCTTCTTTAGAAATAGAAAAAAATAAACAGTATTTTTTTAGGCTATATGTGTCTTATAATTAGTTTCTTGATATGAAACTTTATAACTTCAATGTTTTACAACATTTTCAAAGCTTTTCAAATTTAGCTTGATGCAAAAGATCCAGCCATTAACTAGTTGGTGCTCAAATCTATGACTTACTAAAACTAAAACAAATAATTTTCAGATGAATATTGCATTTCTTGCCAACATGAAATATCAAAGCAGTTTAATCAGATATTGACTTCTTTGAAAAGGGAAGTAGCAGCTTTCTTGCAAACATTTTGACGGGAGCAGAATTTTTCACCTACATGGGATTTTCTTTTTTTTTTTGCGTTCAATATCCGAATACACATTTTTTACTGAACCCTCTACCAAAAACTAAATTTTCAACTGTCCAAAAATGAAAGCGTTTGCAGACGGCATTTCGAAATGTGATGAAATTGAAAAACAGTCTTCTAATAGGGCAGAAAACATTGTTTGAAAAGCAGAAATTGCTTGTTAAGAGCAATTTCTCCTTTTCCCACAATGTTTACGAGAGTCTCATGCAAAAAATTGGTCAAATTTTGTTATTGTTGGGTAATGGGTTAATAAGAGAAAGGGCAGTGTTCCTTATTTATAAAAGATTTGTTCATTTGTTGGAGAGAAAAGATTGTGATATCAGTTGGGTAAACTTTGTCAGTAAATTGAGCATATTCCTCTAAGCTTACAAAGTGTTTCTGTGATATTTATGTATAGGACAGCGAAACTTACATTCATACACCCAAAGGGTTTAAAATGCCTTGTCCTTTGTTTTGTAAGGAGTTAATCCTCATGATTCAGTACATTAACCCATTACCAAACAATAACGACATTTTACCACTTTGTTGCAGAAGACTCTGGAAAACAACGTGGGAAAAGGAGAAATTGCACATTACGAGCAATTTCTCCTTTTCCCACAATGTTTTCTGCCATATCTGAAGATTATTTTCAATTTCATCACACTTTGAAATGTTGTCTGCAAACTCTTTCAATTTGGGACAGACAAAAATGTGTTGTTTGTTAAAGGGTTAAGAAACGATTTGTGTGAATAAAAATGCTTGTCAAAAGCGATTTAACCTTTTGTAGCAATAGTTTGTTTATTTGGATGAAGTAAATTATATATTTTCCTACTCGCCTAATATCATCTGTAAACTGGTCACCTGCTCTCTTCTTGCTCAACTATTTTTAACAATATAGGCAACGGGCAGGCAACAAATTCTGAGCTATTTGATTGGTCAGAATGCAATGTTCCAAAATACATAACAACAACAAGAAGCTCATGGTTGTTTCCTCTGAATTGTTGTTTTCGCAGCAGACATCCCTTTGATTATCAGACTTTAATTATCGACAGTTTTGTATCAAATGTTTGTCAAAATTCATTTTCAAATCATTCTGACCAATTTTTAAAAAAATGTGGAATTTAATAGATTTATGGTGTAAATGTGAACAGTTTAAGAGAATCAGTATAATGCCAAGGTAAGCTTAAAACAGAATGTTGATATGAATTGGAAAGTTAAGAGACATAGAGAATAGATGGCTGGTGTTGTGAATCGGAAATGTTATCGGGCAAGGCTTAGGAATATTATCCGGTGAGCCGAAGGCGAAACGGATGATAATCTGAAGCCGAGCCCGATAACTTTCCCCATTCAAAGACACCAACCATCTATTCTATTTATCCTGTTACCTTCATGTATTCTTTCAAACAAAAAATATGTAAATAAAACACGAGAAAAACGAAAAAATAAGTAGAGAATAATGTAAACATGACGTCATTGCGTTCTTATGACGTCATGATTCGTCACGTGCATGTGTTATATGGCTAGTGCCGGATATCACAAATGTTATACGGCACCCCTTTTCCATTACATGATTTTGCTAGATTGTCTGATATACTTGTGTGTTAAAAAAGTTAGTTATGGAGTTGTGAATTAGGTTTGATTTATTTTCATATCTCTTTTGATTGGTGTTGTTGTGATGATTTTCCAATATTTGTTAATTGTTTCTGATAATTTGAATTTACATCTATCCCATTTTATATCATAATTTGATTCTTTGGACACATCTTAAGCCTTAGAAAGTGTGACCCTTTTTTTTCATTTTTACGTTTACTCCCATTTCTTGACACTGCCCATTTAGTTGAAACTATCATTTTGATGTTGCCATATGTTTACATATTTTTTTTTTCTTTGCCTTTTGTTTTTTCTTGATTGTCGAATGTATTGAAAGAAAAAAATGTAAAATGACCGTTGACATAGCCATTGACTATATACATTCTCTTGCTGCTTTTATTTCACTTTAGATTATTTATTAATGTATGTTTTATAAACATCTCAAAGTTTCTGGTAAGATCATTATACCCCTGTCTAACTTCCATATTGCTTCTCTAAACCCTATATTGTGGGTACTCATAAGATTGTCTTGATGATGTAATGTAAAACCTATATTAATAACTATGTTTAAACCTGCTGTAAACCTGTAGATGTTTGCATCGACCTCTTGGACAAATACAAACGCTGCTTGTCACATGCAATTTTTGCCTATGTCACAATGGTTTCTTCCTTATGCCACAGAATAAATGTAACCTTTTATACTTCACAGATACTGTCATCTTGTTACTTTCAATTATCCAAATTTACAGAACACCATATCGAGGGTTCACTGCAAGACAATCGTAAGTGTTTCATAAACATGAAGCACTTACGATAGTATTGCACTGAACCCTTGATATGTGGAAAGGGAAAGAATTCTTTCATACGAAGACTCTGTGATAAAAAAAAAATAGTGTGATAGTAGAAGTAGATGGTTTTTGATAAGATGTGTAACCTTAGAAAGATGACTTTGTCAACCAAGCTTGGCACTATGTTTGCTGAAGCTGTTTTTTTTTTTTTAATCTGTATGAGGTTGCCTATGCAACAGAGGAAACAAAATGGTGTGATCTTAAAGATATTAGATAGATAATTACATAATTACATCTATTGAAAAGAAAGAGTTTGTGTTATAGGTGAATTTTTCTTTTTCTTTTTAAAGTTTTTAATTGTGTATACATGAGGAAATGGACTCCAATCACGTGTTTGCAGTAGATAATACACTTGTTAAACACAATCACGTGTTTGCAGTAGATAATACACTTGTTAAACACAATCACATGTTTGCAGTAGATAATACACTTGTTAAACACAATCATGGCAGTAATGGTCTTTATTATGACTTTTCAGCCATTCTTTTATTTTCTCAATGATGTATGTTCTGATTTTCCTTTCTTTTTTCTATGACTAGATTTTTGTCAATTTCATCAATGTTGTTAGCCTTAGATGTTATCCAAAATCAGACAAAAAAAATTATGAAATATTTCTGAACAAACTCAAAATGCATCATTTCTTCATTTGTCAAAAAGGTTTGTGTTGATATCATACAAATTTGGGGGTCTGTAAAAGAGTACAGTCTAACTTGTGTTAAGCAGCCACCCTTTTAAGCAGCCAATCTGCCTTAAACAACCACTGCAGAAAGTCCCATTGTTAGATCTATAGTGTATGTCAATTTGTGTTAAGCAGTCAACCTGTCTTAAACAGCCAATTTACTCTGTCCCATAGGCTGGTCTCTTAACACAAGTTTGACTGTATTATAGTAATGCTTCATGTGTTTGAAGAACTTACTATAGTCTTTCATGGATCTCTCAAATTGATATTCAATTCCATTTTGATTTGATGTCTCATATGTCCTCTTTTATGCATTCATGGTCTGTGTGGAGTTAATGGTTATTAATGGTTTAATCCATTACCAATCAATAACGGGATTTAATAACTTTGTTACAGACAACTCTGGAAAACACTGCGGGAAAAGGAGAAATTACTCATAACATGCAATTTTTCCATTTCCGACAATGTTTTCTGACATAGCAGATGATTGTTTTTCAATTTCATCTCATTTTGAAATGTTGTCTGCAAACTCTTTCAATTTAGGACAGTTGAAAATTTGGCCCTTGGTAAAGGCTTAAAGCTAGCATTGTCTGTTACTGATACATGAAGTAAGAAATATTCTGTTTGTTGTCTTGATTTATTCGTTTACTTGCTCACATTGTTTGTTGATCACTAGCTCTAGAGAGTGAAGGTTTGTAATGAAAATTAATCAAACTGTGTCTTGTTTTTTGTTTTTGTTTTATTCCTTTTGCGGAAATATTATTCCTATTGCGGAAATATTATTCCTCTTGCGGAAATATTGTTAGTTTTCAGTAGGACAGTTTAGGAATATTTCTATGTCTGTATCACACTGTTATGAGATATGATTCTCTGATGTGAAATAGGCATTCATGTAGGGCCCAGTGTTAGGGGTGTAGGACTTGTGACCAGGGATCAAGAAAATGCCGGTTTTGGACCGATTTCGGTTGTACTGGACCGGTTACAAGTTGAGATTTGATGAACAAATCTGTCCGGATAATAGACGGATATGGCACTCTTCACACCTAACAATACCTTCAGAATCACATGATTAATCCTTTAATTGATATCCCCGTGTTAAACAATGCCCGAGCTGATTATTAGTGGGGGTTTTCGGCGGATTCGCGGACCGATTGGGATTCAGAAATTTCCTGATCCCTGTTTGTGACACAAGGGTCCCAGGTTTAATCCACTTCAGAGGCACTGGTTTTTTGTGTGGTGATGTTCTTGTGCAAGACTCTGCAGAGCCCTGCCTATTACTGGTGAATTCCAGAAAGCCGTAATAAACTGAGATACTGTTGACATTGCATTAAACCCCGTATTGACAATCCATGGTTATTTGGGTAATTCGGACAAAAGGGTAACATATTTTTGTAATGTTGTGATATCCAACTCATTATGATAGAGGAAGACCCCAGATTCACCTGCTTGTAAGGGCTGGTCAAGCCAGGTAGAATTAATTGGGCCACGTCACGGGAAAAGGGCACTCGGACATAGCAAACAGTGTAGCCCCAGACCAGCCGCCACGTCACTGACGTGGCGGCTGGTCTGGGGTTACACTGTTTGCCATCTTGGAGGACATCAAGTTCTACCTTTAAATAAATACAAATGATAACTGTCGTGACTAGATGCTGGAATAATAGCGCTAAGAAAGAGCTGAGTCGGTGGTTTTTATTTATGTCCGAGTACCCCTTTTCGCGTGACGGGGCCCTTATCACCATTGAATTTTGTAAACTACCTCTAATGAAACTTCAAATGCTGTTACCGAGAAATGAACCCACGCCTAAAGGGGTCAGGTGATTTCCAGTTCTGTACTCTAACCTATAGGCCACAGAGGCCTCTGTTATTCCTTAGAATGCTGGGGGGGAATCACAAATAAAAGAAAGAAATCGCTACAGACCAATGTGTAAAAATTTATTTACAAAAAAACACCTTACACATGCTAAATTGATCATTATTGCAGTTAGTATTGGTGAATCATATGCAGAGCTTGAATATGATAACTTGAAGCAAAGTGAAACAGGAATTTCATAAAAAGTGCAGACATTAATAGTAATGTCCGTTAAATTAACAATTTACATTGAATAAAAAAGTTTACAATATTTGTCTTTAATTTTTTTTTCATGATTTTTTTTTTACAAAAAAAAGTTTGATCTACACAAAAAACAATTGCAAACATTCTTGTACACTGATTTTCAAGAAGGTGAAAGATAAAATACTTTCTATTCATCCCTGGTTACATTGGGTTGCTAGTTAAAGTTAGCCTTTTTCCAAGTAGCAATTTTCTGATAAAATTCCAATTTCAAAGGGATTGCAGACGACACTTACAGAGTTCAAAGCAAGACAATAGTAAGTCTTTCTCAAACGTGGAGCATTTACTATAGTCTTGCACTGAACCCTCGACTTGCACATAACTTCATATGCACTCCTTTTTAGAAATTCATTAAGATAAAAGGAGAAATCAGAGCAATTTTTCCCTTTTATCAGAATGATTTTTACACAACTTCACTTAGAAAAGGTTACTACTCATACTTTATAATTGTAATCTGCCATTGGTTTCTTAATGAGCAATCACTAAACCCTATATCAAAGGTTCAATGCAAGTCTGTAGTAAGTGCTCCACAAACATAAAGCATTTGTTATAGGCATGCATTTAACACTCAATATACTAATTTTGGAAATAGTTGTTTAAGTCTGCCCAAAAAAAGAGAGAAGTAAATGAATGGATGCAGCTGTTGAAAGCATTTTCTAATGGTGTGCTTGTTTCCAAGTATTATCATGGGATTTGTAGATAAGTCTATTGAAAAAATAGGTAAGCAGCAATTAAACTTTACCATATAAGGCATGAAAATACGATTTTCAATACGCTTAAAAAGTGCTTAATATGCAGTTATAATCTAAATGATATTCAAAGTCATAATTAACCAACTTCTCCATATATAAACTGAAAACCATTGAGGCAAAAAGAGAAAATGTATTTGAAAATCCCTCATGGTTTCAATCTTTTCCATCCAATGCCAGAATAAAAGCATAACATGTCGTAACTTTCATCTACTTTATGTTGTTGCAGGCAAATTGGATCCAGTTCATATGCTATGGTGTTATGGGTTTATAAGAAGTTATTGGAAAAAAACCCACTACAGTTTCTGGTTTTGTCAGGTTTGATATTTAATTAGATTTTTATGAGGATTCAGTGTAAGACTTTATAGGAAGTGTTTCATGTTTGTGAAGGACTTGCCATAGCCTAGCATTGAACCCTCAATTTGTGGCAGGTATGGTAGTTAAAATATACATTTTACACTTACAATAAAAAAGATGCTCCAAATCCTCGAAATTCAAAATCTCTTTTTTTGCATGGAAAATCGCTCAAATAGTCTTGAAGGGGATCTGAAGACCAATCAAGGTTTTCAGAAATTGTTTTTGACAGATTTTTCAAAGGTGAGAATTATATGCATTGCACAATGCATGTCGAAACACTGGGAAATGAAATGAACTTGGTGCAACAAACCAAGTATGTAGCTCACCACAAACAAAATGCATAAATTTTCGATATCATGAGTTAGCATTCACTCCTTTCCATACACACTCACAGAAGTCATCCAAAACAAGCTATAAGATTTTGTTGATTTTAAGAAATATAGGAATAAAAGAAAGACAACATCGAAAAGAATCTCGAACTAAGTTTCGAGATAAAAACATTTGACATGTAGTGTGGATGAATTATACCATTAACCCATTACCAAACAATAACAATATTTGACCAGTTTGATGCAGACGAATCTGGAAATCATTGTTGGAAAAGGAGAAATTGCTCTCTAACAGCAATTACTCCTTTTCCTACAATTTCTTCTAAATGTGGCGTTTGGTAAAGGGTTAAACACCAATAAATTTATACAACAGATTGTGAGACCTGATAACATTGTAGAGGCCTTTACACTCCAACAATTTCTACCTCCTGGGGAAACTGGGCATCACAAAAAACTTCAATCGTGAAATACGACTTAGAAATGGTATGGAATAAGCAATTTCTGGTGTCACAGTGGTTTCATATGAAGAAATCTTATTGCCAAATACCACTTAGAAATGGTATTGAATAAGCTATATCTGTTGTCACAGTGGTTTCATCACAAGAAATCTTATTGCCAAATCCCACTTAGAAATGGTAAGGAATAAGCTATATCTGTTGTCACAGTGGTTTCATATGAAGAAATCTTATTGCCAAAACCCAACTTAGAAATGGTAAGGAATAAGCTATATCTGTTGTCACAGTAGTTTCATATGAAGAAATCTTATTGCCAAATCCCACTTAGAAATAGTAAGGAATAAGCAATATCTGTTGTCAAAGTGGTTTCATCTAAAGAAATCTTATTGCCAAATACCACTTAGAAATGGTATTGAATAAGCTATATCTGTTGTCACAGTGGTTTCATATGAAGAAATCTTATTGCTAAATCCCAATTAGAAATGGCATTGAAAAAGCAATTTCTGTTGTCAAAGTAGTTTCATATGAAGAAATCTTATTGCCAAATACCACTTAGAAATGGTAAGGAATAAGCAATATCTGTTGTCAAAGTGGTTTCATCTAAAGAAATCTCATGCCAAATACCACTTAGAAATAGTATTGAATAAGCAATTTCTAGTTGTCACAGTGGTTTCATATGAAGAAATCTTATTGCCAAATCCCACTTAGAAATGGCATTGAAAAAGCCATTTCTGTTGTCAAAGTGGTTTCATACAAAGAAATCTTATAACAAAATTATCGTTTGGTTTTTTCCTTAGGGTTAAACATCTCTTTGAATTGGAAACAGGTATTTCAAATACATGCTGAGTTTTAGATCCATGCTCCTACATGCAATGTTGCAATATCATACATATAGGAGCATTAAGGGCTTTTGCCCGTACTATTTCTAAAATAGCTTGACAAATCCTATTTTAAAAGGATACTCATTACAACCTTCTTGTCAAGCCACTTATAACGGTTACTCACAATATAGGGTATTGAAAAGCAATGAAAAAGTTATGCTTAGTTCACACCAACCGCGAATGTCAAGCTTTAAAACAGCGAGCAAAGCGCTATCCTTTTGTTTACATTTCAAAAAGATATCACAATCTCTTACGCTTTGTTCGGCATTGATACACCCTTGGCGCTTGTATCAATTCGTGACAGAGTGTCCCAAATCAGTTTGAATTCGAGCACTCTTGCCGAACGTTCTTCTTTACTCCAAGCTTTCCATTTAATTTATAACGGCATTGGCGCTTCAATCAAGCTTTGTTACAATTTACTCGTTAGAATGCTGGGTGATTTTCTAAAAATCAGATTTGTGTGGCGTCTGCTTTCCGAAACCTTAAATATCTGCTTAATTCTAATGATGAAAGATATGCAGAGTAGCAAACAAGTTAGATCACAGGCCAGCCGGCATTTTACTTGGCGGTTGGCCTGTATTTTACCTAATTGCATTAGCATGAAGTCGGTTCCAGCACTATAAAGGTTGATGCCACTTTGCGCGCCGCATGAAAGCACCATCAAAGCACTGTTGGTGTGAACCATGTACATGTATCATCAAGAAGAATACACCACTTATATAGACCTCTGTCTATGCTCTTGCACACATACACAAATGTCATCTAACACCGACAACAACTAATCAACACAAAATAGTATCACATGTTGAATATCCAGTATAATGAAAGAAAATAATCAAATCGAGAAGAAAAACCCCATTCATTTCAATATTTGAGCATTAGTATTCAAACTGCAGAAATATAATAATACAAAAAAACGAGAAAAAAAATGCAAACAAAATAACAATGGTTATGGCACATGTATACCATAACAGCCTTTTCAACAATTTTCTTAATAAATCGTTGGTACAGTGAAAGACTATAGCAACTCGTTCACAACTGTTCCGGAGTTGCTATAATTTTGCATTGAACCAATGGTTTGAATGTTTGACTTAGTCTAATCTTCAGGGTACGTACTGTTTTACGAAACAACTTCAGGAATTGATTTGTGAAAGTTGAAACTGATAAACATGGATAATAACTTAATCAAAGTACAATACTTTGAATTAACACATCATTGAAAGCATCTCAAAGAAATGGTTCCAATGATGTGTTACTTTGCAATATGCCTACTTTAATATTAAAATAAGAGGGAATGTTGTTTCAAAATTACGTGAAACTTCAGCATAAGATGCTTAGTAAAACATTTGTGACAGGAAGATTCTTTACAAGTCTGAGCTGTATGCGGTATCAACAATATTTCAGTTTTATTAAGCCATTAGTTCACAATTTAACCCGTTAACAAACGCCAAATTTTTGACTGTCTCAAATTGAAAGACGACATTTCCAAAAGAGATGAAATTGAACAAATAATCTTCTGATAGGGCGGAAAGCATTGTGGGAAAAGGAGAAATTGCTCGTTAAGAGCAATTTCTCCTTTTCCCATACTGTTTTCCATAGTCGTCTGCAACAAACTGGTCAAATGTCGTTATTGCTTGGTAATGGGTTAAGGAAATGGTGCCTTGGCAAGGGACACTGCACGTAATTATTGGGCAGCGAACCTTGGACTCCTTATCATTGTCAATGGTGACGGCATAGGAACAATGTTAGCCTTCAGTCAGACTGAGGTCTTTCAGTGTTATGAAATCGTAAAGTAAACTTGTCATTCAAGATGAGGCATTGTCAGCCAATGTTATCCATTAAGACTGATAACCAAAATGGGTCAAAGACAATACTATGTAAACTTACAATTACCACATGAATAATTCATGTATATATACGTACATACATACCTTCATAAGAATCAAAACCTTTCAGGAAAATAACAATTTATCCTATTTATCCTAGTCCTCAAAATATCTTAACATTCAGCTAGAATACATACATTTAAAAAAAAAAAGATAGTTACATCAATATGAATTCTTTTGTCATGCTTGTTCATCTATCTAAAGGCATGGCCAAATCATGACCATGCACAAGTGGTATATATATCTGTACTTTCGTTTGATTTCAGTTGTAAACCACAGTTACACTATGTCTTAACAAATAAACAGGCTACAAAACCCAATTACTGACCAATCATTATTCCAATTAAGAAAACATAACACAACAAAAATGTAACCTGAGAAAAAAACAAAAACAATTCTAGTCTATCTGAAAACATAACAAACTTTGGGAGTCCAGTATAAGACTGGTAAGTCTTTTGTGAAACGCAAATCAACACCTTTCAGGAAATGACAACTTTGCCTATTTGTCCTGTTCCTCAAAATCTCATAACATTCAGACAGAATACATGCTTTCAATGAGATAAAAAGTCACATAAATTTAAGTTCTTTTGTCATGTTTGTTGATTCAAAGACAGGGCTAAACCATTGCCATGCATAAGTGGTATATCTGTACTTTCTCCTTTTCTCACAATGTTTTCCGTCCTATCGGAAGATCATTTTCCAATTTCATCACATTTTGAAACGCCATCTGTAAACTCTTTCAATTTGGCACAGGCGAAAATTTTGCGTTTGGTAAAGATTTAAATATTTTGCCTTCATAAAACATTAATATACACCTTCACCCTGGGGTAAAAAGGCGTAACCCATGATAAAATGGAAAGTTTAAAGTCGATGCGGTATTATGAGATGCGGACAGTCCAATGCAAGACTATAGTAAATGATTCATGTGAAGAGTTTACAATGGCTTTACATTGAACCCTCAATGCTGCAATCAGTTAACATGATTGTTACATGCAAAACGTGTATTCGATGTCTCAAAATCATCTCATTGCATTTGCGTATACTAATCATGATAAAGCAATTAGGATAATAACAACAACGCAATGGAATTCTAGTAAATACATAATGTGTCGATGTTCTGTAAGACTAAAGCATCTCCTGGACCCATATTCATACTTCGTACTTAAACGTTAACCAAGTTGGCGAAAGTGGTGCAGAGGTAGAGTGTCAGCCGCTATTTCCAAATGTCCCGGGTTCCAATCCCCGTAAGGCGAGGTGAAAATATCCGGCACTAAACCACAAATGAGTAATGGTTTAGTATCAAGGAAGCAGTCACTGGGAGTGGCTTTGAACGAGCTCTAAGCTTCCTTCACAATCGATGTAAAACAAATATGTTAACATGCTCATACTTACCCTTAGAATGCTGGGTAATTTTTTAAAAATTGACTTTTGTGTTCTCTCCTTTCCAAAACCTTAAATATCCACTTCATTTTGATGAGGAAAGATACTCAGAGTAGCAAGCAGGTCAGATCACAGTCCAGCCGCTAGTTTACTTGGCGGCTGGTCTGTGATCTTACCTGTTTGCATAAGCATGAAGTCGGTTTCTGCACAATGAGAGTTAAGTATATTTAATTAATCATACTCAGCTGGGTAAAATATGTCAATGGTGTTCTGGAAGTCGTCATTTGAACACTTACTGAGTCACTTAAGACAGTGTTTAGATGGATTCTTTTTTTATTTCTTTTTTTTTGGGGGGGGGTTACATCACATCAACATTATTTCAGTTATGTAGCGATGCCCGACTCTTAATAATGGAGAAAGACCCCAAACTCAACTGCCCATAAGGGCTGGTCAAGGCGGGAAGAACCATTGGCATTTCGTAAGTCAGTCAGGAGACTGCCCCTCATGAAAATCCATATCCCTCTCAGGATTTGAACCCATGCGGAGAGGGGCCATGTGATTTCAAGTTCTGTACTCTAACCACTATGCCACGGAGGCCCCTTTAGATGGGTTCAAAAAGTTGCTTACACTAACAAGTTACATACACTCATTTCTAGATCACCACTTATCTTCGATTCTTATAATTGAGTTACAGTTGAACAATTATTTTGAGTTTCAGCAAAATATCATAATTAAGTAAGTATATTTCAAGAATGTGGGCCCGGATATTTTTAACCCTTTACCAAAGAGGCCCCTAAAGAAAATTCCTGTGAAATTATTTTAAAATCTGATCTGTGGTTTCTGACAGATTTTTTAAGTGTTACAGAAATTCCTCCTTTTGATGTCATGGCAACCAAAGTTCTGCACGGAATCAATTTCTTTGAACAAAATTTGAAGAGCATTACCATACGGACATTTCTGCGAAGTTTGTTTGTTGCAATGAGCTCCATGGTTTAGAGAAGATTTTTAAAGAAAATGTTGATGACCGACAACACATAACAAACAATGGGCATCACAAAAGCTCACCATGAGCTACACATTGTGTTTATATGGGGCTTAAATCCATTTAATAATTTGCTACTCTGAGTATATTTCCTCATCAAAACTAAGCAGATACTTAAGGCTTTGGAAAGCAGGCGATACAAAAATCTTTCTTAAGAAAATTACCCGGCATTCTATGGGTTTACATTCTTTTTGTTTGTTGTCTCCAGTTGCTTTCATCTTGAACTGATCAAAGAATCTGATGAGTTCAAATGGGTTAAGACATAAAAACAATGCATGAGATATGATAAAAGATCACTAAAAGGCAGTCATATTTAGCATGGGTTTAAATCTCTACAGCCTTTGCCACTATGCCTATGTTATGCAGATGGCAGACAAAAGAATTGTGACCGAAGACATTTTTTATAAACAAAATAAGGAGCTTCTCCCTTTGTTTTGATTGTGTCTGTTTACGCAATGAAATTATTACATTCTTTTCATTCTTGAAATCTGCCTTTTAATCAGTAGATATAAATTTGGGCGAATCGCATAATCACATGAGTGAATCAATTGAAAACCATTGGGTCCATCCTAGAGTTTGAAGAAATAAGCCGATATGAAGTAAATAACATGATAACAAGGTAAGTTAATGTTAAAGCTCAACATTCAATAGACGCTCAGTTAACAAGGACACAACAATAAAGAGTTTTTAGACTAGAAACTTGCATCACATTTTGTTTCTAACCCAAAAGAATTTCTCCCAATTAACTCACTAACAATCACTGTACATGCACGCATATTCCAAGCAGCAACAACTACTGTCTTAAACGAACAATAATGTTTATCTGAAGTACCCATGTTTTTTTCACACATTCAGCTAAATATACCATATATTTTTACTATCTCCTGCATTCCTTGCTTAACTACAGTTATTGATCTGTTTTCGCAGTTCTTGCTCTATTATGACTAATCGTTGTAAATCAAATGTGTGCTCTTGGCATAACTCCACAGGTCTCCCGCTGGACTCCCACCTGTTAGCACAAACGGTTTGGCGCATTTTGGTCCATGGTAATGCTTAAAGTTCCAATTGTTTTAGGTCGCCGAAGTATGGCAACAAAAACGAAAACTGTCCCTTGTCGCCGCTTTAACATTTTAATAATGTCCTATCTATTTGATGATTTTTTGTTGAAAGGAGATATTTTCCGAGATATTTCAATTTTCATCACCAAGATCCCTGAATAGACCCTCCCATGTGCATGAGGGGGATAATCCCTTACTCCATGTATTAACCAATTCAAACACACCTGCAGCAGAAGATGAAGCAACTAAAAACCACAGTGACAACACACAACATTGCTTGTACCTAGCCACTTCTCTAAACATCAACATGGTCTATACCAAATATCCAGAAGAAAACTTTATCTTTCAAACCTTCTTAACTGTTGTTTATTATTGAATCCGTTATTTTGGGCCAGTCACGAAGATTACCACAAGAGTGGACAAGTCTAAGCCACCACATTACTGTCAGGTTTCAAATCAACGCCTTCCTCAGTTTGGTTAGCGTTGTCAGACTTGGGGTCAAGGTCAACAACCGTGACGTTCCCAGCATTCAAAGCGTTCTTCCTGTCCTCGTTAACCTCTGTGTATTCCTCCGCGCGTAAATGGTCCATCTCTATATCCTCGTCGTGGTTCTCCCCAATCTTACCGTTCTCGTTGGGCACAGGCGGCATTTCGATGGCTAACTGCAGCTCGTCGTACGGCGGAGGCTCTTTGATCATGTCTCCTCCGTCACCACCGTGGTTCTGCCTCCAATTCCTGAAGGCCTTCTGTATGATGCGAGCGGCGTAGTGCTCTTTCTGGCGCACAAGCGTGCTACTTATCACCTCGTAGTCGACTTTCTTCTTCGACTCCCCTACTGCCTCCGGGGGCAAATCACCGCCATCACCAGTTCCCAGAAAGTTCTTCGTCAAAGCGTCGAGTATATCCACACAGTAACACTGCTCGCCCTCGAAGATTGGGATATCTAGCTTGACTAACAAGAAATAGTTCGGTTTTGGGAGACGTAACGGCTCGTCCAAATAATCCACAAAGTCCGACAGTTTGTCCAAGGGTATATACTGCGTCGCTTCTGGATCGTATTTCTCCCACTTTTCGTAGTACATGTCGAAGTCTTCGGGCGTGAGACCGTGTTGTACGTCCTCCGTGGCCTGGCTAAAGTTCTCCAGAATAACGGCTATGTACATGTTCACCACCACGAGGAAACTGATTATCAGGAAGGTGAGTAAATAAATCACGGCGATTTTGTAACTCCCACAGTTATTCGGGCTACATTCGCGACAACAGTCCTTCTCGTTCATGAGTCCGGCTAAAACCCCGTCCCAACCCGCAGAAGTGCACATTTGAAATAGGGTTATAACGCTTTGAACAAAGGTCTGGAAATTAAACACGTCGTCTAGACCACCGTGTGGAACCTTCACCCACTTGAAGAAGTTCATTCCAAACACCGCGTAGATAAACATTACGAGGAAAAGCAGCAATCCTATGTTGACCAATGCAGGTAGGGACACCGCAAGAGAGAAAAGTAATGTTCTAATTCCTTTCGCCGATTTCACAAGTCGGAGTACTCTGCTGACACGGAAGACTCTAACTACACGCAGCAAGGTTGGTGACACAAAATACTCCTCTATGTATTTGGACAGCGTTAAACCTACAATAAGAAATAAACATTGTTATAATCCATTGTATTGCACATATATTTAGTTATAAATCTCGTTCTGAACTGAAACAAAAGTTTTAGCATTAGAAATTAAATGATAACCCATTACTTCATATCATTTGCGTTTTCGACATTGCGATTTAGAAAGCAATACCAAACAGTTATCATACCGATTAGAAAATAATATAGACCTTTTGGAGTTAGGAATAAATTTCACTTGAAAATAAAATTATCCTTTCTTCACAGTGGTTGTCCTCAAACCTCGAATGCATTTGCTTTTTTTTATAAGTATGTTGTATGAAGTAATGGTTTGAACGGATTTTCACGCTCTTATCACACGCCATCATCCCCTTTGAGAAAATGTAATAGCGGCAAACCGTAAGGAACAACTAATTTTCATATGTTTCTTTAATATACGCTTCCAACAATTAACCGCGCCCACTCTTATTCCACTTAACCCTTTACCAAACGCCAAATGTTCGACTGTCCCAAATTGAAAGAGTTTGCATACGACATTTCAAAATGTGATGAAATTGAAAAATGATCGTCTGATAGGGCAGACAACATTGTTGGGAAAGGAGAAATTGCTCACCATGAGCAATTTCTCCTTTTCCCACAATTTTTTCCAAAGTTATCTGCAACAGACTGGTCAAATTTCGTTGTTATTTGGTAATGAGTTAAAAATCCGGATGTTTTTTGGTATTGAGTTAAAAATCAGGATTGATGAAAATATTCGTCTTTATCCTTGATTAGTTATGGACCCTTTCTTTAACTTAGAATGTGAAGTATGTGGCTTAAAAACGACAATGCCAACAAACATCAGGTAAAAGCGTTACAATTACCAAATTGTACCGAACTTTGTACCACAGGTGCTTGAAACAATCTTCGATTATAGCCCAATATATGCACTATATACTATATAAGAGATATAGTATATAGTGCATATATTGGGCTATAATCGAAGATTGTTTCAGGCACCTGTGCTTTGTACTGCATCACCATTTAGGTCGGGTTTCCCCCGACTATTCCGCTAGTTAACCCATTGCATGTACTTATCCTAATTCGCGATATGTACTAATTTTAAAAGTAATAAAGGGGTCAAATTATGTCAATGACTTTAAGATCACAAAATAAGTATTCACAGACTACGATCCTTCGATAATAATCCATGGCCAGTTTGTTTAACTAGCCCCAAACAAAACCCCACCCATTACAACGTGTACGGCTTTGTGTTTCAGCCGATTTTTGACTTTTTACCATATCTCAAACTAGGAATTGGGACTTTTCGAACTAGGCGTTAATATATCAAAGCGGATAATTTGATGACGTTTTCATAAGCATGGCTTTTCTAAAGACAAACTTAAGCCATTCGTTCATAGAAATCCATTTTTTTGCGCCGGTAGCGAGTTATATCTTAATGGCATTTTTTCTAGTACTGTCCAAAGACAAACTTAACCCATTACTCCATTGGCATTTATTATAATGCACATGTAGTAAGTTTTAAAACAAACGTGACAACATGAGTAGCTGTGCTTAATCTGAGCAAGTCTCTTATCATGTCAATTGATTCACACTTAAGCCTTTTAGTTCTGGAACTGACTTCATGCTTATGCAAAATAGTTAGATTCAGGCCAGCGGCCAAGTAAATCGATAGCTGGCCTGTGATCTAACCTGTTTGCTACCCTGAGTATCCTCCCTCATCAAGATTAAACAGATACTTAAGGTTTCGGAAAGCAGACGACTAAAAAACAAATTTTAGAAAAAAAATCAAGCATTCTATGTGTTACTAAAAGTCAGAAGAAATATGTTACGAGCCACAATTCTAAATTCTCGTCTGTTGTTGGTTTAAACCAGGAACATTATAAAACTCCATATGAAGGAATGGGTTAAATTAGCTCATTAAGACAAATTATTTATTGCCTAACTCATCTAAGAAATGACATATCGCCAAATCCTGCCCCACTTTTTCATACAACCTCACAAATATACGTTTGACCTGTATGCCGATTGACCAGTCGCCAATACGCCGCAAACCCATGGACGGCATTGTTTTACCAAACATATTTTTTCATTGCCAAATAAACATTACCAAAAGCTAAAATAACTAACTGTCAAGAACTTAACTGTCAAGCATTTGAGGCGTCTTCCTAAGTTTTTCGAAATGATGATAAAAAAAACAACATCAAATCATGATTAAAAAACAATCTCCAAAATTAAACAAACATTAATTCTTTTGTTTGGAATGATGACAGGTCACTTTGCTATGATCATCAGTAGAGGACTTGGCGATATGTCTGAGAGATGCAAACTACCTAAAACCTAACTTATTCTATTACCTCGTTTGGAGTTTCTGTAACCAGTCAAAATCGAATGGGATATTATCCAAAATGGATAGAAAGCATTTTGTTTTGTTACATTAACCCTTATAGTGCTGGAACCGACTTCATGCTTATGCAAATAGGTTAGGTCCAGGCCAGCCATCAAGTGGATTGGCGGCTGGTCTGAGGTTTAATCTGTTTGCTTCCCTCAGCATATTTCCTCAACAAAATTGAGAAGTTATTTATGGTTTTTGAAGCAGATGACACAAGTCGATTTTTTCGAATATTACCAAGCATTCTAAGGTTTAAAGTAGAAACAGAGTAACAACACGATTTTTCACACAGTTTGAATTTGTAACAACCGTTTACTTTTTGTTGTAAAACATTTTTCATTCATTGATAACGGGTGCGTTATTTGTAAGTGAGTGTAAATAAAGTGATGGACAATGGAACCTGGGCATCCTAAAACATTAAATAAGTTGATACTTACTTCTTTATTTCTCTTAACACTATGTAGCATCTAAAACATTTTGCATAGAATAAAAAGAACATAAAATAATCAACTATTCTAGAGCTGGAACCGACCTCATGCATACGCAAACAGGTTAGATTACAGGCTAGCCGCCATGTTTATTGGCGACTGGCCTGTGATCTAACATGTTTGCTACTCTGAGTATATATCCTCAACACAATCAAGCAGGTATTTAAGATTTTGGAAAGCAGACGACACAAAAATCATTTTTATAAAAAGAGCCAGCATTCTAAAGGTTAACAGCTCTTCATCAGGTTAACATGTCTATTTTAGCCGTTGGAATCAGTATTGTGACCCGCATCAAATTGGCAATTTTGAAGGTTCCAACCACCACAACTGCTGGCAACAACTACGAAGTCAAATAGAATGGATTGGTTCACCTGTTATCATACTTACAATACGGTTAATTGGGTCGAACCGTTTAAATGTAGTTCACAGTAATGTTTACATGATCAAATGCTTAAAGGCACATAAAAGGAGATTAATGCTATATCAAGCTTTATTATTTGGTAAACTTTTGGTCAGATTCAAATAGTTATCACCAAAAAATCCCACCAGCGCAACTTAAACGTGACAGCCATCAAGAAATAACCCAGATTAACCAGTTTGATAATTCAGATTGTGTGATTCTTCCCCCATGACCTTGAAAGTTGATACACAAATGATTGAACCGACCAATCAGAATTCGTTATTTTGAATATGTAAACAAACATGTTGTTTATAAACATGATTGAATTGGTGACAACTATATTTCAAGCTCAAAATATCTTTTGTTGAAGGAGTCTATTTGATAGGGTCTCAATGCATTTGCAAATTAATTATCATGACTTTTATAAACATAATAAAAGAACTCCATATTTCTTTTCAGTAATTTCCTCGTACGGATCTCCTTTTATGTGCCTTTAATATAAACGTCAAACCAAATCGACTTAACTCGTTTTTTTCGATGCACTGACAGGTGTCCATTTTGATAGATCAATCGTTGGATTTTCTAAATATTTGAACAAGTAATTCATTATTCCCATGCGCTACAAATATGCATACTATTTTGCCTTTGCACGTTCATATATATTTATAGTGGACAATTAAACGAAGCAATGACGTTGTTTATGGCGCAACCTCCTGTTTGTTGTTTTCAAGATGGCGTTGCCGTCGCAATGTTTTCCACCTATGTTTATCTCTTACAAACAATGGCCATATTGCAAACTACGTTGTAAAATCTACAGGACTTAGAAGCATACCAACTTTTTAGAATTGCGTTGGACTTGTAAAAGATTGTTATGGAATGATAGAAATGTGAAGATCTCCACTCCGGAAAACACATGAAAACCGTAAATTTCGTTTGATACAACCCGTAAACTCCAGGGAATATAAGGTAAATATCAATGTAGCATCTTGTACATGTTTTGTAGCATTTCGAATGTATTAGCACACAAGATATTTGCAGGAGCACCCAATTTGCATTATTGAGCAGTTGTTCCTCAAAAAGCGCTGCCGAATATCAACACAGGAAGTTGCTAAGTCGCATCTGCTTATGAAGAAATTTAAAATCAACTACCATATCATAAAGATAGTGCTCATAATAAGCAATACATTTCTTTGTCACAATGTATTCTAGCCAATATAATATATGAACATGTTTGATAATTTTTGTCGATGTCTTCTTTCGGTTTGGAACGCAAAATCCTATTAAGTGATATGGGTTAAACAGTTCTTCTCTTTAAACTACACTAATTGAAAGAGCTGTAAATTTGTACCAGTATTCTGTGATGAATTGAGAGCACCGCTATCCTAAACGCCACATCTGTACACTATTCGACCGACATACTTACCTTGAATGCTCAACAAGAGAAATAAAGAATTATGTTATCACTTTTGAGTTTTATAAGCGACCCTCGTGGTTTAGCAGAGCTTTAATAAACGTAGGCATTCTAGAAGATATAATCGTGGGTGGAATTCCCCTTTAAATAGACGACCAATGCATTTACAAAAAGCCGGTTGACGTTCATAAGTATCAGAGAAATGCATATCTCTGACAGACCAAATAATACGACATTAGTGTATTGATGCATGATGGTTATAACAAAAGCCCATGGCATTTAACATCAAAAATGTTAGTAGTAACCTCGCCAGCCAGAGTTAGTATATACCGTCTTGCTTTAAGCCACCATTCTTTAACAGTGCATAAAAGGTTCTTTAGTCTAGGGATTTCTTAACCCTTAGGATGCTGGATATTTTCCTAAAAATAGATTTTTGTGTCGTCTGCTCTCCCAAACCTTAAATATCTGCTTAATTTTGATGAGGAAAGATACCCAGAGTAACAAACAGGTTAGATAACAGGCAAGCCGCCAATTTACTAGGCGGTTGGCCTGGATCTAACCTGTTTCCATAAGCATGAAGTTGGTTCCAGCATTATAAGGATCAATACATGGCACAAGTCATTCAGAAAGCTCCTAATAGGAATTCCTGAATGACCGGTGCCCTTC
The DNA here is from genome assembly GCA_947846245.1 of Cerastoderma edule. NCBI lineage: Eukaryota > Metazoa > Mollusca > Bivalvia > Cardiida > Cardiidae > Cerastoderma > Cerastoderma edule. The sequence goes on from OX401404.1 coordinate 9,775,399, forward strand.
TTAGGCCGTTAGCTGTCTTAAACACCACTATTTTATCTCATTTTACTACGATCGTAAACATGAGTGAATGTAAAAGCATACTTCCAAGTTTAAGCCAACAAATGCATCATGCTTGTAATAGTATTACGCGGCTCATATAGTTGATTTTAGGAAGACTTCTTTTCGATTCTTTTGATAGATAAATAGAACATACATGCGAATACTAAAGTCTTTTTGTTTTTGATTTGGGCTGACAGTGGAAATGTTACCGAGCGAACTCCTCGATTAATTCTTCAACGGTTGTGCTCTTTGAAGAATTATTTATTCCATTGAGGTAACGAAGATTAAATATCTACAATCATTTCATCCACAAGACCACTAAATGGTCACAAACGTCGTTGTTCTAATTGACAACAACGTAATTCACCGATGAGAGTGACAGACTGTCACATAACCAAGTCTGAAAAATAAAGTACAGGGGGGTAGGAGTTCGTCGTACAACAAAGGTCGAGATACTTGTGAATTAACTAAAGTGTCATGATATTTCTGTCATCATTTGATATATCGTCCGTTTATTCATTAACCATCTCAACAAATATACGAATCTGTGATTGGTCCAAACTGAAAGAAACACACGAAAGAAGTATAACAACATGCATGAAGACAAAACCATTTCCATTATAACATTATAAATAATTTAAACCATTGTGACACAAGGATTAAATGATAAGTAAGAGGGTACGCCTTCTCAATAGATGTATTTAAGTAAGGTATTATGATAAAAATGTTCAATATCCATATATAAGCCTCGCAAAAGCATTCAATGTATTTTCCATTAAAAATAAGTCTTATCGATTTTTTATAAAATCCCATAAACGAATATCCAGACATGTTTAATATCTTAAACTTTTTACAAGTCAATTGCAGAATTTATTATTCCAGTCAGCTTTCTTAAAGATTTAAAATATGTATGTCAAACAATTGCACATAGGGGTACATGGTGTATACATAATACAACTGTAAGAGAGACTTTGCAAGCAAATTTTAATGTCAAAGAGCTAAGATAAAGACATTTGATACAATTAATGACAATTGTGATTGAAGTTTTAGGCTCGTAAAAAAGTGATGTGATAAATCATTACATACATGTAGTTCAAAAAGGAGAAAAAAGAACAACAATAAAGTTTATACAGACATATTCATACCAACATCTATTCACTTAGCAAGAAAATCTTAAACGTATTCATACAATTCATACGGCGTAAGCTTAGCCCTCAGAATTCTGGGTATTTTCTAAAAATAGATTTATGTGTCGTCTGCTTTCCAAAACCTTAAATATCAGAGAAGCAAAAATATTAGATCGCAGGCCAGTCGTCAATATACTTGGCGGCTGGCCTGGATCCAACCGGTTTGCATAAGCATGAAGTTGATCCCAGCACTATGTTTAGAAGCGTTCGTAAACGCAGATGTATCTGCGCATCTGAACGAATGATCTGAAACAAAGCCGCGTTCATGACACCATAAACATGATGACCAAAATCAAAGCAGTTCATAACTGCAGAACATTTGCTTAAGCTCGTTATCCTACATGAGTTATACATGCTCGATGCATTTTTGTTTATAGACAACTGTGTTTTAAAAATGGAGGACAATCAGGGGTCACTTTAACAAAGGTTGAAGGAAGACGATGATACAAGTTTGTTATTACTTTAACGCGGGGTTCTGTCAAACTTATCCTTGAATTGGTAGAATGATTAAGCAAATTACATCAACATACGCATTATAAGCTCCAAATAATCAGATATGAAGTATGAAAATATTACCAAATATATCAATTTCAGCTTTAACTGTAACAAAACTTTTATCTCAGCTTCACGCGTATCAATAATCTAGCTTTCTGTTCCTTAATAGTTCTTATGTCATTTTGTTCGTATAACACTTTCATCTGAAAAAAGGCTATATAAACATTATAAAAATATCAATCTGTGATAAATTCCTTTTAAATAAACAAAATAGTTCCATCTGAATGTTAGTGTGAGATGTAATAGTTATCGATTTGCGTTTTTGGAATCAATTCCTTAAAAGAGCACTGTACAACCACAACTATGCCAGTCTATGTGCAGTTAATATTTCTTACAGATGTATCAAATTGTACCAGGTTTCTTACAGCGTAAAATGTAAGAGCTGCTTCAACACCAAAGATAACACAAACCAAACAGAACGCAACGGTCTCATAGTCTCTACCAACAAAAGTTAAAGTGACCCCAAAATCCTTTAAAAATTCTTTTAAATGCATGTGTACATTTATATCCATTCACTTACAATAAATAACAATTGATTGTAAATTTAGCAACACATCACAACAGCCATATTATATCATCAATTGAAGAGTTCATTCAATGTCTCAATAAATAAAGAAGTAATGAAGCTTGTTGCTTCAACTTTTCAAATTGAATATGTAATGCATTTGTTATAGACGACAATGTATTCATTGAGACAAACCGAGAATTGATCGCTACAAGCAATAGTATTTGGTCTAAATGTTTCTTCTTCAATACCTGAATACAACCAGTCGCGAAGCTCGTCTTACGCTAGCTTGCAAAATTACTTAGCAAATCTTTTACCGTGAAACCCTCGATAAATATGTTGGTATATTTGGTCTAATAACTTGTCTCACATTTTGATTTTTGTGAAACCGAGTCTTAACGGATGAAAAACTGTGTGATCCCTGGAATTTCATCATATATAAGGAATGCATTTCATTTTTCTTTTCTTTCATGAAATAGCACAAGAATCGCACCTACATAGAACAACAGAATTACGAGCAGCATGCCCCGGACCCTTGTTCAAATAGTCATAGCTACGCGACTGACAATTCAACGAATTTCGATGTTTCATGCCAAGACTATAGTAAGTCCTTAACTTTTGAGATGGACTTACTATACTATTGTACTGAAACACCGATGAGATATTTGACGCGAGTAAATGGCTTTAAAGGTGCTTGTTCACAGATGTGAGGGAATTTGGAAGTCAAAATAATTTTCGTTGAGACAATACAAATTATGTAATATTGGTTGATATACTGTTAAAAGTAGCTATTGAAAGCAAAATTTATTCAGGAAGTGTTATCTTTTTTTATCAATGTACAGTTTATATGTGGTAGATCTTATAAGCGATGTCACGTTTTTTGGATATTAGTTAACTGTAAACACAATTTAGAAGATAAAAAATGATCTAGTTTTCCTTTCAATTACTATTCTTTAGTGCGTAACATAAAAAAGTACACATGTTGTGCAGTTTAAAAGAAATTAATTTTTAAAATTAAATGTTCTTCACATCTGTGAACAAGAACCTTTAAGACATGTAAAGTAAAATCCTGCATTACCTTTAATGTAAGGAATGTTTCTAAATTGGGGAGTAAACAAAGTTTCAAACTTGCAAAAAAACGAGATTAGTTTTAAAAATTTCTACCGACATGAACTAATGAACTGAATCACATTTATAAATATTAATTCATTAGTTCAATCATAAAATGCTAAACGTTTGCATAGATGTGTTCTCGTTCGTATGATGTCGGGGGGGTGGGGGGGGGGTGGGGGTGTTATGCCATCAATATCAAACATTTGCTTACGTTTAAGCATGAGTATAATGACTACAATGGAAAAGACAGGGGTGTCCTTTAAAAACAAATAACTATTTCTTATTTGTTTGAATTGTGTTCTGCTTGCCGAAATTATACGCATTTGTCCCGTTTCATCGGAGTGATAATCTGCATAGATCATAACCACTTGGTTGGACACAGGTGGTGAGCTAGACTTGTCGAATCAATAAACCCATATACTTGGGTCAACGGTGTGAGGATATTTGTGTGTTGTAATAAAGGACAAAACAGTAGTGCAACTCAAACGAAACCAACCAAAAGGAGAGGTGTATTCTGTCTCCAGTGCAAATTAATTTTAGACAATAAGGTCTGTTTATTTATATGTTGCTTCTTCATATCGCGTAAACAGTATGTCAGTTATGTTGAGATGCATAACTCTTGATGATAGAGAAAGATCCGAAAAGTGCTGCTGAAACCGGGTCGAACCATCGACAGTCAATCAGGAGACTACCCCTCACGAAAATACAAATGCCATCACAGAGATTTGAATCCACGCGAAGCAGGGCCATGTGATTTCTAATTTTGTACTGTGATCATAGCACATGGATAAGGCCACGTAGGCCGCCTTAAACTATTTGTGACATCCGTCATTTACCATATAACACACGTGACAAACCATGAGTCGATGAGTGACGTCATTTAATAATAACGTAGCCTATGGCGTTTCGAGAGCATTGCTACTCCCCAATGAAGGAAATATTCTTTTACATGTTTTGACAGTAACAGAACATAAGTATATCACATTTCTTCTTAAAACACAATAACAAGACAGAAAACGAAAATGATGAGTGGTGAAAACATTATAAAATTGAGCATAATCCTAACGTTGCAAACAATTTACATTAACGATGTAAAAGATGCTGTTTCAAAACAAAAATACCTTCAAACACAAACGTAGCGATGAACGTTATTAGCACATACAATGTATTAAACAAATTTCTTATGAAACCTTACTCCGCTAAATTTGCTTGTGAGATACAGCGCCACAAGAGAATTAGTGGAAGATACAATACGATATCGCTCGTAAAGATTGGAAGCAAGTTCAAAATGCTGGAGAACCATAACATAGTACCAGTGTACCTATCATATATAAAACAGTAGACTAGTGGCAATCAATATATGGCACGGGTTTTCAAGATAAACAATGGCCGATCCCCCATCTTTGTTTTGAAAGGTTACATTGATCATATACATTCAAATCAACCTTTATGTTCACAAATTCAAAGGTTAACGTCAGTCAAAACATTAAATGGCTTTTTCAATATCAATATTATTTGTTAGTGTTGGCTATATTCGAAATCAAACGAGCAATCCCGCTAGAGTGTGTCATGGCTTTGATTGCAACTCGACATTTTTCAAACATGCGAACAAAAATGTAAGTACTATCAAATGTAATATGTCCATTATTTGTTGGAATTCAACACGGAACATATTATATAAACAAACCACCATGGATTCAAGTAACTAAACCGTCGATCAAGACCAACGAAAAGATCGAAACCTTACATTCTAAGATTCAAGGTGGTATTAAACCTACGATTGGGTAACCTTGATTTACTGAACGGCTAATGAACAGGCGCCTAGTCGTGAACAAGACGAATACGTTTGCTGGTCATAATGAATAGGCAGGTAGCTGTGCAAATTGAATTTACTACTTTCTGGCCATAACTAACAGGCAGCTAGCCATGCAAAAAATAAATTTACTTGCTGGATATTATGGTCGGTGTTTTTTCAATAAACAAACCATTACTTCGATATCTCGGTTGTACATCACATTGACAGCGTTTTCATTATGTAGCGATGCCCAGTTCATATTAAACAAAGGTAATAACTAAGCCGCCAGACTTGACCCAAAGTGAAGAGGGACCATGTGATTGTTCATTCGTAGGTTTGGAGTCATACGTGCCACCCGAATATAGGACGTGTATTAGCCTGTACATGTAATGTGATTGCGATGTTCTTTTCCATACGAGTTGTATGGGCTAATGATAAAGCGCGACAAGTAAAGTATTACAAGTATTTTCAATGTAAACGGGAATTACAAACAAAACAATACCATATTGAACCGTAAGAGACATACAAATTTGAAGGTTAAAGTATTGACATATATGCACGTATATACGAAGTGGAAATAAGAATGTCCACGTAGGAATGAATTTGAAATAATTAGCTTCAAAATATTTGTAATTTGGTGAATTTAATGGATTTGTGTATACGTATAAAGAACAATGTTTTTGTGTCTTTACATAGGAGATAAATAGTACATTGGTGTCTTTACATAGGAGATAAATAGTACATTGGCAATCATGTTGCACTCATTCGCTTTCATACATAGAAAACGGTATGGTCTAGGCTACCAATCCTTGAGTATAATTACATTGTCTCGAGGGACAATACTAAATGATGAAACAAGATTCGTAAAGTAGACAGAAACTGAGATTGAAGCCATCCATTATTCAATGTTATAATAATGCTGTTGTTTTCATACATCGAGTTGGCATCATAATATTGAAATCGTATAAATAGGAATTTAGTGTTTAACCTACATTTTCTTCCAATGAGAATGCGTCAATTTGAAATTTTTTGTAGGTTTATTTTCCATAAACTACTATTTGAGTGTTCTATCTGGGCTCTATGAGTTCATTATTCTGGTATCACGCATGCGCATAAATAGGTAGTTTTAGGCTCCATCTCCAAATCAGTGACACGTGTAAGCCTAGCCTACGGTAGCGATGGAAAGATCGCTGTGACGTCGCGGGGGGAGAATAAAGGGTTATTTGAACTCCTTATGACATGTGAAATGTTATAACAATGTGATAAAAGGAGATCCCGTTTGTCGCGGACAATTTCCCCTTTCGTCACAATGCTTTAAAATGTTTTATGACACAGCAATAAATAAAAAGGAATTACAATCAACTTGGTTATAGGGCTTAATCCGTTTTCCTAACATCGCTGTGAAAAAAGGAAAATAAACTATATTAACCTTTTACCCCATTAGGTATAATGTGACGGGTACAGATTGAAAGCAAGCTATTATGTGACGTAAAAAAATGACGTTTTAATCTACATCACTGGGTAGTGCAGTTTTCTTCTTCCAAATATGGTATAGCAGATTGTTGGCATGCAATTGACAGCCGCAGAAGGCGTGGTTTATTTCTAATTTCAAAATACTGAGCAGCATTTTTATGCCGTTCGCTGATCATACCCGGAGAGGCGTGGTTTATCAGTGCAAGATAGAGCGCTCTATGGAAATGTAGGTTTAACGCTAAGTTATTTAGAGTCTAGATAGTGAAATCTAAACGATATAGAAACCCCGTCAGTCGCTATCGCTCCTTCCTTGGGGTTTCTATATCGTTTAAATTTCACTATCTAGCCTCTAACTAATACATATTACATAAAGAAGAAAGTACATGTAAATTGAATGAGAAAATTTATCCTACAAATACCTGGTAAAATGGTGACAAGAACAGAAATTATCTTGACCCTTTGTATGATTATTGATTTTTCACAATGTGTTCAGTTATGTCTGTACTTTCTCGTCAGTGTTTAAATTGGTCCTTTTTAATTTTTCAAAATTTCAGTCCTATCTAAAGAAATCCATTACACACCAATCGTAGAAACATTGCATATGTACATCTCTTCATTTTCTAAAATAAATCATGTCCAGCCGAAAACGATATCGAAAGCTTGACAGTGATGCACAAATTCAAAATTCTTATAACATCAGCAGCACATAGACACGGAGCCATTCAAATCGTTGTAGAAACAAGTCTAAACCTAATGAATTTCACCTTTATCACATTTTGACCATCTACCAAGAAATTCTGTCACGCCACGACATCACTGTCAGGTTTCAAGTTTACCTCAACAACATTTTGGTCGGGACGAGAACGGTCATTCCTATCTACACCATTATTTCCGTCTTCATATTCATTGTAAAGATCTTTCAATTCAATACTTTCAGTTTTATCATTACTACCTTTTATTAGTTTGTCATTGTCATTCACTAAATTTGCCACGTCGATTGCCACTTCATCATAATGGGGCGGTGCTTTTATATATTCACCATCTTCTTCCATTTTTTTCTTCCATGACCTAAAAGCCTTTTGTATTATTCTTGATGCATATTCTTCTTTTTGTCGAGTTAGTGTACTACTAACTATCTTATATTCTATTTTGTTCTTTTCGTCTCTTAGTCCGGCTGCTTCCGGTGGAAGGTCTCCTCCATCACCCGTACCAAGGAAGTTTCTCGTGAGAGCATCGAGAATATCCCTACAGTAACAACGATCACCTTCGAATATCGGAATATCTAACTTCACCAAGAGAAAGTGGTTTGGTTTAGGAAGCCGCAAAGGTTCTTCTAAATAATCTACAAAATCAGACAGTTGATCTAGGGCAATGTACTGAGTTGCAATAGGATCATATTTCTCCCACTTTTCATAGTACATATCAAAGTCTTCGGGTGTGAGCCCATGTTGAACATCTTCAGTTGCTTGACTGAAATTTTCCAAAATCACAGCTATATACATATTGGTCACCACTAGAAATGTGACAATTAGGAATGTCACAAGATAAATAGTCGCAATTTTATAATTCCCACAATTTGCTTCTGCAGGCGGATAAGATATACAATCTTTTTCATTCATTAACCCATTCAATACACCGTCCCAGCCTCCAGAAGTGCACATTTGAAATAAAGTAATGATGCTTTGAAAAAATGTCTGGAAGTTAAATAAATCATCTAAACCCCCATAAGGAACTTTAACTTTCTTGAAAAAGTTCATTCCAAAGACGGCATAGATGAAGAGTACAAGAAATAGCAGCAATGCTATATTAACCAACGCAGGTAGTGACACAGCAAGGGAGAACAGTAATGTTCTAATTCCTTTCGCCGATTTCACAAGTCGAAGTACTCTGCTGACACGGAAGACTCTAACTACACGCAGCAAGGTTGGCGACACGAAATACTCCTCTATGTATTTTGAAAGCGTCAAGCCTAAAATAGAATTCGACATAAAACGATTCTTAGATCTTAGAATCAAATGAAAATCCAACACAAGACTTACACAGTTTATTGCATGTACAAGTTTTCTTTAACTCGATAAAATGCTTTGCAATTTTCATCAGGGATTAATTTTACCAACAAGGACATTGTTTAAATCTTGCTACCTTAATGGAGGATATACTTGCCTTCTTATGATAACATCACTTGTCTTTCATATTAGAAAACACAATTAGCACAGGTCTACGGAGTATTAAAGTCATTGTTTTTTTGGAGGAATTGTATTATGAAACTACAGATGATCACAACATTGATTCTAAAGTGGCTGTGAGGAAACTTTCAGCTCCATTAACCTCTTTTTTAAATCTGGACGACTTTTGAGAGTCAAGAAAGGAATCATCGTTTGACGACACATTGATAACAATCTTACTTTGCTCAAGTCGAGACAAGTTTTTCTTTCAATGTTATTTTCTTTATCGTAATGTTTAATAAAGGAACTGCAGACGTTCACTTTGATCACACACACTATCTTAGCGAGCTATATTGCAAGACATCAAAAGCCATCCATCTGCTTGTTATGAAGAGGATATATGTCATTTTAGATTTAATTACTACACGAATACCGCAAAAAGCATTATGCAATCTGTTCCCGCCTACGAAAACATAGAACTTTTAAAATCATCACCTAGTGAACTCGTAAACTGACGTTTAGATGTCAAGAGTGTTTATTAACCATTTCGAGAAGTTGCAACCAGCTTTAAAAGATAAAAAGTATGTTGCTTTTCAGAAAGATGACTCAGCCATAGTGCATGAGTAAGACAGTGCATAAGTAAGATAGTGCATGAGTAAGATAGTGCATGAGTAAGAGAAAAAAAAACTAAAAAAAAAAAGCCATTCCCTTGAATTTGCTCCTTTATTGATAAGAAAATTGCTGAAGACAGAACAAATTGCATTCACTAGACCGTCAAAGCTATTGAGTTCAAAACCAGGTGAAGATTTTAGATAGTTTTACAATTCTCGGAGAGAACATCACATGCTTAATACGGTTAACATTAAGGGAGTAAAAGATATTGATTCCCCACAACCTTTGTAACAGCTTGTACAACTACATTTACGATAATGTAAAAAACTTCAATCAACTGGGATTTAAATACAACACAACGTACGACATCGACTACATGCCATTTTCAATGTAAATTAGATGCTCAAACAAGGAGATCATACAAGGAGAAGATAGCACCCCTATTATATTGAGTAAATTATGTGTGCATTGTAAAAAAGCATTAAACCTGTAAAAGATCTTAAAGTATTCGTATTTCTTTCAGAAACATTTGTAACCTGGAATCTTTAAGTATCGACAAACCAACTTAGTTTATAACAAACAGTCCATTTGAATCCCCCTCCTTTGTTATTCAGGTAAGACAGATAAAGACAACGAATCTAGCAGGAAAAAGAGCAAAGAGCATGGCAAAGAGCCACGAGGTCGATTCGAAATATGTACAGCTGAACTAATCCCAGGCACAAAAGACTATTCGTTTAAATGTTCGGAAAAGTAGATAGCAGAGGAAACATCGTATAAATGACAGATTATCCTGTGTTACTGTGATAACAAAGACACCAACACCAATAAACTCAGGCTTAAGACACACATTCCGCTTGATAACGTAACTGTGGTTGTTACATATTGATCTGTTTAAAACTTTTAACATTTGACCGAATTGATTGTCTATTTGCGTATGCAATCCATCTATGAATCCAATACTGTTCATTTCTTTTTTAAAAAATTCGCCAAGAAAATATCTAATACAAAAACTGTTTTGATTTACCTTTTTAAGAATATAGCCGAATCTGCTTTTCAAGAATACATCTCTTTGGTTACTCTTACGACCTCAAAACGACAATCTGCAAGCCTTGCACAAAGAAATGCGTTTATAGCGTGTTTATGTAGTGTTCTCGGCGTGAGTATGATCATTCTTCCGATTCAAGACGGCGACTGGATATACTTATAGTATAAGTTTATCAAAATCCTCAGATAGCATTTTATGGATAGCCAAAATGTGAATCCAACAAGTACGTTGCACTTGCAGTTTCATTGCGATATTATTCATATTTAATGCGAATTGGGTAACCCAAACTTACTGAATATTTCCTTCATGCAGGCACATAAACACTTTATTTTACAGGATATGATTTATTAGATTGGATATCTCCATTGTGCACTCGCCGTTTTCATATGAAGCAAATTACAAATAAAGTAAGTGGATATATTCATCGAAATGGGTAATTGGTTTCACAATAAAAATATCCCCATAATTTGCCTAAACCTGTTCCAATGACACAGAGCGAATATTAAAGATATCCATGTCAATATTGCAGAAACCACTGCAAAAGATATGCTTTTATGATTCTCGGACAATCAATGTTGCATTCCAAAATTTTGATTCGCCAAAACTTAAGTTTAAGGAAAGGAACGATTAAAGTTATGATGGTAAAGGTACATCAGGAGATTGCTGGAAATCACGTAAATTCCTGGAAGAAGGCACCTGTTCAACCCATTTTCCTTTGTTTTCGTGTGACGTCAAAATCAAATGCATCTGTAAAGAGCCCATTAGACCCCTTATACAAAAGCAATGGATGTAACGTCAAAGCTACAGCCATCTCAAGTAATTATGTGGCATCTCTTTGTTGTGCTTATCGTCCTTGTGAGAACAACGAATCAGAAATTTCAGGATACCAAAGATCAGCACAGATTAATTAGTATGAACGGAGAGATTGTTTGAAGAAAGACGTAGAATGTGTAAAGTTGTTGTCGTAAGGAAAAGATGAGAAATGGAGAGATAAAGGGAAAGGATGTCTTTTAAAAAGCATTTTACCAGTAATGTAATCTTTATTCTTTGATTCACCAAACTCATGATTTATCTTAACGTATGAATCTCCAACACTAGCGTTCTGAGCAGCTTTCATGAGAATAGAATCAAAACTGTAGCTTCTTGAGAGGCAACACTCTCTTGCACAATGTAAGTTTTGCCAAAGTCATTCCAACCTATCAAACCTGACCTATATTTCATCTTAACAAACATTGTGATTAACACTGGTGAGTAAATTAGAAAATAGACAAAACACGTCGATGATAGAGTGAGAAGTAACAAGATTGTTTCTAAGACACAGTGGTAGATCTACTCTTTAAATCCATCTTACCAATGATCTAATAAAACGAGGTAAATCCAGATATATATTCAAAGCAAACGTTCTGAGCGACTTCAGTGAATATCATCTATAGTTGCTAGAGTAGTAAAGATACTTTATTTTATTTTTAAATTTGACCTATTAATCCACATGTATAATATAGGTTACTAGGTCAAATTTTATCATTAGATATTCTGAACCAATCCCTAGCCTTCGATGGGTTTTAACCCCCATATCAACAGTATGCCAGTTATGTGGTGGCTTTCGTGGGTTCCATAACTATTGGACCACTCTGCAATATCTTGCCCGGTGACACTCAAGACCACAAAAAATCCTGTAATGCTTAATTCTAGGACCTGTTGTTAATACGCAGGACCCTCAATCCAAAATCTTATCAAGCATGACTTTGATTTCGTCAAGATAATTTTTTTAAGAAATTTTGGTGAAGACTATGTCTAATTATAGCTGCTATAGTTATTGTAATATTTCACTAAAATGTGATCCAGTGACCTTTTAAGACCCCATTCTTGACACAGAATTAAGACAGATATTTTGTGAAAATCTGATGAAGGTTACCCGTTATACGGTAACCAGAGCATGTTAAGGACAGAATCCAAAGCTCATCATGAGCGAGCTATCATGATCTTGAAATATGATTACCACGAAATGCTTCGGAGATACCTATGTACCTTATGAAGATAAAAGAAAATTGTATGTGACACAAGACAACATTAATATCCATAAATTAAGACTATGAATCATACTCCGTGACTTTAATTTACTTTCTTCTTTATGTTATTATTTCCCTTCTTTGATGATTTCAAACTAATTACAGCAGTAATGCCCTTATTTTTGTTTTATCACGGTGGCTTCAATCTCAAGTAGTGACAGGTTAATCTCCAGTAGTGTAGTTATGTATTTAATCTGTGATACCAGTATCAAGATAACGCTCAAGATGGAAATATTTCAAGGCACAACTGTATATGTTGACAGTTTGACAAGAGTCATACAGAGACCAATTAGAACTACGAAACAAATCTTCCATCCGATTACGTCGTAAAGCAGATCATTAATTGGACATATGCAAAAATCCTTTTAACTATAGAAAGATTCATAATTTAGTTGCTTGAAACTGTCTAGAATCACAAGGGTCTGTCTGGTATTATCATTGGTTCACTACTATGAAATATAATAACATGAGTTTAGAGTCTAGAATAAGAAATCCGATTATCACCCGTTAAAAGTCGTTTGCTACTCCGATGAAACATTCAAAAACATATTTCAGAAGTTTTTCTAATCAAATAAGTATGCTGCTCCCTTAAAAGTGCCTTTCTTGTTGTGATCACAATAAGGGTTCCGTTTCCGAAATTAACTTGTTATCCGATGAGTCGGAACCCTTGTAAATAAATTACATAGTATTGACCAAAGAATAAGTACAGATCACTGTGTCTAGAATGGCGTTCAGAATGAAATACCAACAACATGAATCTTTCCTAACAAGTCGGTTTTTATACCCGACAAAATTCACAGGAAAACCAACCAATAAGCAAGTACGTGAATGAATCTATTGTAATTTAACACCAATGATACCATTATTTCAGCAATACACACCAATCTATGCGTGTATGTTTTGTCGACCAAATTTCTGTTGAATTTGGTCGACAAAACATACACGCATAGATTGATGTGTATTGCTGAAAGTGTAGAGCTTTGTCTGCACATTATGATTCTCTACTTGGTTAACATTATATAGCATTGCCTACATTGACTCTGAAAGGCAATTGCTAGAATTGTTTTTTGTTTTTTTTGGCTCTTCAAAATTTCAATTCAAAACTCTAAAAAGGTGTATACATACATAAGACTTAAAATAATCGTTTCTATCCAGCCTAGATAAATTTGAAAATTTAACTGTTCGACAATGAAAACCAGATTCAAAGTTGTAGGAACTTAGCACAACAGTAATACATAGCGAATCTAATCGTTGTATTTTAAACGTGTTTTTTCACCTTTATCACATTTTGCCATCTATGAAGAAATTCCCTCACGCCACAACATCACTGTCAGGTTTCAAGTTCACCTCAACAACACTTTGATCGGGACAAGATCGGCTGTTTACATCTACACCATTGTTCCCATCTCTAAACATGTTCTCCTCCAAGTTAAGATCTTCCAATCCAATATTTTCAGTTTCGTCATTTCTATCACCAATAACTTTATCATTGTCATTCAATTCATTTGTCACATCAATCGCCACTTCATCATAATGGGGTGGAGCTTTAGAAAACTCACCATCTTCTTCCATTTTTTTCTTCCAATTCCTGAAAGCCTTTTGTATTATTCTTGATGCATATTCCTCTTTTTGTCGAGTTAGTGTACTACTAACAATCTTGTATTCTATTTTATTTTTTTCTTCTTTAGGTTCACCTGCTTCCGGTGGGAGATCACCTCCATCACCCGTACCAAGAAAGTTTCTCGTGAGAGCATCGAGAATATCCCTACAGTAACAACGATCACCTTCGAATATCGGAATGTCTAACTTCACCAAGAGAAAGTGGTTTGGTTTGGGAAGCTGTAAAGGTTCTTCTAAATAATCTACAAAATCAGACAGTTGATCTAGGGCAATATACTGGGTTGCAATAGGATCATATTTCTCCCATTTTTCATAGTACATATCAAAGTCTTCGGGTGTGAGCCCATGCTGAACATCTTCAGTTGCTTGACTGAAATTTTCCAAAATCACAGCTATATACATATTGGTCACCACAAGAAATGTGACAATTAGGAATGTCACAAGATAAATTGTCGCAATTTTATAACTTCCACAATTTGCTTCTTCAGGCGGATAAGATATACAATCTTTTTCATTCATCAACCCATTCAATACACCGTCCCAGCCTCCAGAAGTGCACATTTGAAATAAAGTTATGATGCTTTGAAAAAATGTCTGAAAGTTAAATAAATCATCTAAACCCCCATAAGGAACTTTAACTTTCTTGAAAAAGTTCATTCCAAAGACGGCATAGATGAAGAGTACAAGAAATAGCAACAATGCTATATTAATCAACGCAGGTAGTGACACAGCAAGGGAGAACAGTAATGTTCTGATTCCTTTCGCCGATTTCACAAGTCGAAGTACTCTGCTGACACGGAAGACTCTAACTACACGCAGCAATGTTGGTGAAACAAAATACTCTTCTATGTATTTTGAAAGCGTCAAGCCTAAAATAGAATGTGAAAATGAAACATTTGTTTTACTTCATCAACATAATAAAGTTAATCACATGACATAATCTTTTAATAACCCGGCTCACTTGTAGCTCGCAATGTCTACATTGGATTTATCTTGAGCCTTTGTTCATTTTATGACATCTTTCAACTAAATAATTGATACAACCTTGGTATATACAGCCTTTTTACTTGCTTGATCATTTCACACTTAGAATAGATAACTTTTAGCTGATTAATTTCCAGGAAGTTTTGTATCGTGTAATAAATCAAGCTAGTGTCTACACAAATATCAATAATAATTCTTAAGTGATGTTTAAGTTATTTAGTTTAATTCACCTCTTCATAGTCTAAGGACAACTTTTGGAGTCAAGCAGAAGTCATTGTTTGAAAGCTATTTGTAAAATGAGAGTTTGCAAAAGGTGAGCGAAGTATCCTCCCAATACTATCAATAATTTAATATTTTTGAAAAGAACTTTAGCTTTGCCCACACATACTGTCTTAGGGAACTGTCATGCAAGACATCAAAAGAGATCTTCATCTTATGAAGAGGTCATTTTTAACTACTTCGTGAACACCACCAAGCGCCTGTTGCAATGTGCTCCCGTCTTCAAAAATTATAGAACTTTTATCTATCTAACACAGAAAATTCGACACTCTGGTGCCTAGATGTCAACAAATCAGTGCGAGAAATAACCTTTAAATTGGCAATTACGCTATAGAGAGTAGCTTACAAGTTAGATAAAGAAATGCATTTATAAGGAAAACTTCCTGTTGATAGCTTAAAAAAGGAATCATCCCCTTGAACTTGTTTAACGTACTCGACGTCTAACTATACCATGTTTGATAAATGTCAGATAAGGTAAGGAACTTGCTTTGTTAAAACTTATACCAAAGTTATCGAGTTCAAAACTAGGTAAATATTCTATATAGTTTTACAATTTTTGAACCGAAACAGCTCACGAATAGCGTGGTGAAACAGTAAGCAGTAAAACATTATTTCCACATAACATTCCTAATAGCTTGAACATCTACATTTACAATAATATATGACACTTCAATTAATTGGGATTTGAACACAACACAATATACTACATTGTTACATGCCATCACTACCATTTTAATCAGATGCTCAAAATAAGAGGAAGATATTTAGTAAAAATTTATTTCAACTAAAGGCTTGTGTTACGGAAATGAGTCTTACGCTTGTCGTAGATCGATATTGATCTGTATTTAGTTCAACTGTTATATATGCATTTAAAGTTATAAATAACAACCTTTAGACCTGACAGAGACCCGGACAAATATGTGTTAAAAACGGGGGCTTAACCAGGGCGAAACTTCGGCAGTACCCTCTTACAAAAAAAATTTAGAAGGTTGAAACATGTCATCATAAAAATTAACTTTATCTTCAGGTAATGACAAACTTCAGGATGTTTTACTTGAAAAAATGACTTCATTTGAATATCGTTCCTTTGTTTATTTGTTGAACTAATCTAGAAGTATCATAAGGACGCAAATCTATTCGTTTAACTATTTGGAAAACTGGATAACAGAGAGAAAAGAATTCGTCGAAATCATTGACCAAAGTTTGATGCTGTCGCTAAAGGCAATCACCACTATCAATAGATTTGGATGGATGACATACATTTCTTCTAGCATCAAACAGTGATTTGGGCCAAGCTGTCGTCCTTTTTTTTTTAAATAATTTGGCCGAACTTATTGGGTCGGTTTTAACTTTAAACATCTTAAACGCAACCTACTATTCGTGTTCAGTAGTGAAATACCTAGCTTCTTTGGTTGTTTGTTTATACCTCTTAAATAGAGCTCTGATTCAAAATGGTAATAGTAATTGATTCTATAATGAATTGACATGTCCTCAAGGAACTATTTCCTATTAATGGGTGCAACTTTCATGCAAAAACCTACAACTCAAAATCTGCATAAACTTCATCACTTTGTACAATTACTAGTAATCACTGGGTCGTGAGCCGAATATTTGATTCACAATTATTTCAGCCTTAGAGTTACTAAGTTTATCTGGCATTGTTTTGTTAGTCGTCATCGTATATCGTATTCTGAAGAGAACAATAATAACCAGACTGATATAGTAATTGACCTTTCAGCTTTCTAACCCGATTTCAAATAATTCGTAGCTAACTAATCAATCGGCGATTCTATAGCTATGCATTTGTAATCCATTGCTTAACCCAAAATAATTGATTAGTAGAATATGATTATCAAGAAATCATTAGATAAAAAATGTTGGATTTACCTTTGTCAGAAGGCAACAGAAGCTGCTTTTCAAGACAACGTCATCTTCTTTGGCTACTTGATCGGTTTTACGATTGTAATTGTTTGGCGAAGAAACGCGTTCAGATTCGTTCAGGTGGTTTTCATATAAAACTGACGTCGACTTCAACAAAGATCTCTGATAGGTGCTTAAGAATGGCTTAAATATGAAGGCAACAACAAGCAGAAGGTACAATTATGTTACACAGCATTTTATTGTGAAAGCACTCTCATCAAGAATAATCTTTTGAGTAACATAGACATATTGAGTATTGCCTACATAACAGCACATTTACACATTCATCTTTACAAAATAAATGAACATAATAAATGAAAATATTTCTTTGGAAAACTCTTTTTGCTATAAAAAAAAACCACATCACTTATTTATAGATCCTTTTAATCATTTTTACTTTGTCTACAATAGCTGTTATATATTTTGCATCCAAAATCCATTTTATGAAAAAAGGTCAACACGTTTCACAATACATATTAGTTTTTTAATTGGCTTAACTCGTTTTCCAATGGCAATTGAAATCGCAATGGTCAAATATTGTGCATACATCAAGATAGATTCTCGCCTGAGACAAGCCGAATGGTATGATTTACCCTCAGATGACTATGTAGCGCAGGGGTAAGGAAGTTGTCACCGATCGGCCGTTTTGAAATAAAACAAGAAGAGCTCGAAGGTTCAATGCAAGAATATCAATAATGCTTCATTATCATAAAGCACTCAGTATAGTATGGATTGAACCCTCAATCGGCCGTTAAGACAGCGTGTTTGACCAATCATCAAAAATGTGAGGTATACATGACAGTAAAAAATTAATTTGTTTCTGAAATATGAAATTGCAAACAAACCTTTCATTATGATTTGTTTCTGAGCATAAAAATGGGCATTATTTGCTTAAATTAAAAGCCAGAGTTGGTCAGTGACCTAAAATTATGACTACAAACACATGTTCAAAATGCCAACTCATTCCTTCGGTAGTAAATGAGACACAAAATATCACGCAAAGCTTTTACCGAAATTTTTAATGTACAAAAAGGGGCATGATTTTCTTATTCAAGTCTTGGTGCTTGATCAGCAACCTAGTATATATGTACCAAACACATGCATTAAGTTTCCTGAAGAAATAAATGACACACCTCATTGCTTATAAGACTTGAGTCACCAACTTCCAAGTAAAAAAAATGGCATACTTTGCTTAACATCGGAAATAGTTTGGGTCAGGGACCTAGCATAATGATCCTGAGAACATGTGCAAAGTTTTAGCCCGGTTCCCTTTAGAAGTTTATGAGATATCGTAGGTTTGACACTAGCACCTTCGTCGGGTAAGTTGAATAGCTCTTCTTTTTGTTTGATTTTCATAAAACTCTTTGACCTCCGATTGAGCAAAATTTGATTCAAACATGTATCATAGCGTCGAGTGCATTGGCTTGCATTATCAATTAATCGTTTCTATTTCCCTGTTTGACACTTTGACACCATACTTATGATCGTAGAGCCTGTCTCACATAGAAGCGTCAACTGACTTACAATTCTAAGCCTCCTTTGGAATGCTACCTTTCGTTCTTGACTCACGGACACGGTTGTGTCTAATCCATATAGCATATAATCGTCCGATTGCCAGAGATTCAATCAATTGACAATTGCCTTGGAAATGCCAAGTACATGTAGGCTAAACACTTTCGATCGGTTTAAGTCAAAGCCTATGTTTGCAATTGTTCCGAAATATAACATGCATGTAAGTTTGCAAAAAGAACAAATGATAAGTTTGGACTGAAATTATATTTATGTCTTTTCGTGCGGCACTTTCGATTGACGTTTACATGATACCTATTATCGTACACATCTTTGTGAGCCAGGAATCTCTACATAAACTTTGTCTTATTAATCAAATGTTAAAAACAAAATTAACAAGGGCTTACACATATTCCCTTTCAATTTAATTGAAAAAGAGAAACATTCACATTAAAAAAAAAAGAAAAAAAAAGAAGAAAAGCACTCGCGAAAAATGTATAAATGCAAAAACACTTTTTACACGTCAACTTTCAAAACATATCGATAATAACTAGCGCTACTCAAGATTGCATAATAGACAGGAAGTCTACACACTTCTAATGTCTGCCGATGGATACTACGTATTAGTATATTTACAGTATTGTACACATATCACAATGCCTTTAATCCTTAAAACTAATTGCAACTTGACCACAACGTCTTAAAGACACAGAATTGACGTAAACTAAACTCACGGAGTATATCAATATGTTGAAAGACAAAGCGCGCATGTCATTATGTGATTTTCTTTTTACGTTTCTTCACCAATTAATGATTACATATTAAAATCAAAACCAAACACGTTTGGTAACATGATCTCACACTGTCTGATTATTTAGTTTGCTTAATGTTCATTCAGCGTCACAGTCGCAAGATTTCAATTTCGGATTACATATCTAATGATTAAAATAAATGTGTTCCATTGTGTTCAACCCTTTAAAGCATTTGAGGAAGTATAATAAAGCGTTTTCTAGGAAGAAAAAAAGCATATAAGCTATAAAAGATCACTTAAAGCAGTATTTTGTTTTGTAGAGAACGATATTGACCGAGATGAATAACGTCATCGGCGAAAATGGTAAAGAATCACACAAGTCGTTGTAAAAAGTATTTCACCTTATCACATTTGCTGACAATGCATTTTGTTCTCTTTTATGCCACGACATCGCTATCTGGGTTCAAATCAACCTGAAAAACAATTTGGCTTGCATCTTCGGTACCAGTATTGAAATCTGCAGCGGTATTACCTATACCGAATTGTTCACTATTTGTATCATTTCTAAGATTGTCCATTTCTATATTTTCAATTACACCATTATTGTCCTCAATCGTTTTGTCATTATCATTCACTTCAGAGACTATCTCAATTGTGACTTCGTCATAGGGAGGAGGGCTTTTTGAAAAATCACTTCCCCCTCCGTGGGACTTTCTCCAATTTCTGAAAGCTTTCTGAATTATTCTAGCTGCATATTCTTCCTTCTGTCGCATAAGTGTACTACTAACTAACTTATATTCTATTTTGCTCTTTTCCTCTCTTAGTCCGGCTGCTTCCGGTGGTAGATCACCCCCATCACCCGTACCAAGAAAGTTTCTTGTGAGAGCATCGAGAATATCCCTACAGTAACAACGATCACCTTCGAATATCGGAATATCTAACTTCACCAAGAGAAAGTGGTTTGGTTTAGGAAGCCGTAAAGGTTCTTCTAAATAATCTACAAAATCAGACAGCTGATCAAGTGTTATGTACTGGGTCGCTTCTGGATCATATTTCTCCCATTTTTCATAGTACATGTCGAAGTCTTCAGGCGTTAGTCCGTGCTGCACGTCTTCGGTAGCCTGACTAAAGTTCTCCAAAATCACAGCTATATACATATTTACGACGACGAGAAATGTTAAAATGAGGTATGTAACAAGATAAATTGTTGCGATTTTGTAACTTCCACAATTTGCTTCCTCTGGTGGATAAGATATACAATCTTTTTCATTCATCAACCCATTCAATACACCGTCCCAGCCTCCAGAAGTGCACATTTGAAAAAGAGTAATGATGCTTTGAAAAAATGTCTGGAAATTAAATACATCATCCAGTCCTCCATGAGGAACTTTTACTTTTTTGAAAAAGTTCATTCCAAAAACTGCGTAGATGAAAAGTACAAGGAATAACAGTAGCCCTATGTTAAACAAAGCTGGGAGCGACACAGCGAGGGAGAAAAGTAATGTTCTAATTCCTTTCGCCGATTTCACAAGTCGAAGTACTCTGCTGACACGGAAGACTCTAACTACACGCAGCAAGGTTGGTGAAACAAAATACTCCTCTATGTATTTTGAAAGTGTTAAGCCTACAAAAGAAAATACAAAACATAAACATATACTTGTAGTATAAAAATCAGCTAATAAACAAAGAAAGAAAGGCATGCACATTCCTTTATGTCATTCAGAGTTCCTTCATGGCCACACTAATCGATAAAATGCATCTTTTCTATCAATAAGGGAGAAAGATTTATCGAAATCTCCCAACCTCTCATCTAATAGGAAATTTTGATAACCCATTACCGACACGGATATGAATCGAACAATTACAAATTCGTTTAATTGTTTTACATATTTCGAAGCTGATTTCTTGAAGAGACGAAGGATTTAGAGCTTCAATTTGAAAACGCAGACGTACATGCAGATGTTAGTGCACCCTTATTCTCTCATTGATGGAAACCATTGTGTTCAACTTAGAATTTGCGCAGTCAGATCAATTGCATTGATTGTAAGCCTTAATCATTTTAGTATTATATGTCGGATTATATCTACTCATTCTTTGTGTCGTTATAATAACATTTTTTAGAGATTCAAATGCATTTGTTGTTTTTTTTATTCCAGGGAGTTTTGTCTTGTGACGACTCAACTATTGGATGACAACAACTTTCTACATGAAAAGCAAGCCACGAGAGGGCTTTTTACGCAATTTTGAAAAGTATCAGTTTGGATCACCCTGTCTAATCCATGCAGACTAATCCATTATGAATTGATAGTTCGGATGATTTAAAAAAAGAGAAACCTTTAGTAACGAAAATGGTATAGTTGCGTGAATAAAACCGCATTTAAAGTATACATGTACATTGAACACAGAAATTTATCAGAAGCATCTTTAAGAGCCGAATTCAAAAGCCTGTGTGGACTGCACAGCATGATCTAGTCGATACTTTTGAGCAGGAAACATGTATACACCGATACCCCATCACCATGCCTACATTATGGATACATGTACTCTCACAATAGAATAGTACGATTCATTGTACGGGAGGAAGGACACAACAAAACACAAAACACATGTATCTCCCAGAGCAGATTTCCAAATCCAGGAAGGTGCGATTGTTCATCAAGACCATGTCATTTGTGTATCATTCTTCATGAGCTAAATTGTAGCATATTTCACTTGGACGTCCGTGCTCATGCAATAATTTATATGAGGACCATAACCATATTTCTTCTCTTTGTAACATTTTCATGTCAAAATTCTAGTAAATATATAAAGGTGATGAACAAAACCCCATGCACTTCCAGACCATGAGACCAACACATAGAATTTTAACGAAGGTGACAATACAAATCATATAGGTAACTTTTTCAAGCAAGGAACTAACTTGTGTTGGTATACGAATCTTTTACATTAAAACGTGTTATTTCATTCAGTACAGCACATCAACTTTATGGATGGCATACATATGTATTTTGTAGAGGGCTTGTGTAATGAATCGATGCCGTGGATATTGACCCACCACACTTAAAGGAACGTTTGTGTAAAACCATTACACAGGGTACTGACATGACATATAATATGAAGCACACATATGTTTACTGGTTACATTACTACACTGTACATAGACAGGCAGTCATTCGACACAGGAGTATCTACGACAATCAATGGGGAGGCTTTATTAGAACACAAAGGCTTCAGATAATCAGTAATAAGGGTGTTCGAGTCAATAAAGTAATACATTCATCAAAATATGTTATGTACCGCTAGCAGGTTGAATGTAAACAAATGATCTGATACATGTTGTAAATACCAAATTAATTATTCCAACTGTTAACTCAAGCTTTTTCTGGGCATATTATACTCTTTATAAATTTAGGATTCGCTTTCCGTGTAATGGTGAGCATGTTAAAAACTATACTTTGTAAATTATCGGCTTTTATACGTAGCCCTGACTTATTCAAAGCAAAGAACCATAGTATACAGCTTTATATTTAGTTCTGATTTATTTAAAGCCAATTTCATTGTACAATCATAATATATACAAACTAGAGGAATACCACTCCTAGACATACAATCACACAAAAGCCTACTGCGCAGCTAAGGATAGAGAATTGTTGAAAGCTTAGCAACTGCATTGAATCTTCTTATTGATCCAATCACTTTGAAAGGCATATAATTGAAATATGTAAATCACGTCAGCTCGCCACCAATCAAGATGAACAGGTAGCCTTTTGTTGAACCATTTCAATAATGTAGACATACATATCATGATATTGTCAAACGTAATATCAGGCATTAGGCTGTGCTAACTGCCCAGAAACACCAATATCGCCACCGAGTGGCTTGGCACAAGTTTAAAGCTTCCTTTGCAATTGATGTTAAACAAATTAGGTAAACTAATAAGTGAACACATTTGATGATTCCTTTTCAAATCGGAGTTGAGTGCCCTTGTTAAATAAGAGTAAATATTTTATCTTTGACTCTTTTCATCAATATCTCTCTGTAGAGTGTTTAGTGTACTTTAGAGAAAACTAAACTATTGTTGCCTCAACAACGATAACATGTACATACCTTAAACCGAAAAACAAGTTTTTGGTGACATAATATTAATTCCTATAAAATTCCAATGGAATTTTTGGAGACATAATATTAATTCCTATGAAATTCAATTGGAATGTAAAGAAATAAGAAAGTTACAGTTTATAAAAATAAAGTTTACTAAGTTCATAAAGTGGTTGCTTTAAATTTGACCTCGGGTACATTTTTGTTCGCTTTCATTGTTTATAATCTGACAAATGCTATGCTTTGACGTCCAAAACATTTTGTTATTGCCTCTAAATGCAAACATGTAGCTTCAATGGCACTTTTACTTTTTTAATTTCAACTGAATAAGTTCTTCTTGTATAATATTAGCACTGCACTCAACACAAAACATAGGTCAAACAATCATAATTATTTCGATTTCCTGTCTTGTATTTACATATCTTTCACCAGTAGAGTAAGACTTGATCAAAATAAATTTTACTTCATCATATAAACTGTAACCACCTGAAGTTAATAATAATTGCTGACGTACATGTACGAAATAGATGTCCAAAATTTCGCCTATTTTGTATGTAGCCTAGGTAACTATTGGTAAATATTCGGATATGAAAATATTGTCAATGACTCGTTTATATTGGCACACTTTTGAAATTCGAAAATAAATTGTAATTGAGAGGAAGATAGATTTTATCAATAGGTCACACGATTTACAGTTTAAGATGTTCACCCATCCCTAAATCATACTATTTGACAATAACCAATTTCAGCGAAGAACATGCAAGAACCCTTTACCAATAAGAAAAAGTAAGAAAAACAAAATAAAAATATCTATAGCTAACCTGGTAGGCTCAAGTGTTTCATTCTCAATTTTCGCACAACCGGTCCAACGATTGGCTTGGGTTGTTTAAAGACGCTGTTCTGTGAGAATCTCCAGAGATACGGGTTCCGTAATACATAAAAACATCGAGAGCGGTAAAGGCATTGGCGTAGCCACCGGACAAATTAAACATGCAATTCATATATCAATAAATTGGAACCTATAACATAATTATAGAAATCCTTCGTTGATCAATTTGGATATTGAACACAGACGCAATGGTGTACCATTTCCTTGTAACGACTTCAATAGTTGTATTTTTTCTGATATCACACCCATCGAGTAACCTTCAAATAAGATAAATCCAAGTTAAGTAAATGTCGTGTTTAAGGTCAGGATAGTTTTTGTGCTATAACATGGTGAAGTTATTGTCATTTTTTAATGTTGAACCAAAAGTATTGTACATTGTGGTAAACATATGTTCGATTGTATACACTGGTGAAGATTACATTGTTCAAAATAGGTATGATGTGAGGTCAAACAAATAGCAAAAAGCAAACGTCGTCATTTATTAAACTTTCCCTCATTTTCATTTCATTTACCGAGAAATGTTTTTGTCCTCGAATCTTTCGAGTCGTATTTCACTTAACAAGTTTTCTTTTGAATTAACAACCTTAAGTTAGTTGGAATGTTGTTTAAAAGATGACAGTACAAAGCAAAATATAAGTACAAGAGCACACTCACTACAGAGGTAACTCACACTTGTGAACAAAATATGTAAACCTCAGCAAACACTTAAAACAACATTAAGGGAGTTGGCATGCCACATGGGTGGATACAAATTAAGCCTTTAATGAATACGTGAATTTAGAATGAGGAAGCGAGAACACCCTTTCTTGTGAGACATTACACTAGAAATTCGCATTTAGGTATTTTATGCAAGTTTCTACTGCAAAGACTTTCCTTTGAGCTATTGTTTATTATCTAGACTTCTTACCAATAAGAATCATTAACTCTGTTTTATAGAGTCAAATATATTTAATACCGAAAATGCACTTGTATCAAAGACATATCAAATACAATGTACAAATATACGTATCACGAATCAATTCATATTGGTGTCACTGTAAAACTTCTTGTCTGGTTTCTGCATATTTACATACATTCAAATCTAAACGTGATTAATTTATCCAACAAAATAAATGTAATGATCTAAGTAGCTGATCCCTATGACGTAACCAACTCATCGACTTATCTATAACCACCCACCAAAATGTTCAACCAAGTACAAATGTTAAGCCCAATCTTAATGGATCTACATCATTGAATTCAAAACATGGTACCTTGCCTATAGACATTTCTCTCAGTATGTTACATATTTCGTCTTCGGCTGTATGCTTTACTTTATCAAAATGTATTTAATGTGTCCACTCTGTTTTGAAAACAGTATCGTTATGTCAATACATGTGAAGATACACTCGTGTGAAAGGTGTGATTATTCAATACGATATATACATACATGTATATACCTACAAACGTGCAACTGAGTAATGGAGACATTAAAAACTATTTTGAAAAAAGGAATTACAAGCCAGTTTACTTTTGTATCACCAAGTTTAACATAAGATTATTTAGACTGTTTAGTTCAAAAGAAGGAAAAGTTGCATTATTAACACAACTTAAGATTGGGCATAACGAATAAAACAAAACAAAAGTCACTCTCATGTAAGATTTTCTTTATCAAGAAGAATTATATCACTAGCCACGTCTTTCATTTAACTTCATTTTTGTTCTAAATGTCAAACAATGAACTTTATTTTAATTGGCAGAAACAACGTATTAGTGCATGATGATGAATATACAGTTTGTATGGTCCAAAATTGATTGATATAGATTTTCAACAGGATAAGTCTTACGGAAGGTCTTTGATTTTACCCAAATGCTTGGTCAAGCCCTGATCGGGAAGTCTGTAAATGGATTCACATCTCCAATAAAAACCACCATCACAGTATAACTGACCAATATAACTGAGAAATGTTGAGGCGATGTAAGGTCCTATGAAGTTTAAAATTTAAAATCAACCCAAACAGACAAAAGTACACAGACCATGTACACACTTAGTCTGAAGTATGGATTATAGGATCGCATGGCCTATGTGTTTAATATGGAATATATGCTGTCTCTATTGCAACCACCACATGATCGAAACTTTGTTGTAAACTCCTGCATTTTAAACTCCTATTCGATCCACAGTAAAAATAACTCCAAAAGTGGGTAAAAGTAAGATTGATAGACGAGTCCAAAGAGGCAAAGATACAAGGGGTCAACTTAGTACCACACGCATACCTTCTCACAGGAACGTAAAGTAAAAATAAAAATATAAACACCTATCAGAATTCGTATTATTGGAACTCATTTGATGAACCAATTAAATCACAGGCAAATGACGACCTCTGTGTCGGTCGTTTTATTCATTTATTCATTACGAGAACGGCATTACCATCAGTAAGATCAAACTCAAAGCTGACAACCCAAACTTGGTTAGTATCAGAGAAAGAGATTAGGTACAGTAAGAAAGGAAGGGGGATCGCATCACTATCACACCACCACTTACTGCTGACAATAAGGTCTGAAAGTAACCACATGGAAATGTCATAAAGAAATTGTATCATAATGGCCCCCGTTTGACAATGTAAAAGAAAAAAACGATACAACAAACAAAAAGTGTCAGATATGGCGATGAAATAAAGAAACTTCATGAATGTCTTATTTGACAATGTTATAAGGAAAGGGTTAGAAAAGACCACCTTGTCAACATTATGAGATTATTAATTTATGGACCTATTGTACAAACTTTGCTTGGCATGTGTTCTCAACACACAAACCAAATAATGTTAAAATCAGTTGAAGGTTAGTAGAAAGAAGTATATCCATCTAAATGAGCTATGAGTAGGCATTTTAAGTTTAAAAGTTTTAGGTAGAGACCCTGTGTCACCTGAAAAGGAGTTTGCTATCATTTCTCTTCAATTGTGCCAAATTGAATGCCAGAATGTCTTATTAGGAGCGCAGGCATGGATCAGTTTAAAAGGGGGGTAATTCGTCATCATTGTGATTATGATGAAGGTTTTACATGTTTAACCATTTGATGCACATATATTGTGGTTGTTGGCGCTTTATTTCTTTATTTCTCCCTGTTGCTTCTACAACTAAATCTAGGCCTAGGCCAAATATGCTTAACTTTGACTGTCCCCGTAATAGAGTTAATATGCATGTAATGTTTCTTTTACAACCATTACCCATCATAACATAAAGATATTTAAAGACTTAATAGACTTTGACAATATGAATATAAGAATTCGAACTAAGCACCATTGCCTATAAATTATCATACTTTTCCAGCGGCATTTTAACTACACAGCTTTGTAAAAAGAGGTCCGTACTTCGTTGTAAGACTAATAATGGTATTCTATTGATCATAAGATAAGCAGACAGACACATGCTATTCATGTGTCAAGAAAGAAGCTTCTATTGCTAAATTTGTACATATATCTATTTCAAACTACAATGACCACAACCCGACAGCCTCTGAACCTATCGACCCACTTTCCAACATGGATCAGAGGCCCATGCACTGTACATGTATCTATGCACTAAATATCTATGACGTCCGTCTATAAACGAAGAAGCTATGACATCCGCGTAGAAACAGATACACACTAAGCATTGCCTACTACTCCACCTGTGATAAAGTCATAGAGCTGTATTGGTACCTGGCTAGTTTCTCAAATACATTGTCTGCTATGATTTATTGAAAGCTGATGATGATACACATAGATGATAGCAGCTGATAACTACATTTACCCACAACAATGGGTGAAAACAACAATGTTCAAGGGAGCATATATAACAATCAGTATGACCTGGTTTTACATTCCAATACCGGGAGTCAATCTGTACATACACACAATGGATTCACAATTTCACAACACAAATCCTCCTGGTTTAGTTCATCTATCCGATAAAGTCAACGCTTTCCAAAAGACACATGGCATTTTTCAGCGGATGACGTTGGCGTTATATGTGTTCATTAAGGATGTATTTGTGAAATAAACATTGAATTTATTGATATAGCAGGTAGACCTGCCAGGCTGCCACATAATCCTTTTGAAATGTTTAGCTCGTGCCAAAAGTGGTCTATCTCAAGAAAAAAAATCAGCATTTCAGTTTCCTTTATTTTTGATGTCATCAAAACCAAAACGCATTTTAAATTAAAACCCGTCTGATGTCATTTGATACAAAATACAATAATTCATACAATACTGTTTTCGGATATTTGATCAATTACAGTTTTGAGATGTTTATAAAGCCATTTGAAACAGAACATTCCATGTACCTATCAGAGATATCTAACTGCTTATCAACATTAATTTACAGGTTTATGAGGTCTCCTTTTGTTTTGTTCCGAACATAAAGAGAAAAGGCAATCTCGGCCACTCAATAATGGTAAAA
Source organism: Cerastoderma edule (assembly GCA_947846245.1). NCBI lineage: Eukaryota > Metazoa > Mollusca > Bivalvia > Cardiida > Cardiidae > Cerastoderma > Cerastoderma edule. The sequence goes on from OX401404.1 coordinate 9,804,426, forward strand.
TAACATTGCATCCTTTTTTAAAATCATATTTCGAGCATTCTTAATATATCCTTCAGTATTTGCTATAGCTGAAAATAACTTTCGATGACTTTACTGCAAGCTTGATTGTTGCAAAATATATTTCGTATTTTGAGAAGTGTTGTACTTTCTCAGTTTAGAAAAAATCACCTTTTAATGTAGGGAAAGACTCACTTTGCAATCTAGAAAAAACACATTGATTTTGTTCTCCTTCTTTCAAGCGGCAAAGACCAACTTAATTTTTAAAATGTATTGCAAAAATGTACAAGAAAGTTATTTTAAAAAATTAGAGGAAATAACAAACAAAAATAACTTACCTAGGATGGATAAAACCACGACGACAAAGTCAAACACATTCCAGGGTATTTTGAAATAATAATGGCGAAGAGCGAGCAGTTTCATACTGCATTCGGCGGAGAAGATGACGATAAAGGAGAAGTTGATCCAGTACAAGACAATCGTGAACTCGTCCGTCTGTCCGTAGTGCTCCATCATCATGGTAATCATGTTCAACATGATAATCACCATGATCGCAATGTCAAAAATCTGGTTGGTTGTGATGTCGAACAGAACGTTGCCTGGAAACCACTGTAGAAAAAGACGGAAAAATGCATCACATGTCTGATCTGGACAAACTATTCTTAAAGAATATGACAAAACTCAGGAGTGCAACATCTACATTCAATGTATTCCGAAATTGTTGTGAACTGTAGAACATAATCCAATCCCTAGACATTGACAGTTTTCCAACACTTCGTTACCTTTGTCAATGGCCATGCAGGTGCCGCCTTCCTGAGTTTTCAACAAATGAACAATGTATAGACAATTGATATGTGAATCCTTAAGGTTACGAAATATTCAAAATTTGCTGAGCTGGACCTATAACCTCTTATCGATTCCACTAAATAAATAAACCTATATTTTTTTATTCGAAATACTTGGATATTTAAATGATGACATTTGAACCTTTAATTAAAAACCTTATTGGGAACAATTCAGTTTTTACAAATAACTACGATTCAAGATAACAAATTACTTTAAAAAGAGAAAAGTATTTCTTGAAAAGCTTAATTAATGGAATAAATAAGAATCCTCAAATTGTGATCTTGTTGCACTCCCTTAAATGCAAATGACCCTCACAATGCCCTACTTAAATTACTTGCAAATGTCGGATTGTAATAAAGAAACAAAAGTGACATAATTGCATGATATGCCTATATGTTATCCTAAAGATTGGTGACCTGAATCTAGAGAATACAGATACGTTGAACTGGAAAGGCAAAGTGTCAACTTTACTATTCTCGAAGAGAATAAAAATAACTAGACTAAAATATATTCCATCAGGCAAATAGCAGTCCTAGATGATAAGGCAAGCAAGCCTACAATGATGCCCTTTATTGAACAAATGAATCAATGTTGTAGCTTTGTCGTCTGAATGGGTTTGTGTAACTTTAATAACAAAGCATGCCAGGTTACACTAAATTGATTGATTATATCTAAATTACTATCATAATGCAAAATGCCTTCAGACATGCTTTTATTATTTTCTATCAACGTTCGTGGGAAAATGCACATCACGTGTCCCAAGCAAATCGCATTGTATAGTCTTTTAATATAAAAATTAATAACAATGATGAGTAACTTAATAATAATAACAGTTCTTATAAATCCCACTGAGTTATTCAAATTCAAATTGTAGTGATTAATAAAATCCAACCCTCAATCTCATTAGACTTTTGTTATAGTTTCAATGTAAAATAATCAGCGGATCTTTACTTTTCTGAGAATGAACTAACTACAAATGGATAAAAGTAGGAGATTTATTTTTTTCAAGAAAATTTTTGTCAATAGAAATATCTAAAGCAAAATATCAATTACGTATTGTATACAAAGAATGCTGGGATATTACAGGAGCATGGGACTACTGTTAAGCCTAGTTATTATAATGCCAAAATTATATTTTAATATCAATTATATCGAACTGTTATCAAGTATAGTCAGTATGCATAATAACATTGATTACCTGAAAACAAAATGCATGCAAATAGTTAACAATTAAGGAAAAGGGTGACATATAAAGCACTTTCAAAAGCTGTCGACATAAATGTGACCTTAGGATCTGAAATTTGATAGACAGAAGCCACAAATATGTACAAAGAAATGTTGTAATATTTCAAGTACTGTAGCATTATCATTACCCTATGACAAAAGACTGTAAATGCCGTTATCTGGAAAGAAGAATATACCTCTCCATCAAATGCTTGTAGATAAAATGTTCATCAAAGCTCTTCAATCAATTAATTCATGCCAATTTTAGTTTTAACGAAGCCTGTCATTTTCCATGAATAAGAGTCAGCATTTATGGTTTTTAAACAAGTAATTTAACCCGATATATTGAATAAAGTCATAGAAAGTTCAATAGCAACTAGGTCTGAGCATTTAACACATCTGTCTGGTATGGATTATTTGGATTGATCAACTTAAAATCTGAGCCTTGCAAACATCACAGACTTCCTGACCATCTTGTTCTGTCAGAATAAGACTTCCTGACCATCTTGTTCTGTCAGAATCAGACTTCCTGACCATCTTGTCCTGTCAGAATCAGACTTCTTGACCATCTTGTTCTGTCAGAATAAAGCAACACTTGAAATAAGTGTAGGTACTAAAACGTAGATAGCTATGTCTAGTTAAGCATGTCAGCAAAGATGTTTAAACCAGTACCTTAATGAATACATAGGCTACATACAATAGTCATAAAAAATATAATGCATTGACCAAACTCTTAATCAAGTAGATAACTGTTTCCTATGATATGGTTTTTTTCTCCAATAAAGCAAATTCTGAATTTAAAAGTACAAACTATAAAGCAAAGAAAAACTATATTTGTTTTCTTTTATCAGTACTTTGGGTAACTGTTTCATCAAACATCGTAACTAGTTGTGTTAAAAGTCAGACTTCTAGTACAAAAATGCATTTTAGTCTATCAAGCACATGCAGATACTACAACACAGGGAACACAAAAGGCTGTTGAAGAAAAGATGTTAACATGTAATTATTTTTTAACACAAAGGAAAGCCCTTCGTCTTTGGTAAAATTTGGAATACACACGCTTGGATAAACATATATCATTTCAAGTGTTTTCAAGGTGATCTAAACTGCATGGGAGTGAAACGGAGTTCAATTGAGAAAAAGAGAAAGAAAAAAGACAAAAAAGATGTGAAAGAAGATTTCTATTTCACGTGAGTTCACATCTTGGAAAAGATTTATTTTTTAAAAGTGAACACTGCAAGGTGACAAAGTGAATCAAATCATCATGTGATTTGGAAAGTGTGAATGAAATAATGATCTGAGAAGAAAAGAGTAGAAACATACACGTTGAAGAGGGTGTGCGGTTGATAAATGTGAAAACCTTAAAAAAGAAAAATGTCGTCAAGTAGGCAGAGCATTTTCCATATTTATTTTTTTCAATGAGTGAAAGATTGATTATGAGACTTCCTAAAGAAATAAATGTAAGTGACCTAAAGAAATACATGTAATTGACCTAAAGAAATACATGTAAGTGACCTAAAGAAATACATGTAAATGACCTAAAGAAATACATGTAAGTGACCTAATGAAATACATGTAAGTGACCTAAAGAAATACATGTAAGTGACCTAAAGAAATACATGTAAGTGACCTAAAGAAATACATGTAAGTGACCTAAAGAAATACATGTAAGTGACCTAAAGAAATACATGTAAATGACCTAAAGAAATACATGTAAGTGACCTCAAGAAATACATGTAAGTGACCTAAAGAAATACATGTAAGTGACCTAAAGAAATACATGTAAATGACCATGTAAGTGAAAGAAATACATGTAAGTGACCTAAAGAAATACATGTAAGTGACCTAAAGAAATACATGTAAGTGACCTAAAGAAATACATGTAAGTGACCTAAAGAAATACATGTAAGTGACCTAAAGAAATACATGTAAGTGACCTAAAGAAAAACATGTAAGTGAAAAACATTAAGGGGAGTGATGTTTTAGATTTCAGAATGTAGTTCATTTAGAAAGTTGAATGGTTAACTATCACATACAGAATTTGTTTGATTTAGGGTTATATTGGTTGCAGTGGTAATCAAGTGTAATATAGAACTCAAGCCACATGTATGTGCTCCTTATAGTACTTACAGAATATATCTTTACAAGCGACAAATCACTTCGAAGTGGCTAGTACTTTTTTTATCAGTTTTAAGCTTAAACCACTCCTAAAATCAAGTGAGACTCTAACATTCCTTACACTACACCTAGTGTATTCATACGCCTGAGTGTTGAAATGGGTGGGATTAATTCCTATTATCCCTCCTGATCTTTCATTTTACCCATGTTTAACTGCAACAGGGTCATTGTTAAGGAACACAATGAATAGAATAACCAACTGAATTAAACTGGCGTAAAAAACATTTGCAACGTTCGTTGAACGTTTATGCAAATAAGGCACCTAATGCATTGTTTTAGAGAACATGCTGGTATATATAGAGACAAAACAACCGCTTAGTGTACGACAGTGTTTTTTCACTACTGATCGGATGTGTTTGTGTCTTTGAAAGGTTCATTTGCTCGGTTCGTTACACATGTTACTCCAATGGGGTGTTTATCAGGTAGAAAAATCGAGTTCAATTAACCTGTACATGAATCATCTAAACTAATTTTGACCACAGATGAGTAACACTCATAATGTAAGTGTGTACGTGTCCACTCTACTCCTTATCCGACTTTCTATAGACCAAACTATAGGGCTTGGTCAATGAGAGAGACCTGTGAACATGGTAAAAGTTAACAGATTTGGTTACCCTTGCTTAGTAATTAGGATAAAAATCTTTTTGATCAAAGGTCACAGTTGGTTTTAATAAGATTAGTTGGATGCTGGGAATTGAACACAAAAGTTATGTTTCAGAGGGGAAACATTTAACGATGCAGTGTCTTTTTGGAATTTCATTCATATCAGGCAGTAGTAAAAAATAATCTAAGTGGTGGGGTGAAGAACAGGAGACAGTTAGATAAAACAAGGAGCTTCCTGACTTTTTTCCATCTTGCCTTATTGTTTGGTCCCTCTTTAAATCAACACTAAGTTAATATAACATGGCAATCAGTACACATATAACTTAACCACATACTTTCTAAATGGCTTACACAACCTGTTTCTTTGCTGTTTTAACCCTTTACCAAACATTAACGACATTTAACGTCTTTGTTGCAGACGACTCTGGAAAACATTGTGGTAAAGGGAGAGATTGCTTGTGACAAGCAATTTTTCCTTTTCCCACAATGTTTTTTGCCCTACCAGAAGAGTATCTTCCAATTTCATCACATTTTATAATGCCGTCTGCAAAATCTTTCAATTTGGCACAGTCTAAAAGTTGGTGTTCGGTAAAGAGTTAAGCTGTGTTCGAAAGTATAAAATCATGGCAACCCCTGGAACCAAACCAGTACTATTCCGTTTTGAGCTTGATCTTGCTTTTCAAAACGTAATGTTATCTCCGTTACCCAGAATGCCATGGAGGGAAGCCATTACTACCAGTGTTATCTGGCATTGGTATGACTTTCATTTTCAAGTTGTAATAATAACAAAATTATCCAGAGTACCATAGAGGGAAGCCCTTACTGCCATTGTGTTTTTGTCTTTGATAAGCCATGGCTTTTCCAGCTGTAGAGCTGTTCCCGTTACCCAGAGTGCCAAGGAGGGTGGTCATTACTATCAGTGCTATTTGGTCTTTGGTATGACCTTGACTTTAAATTGTAGTAATGCTATCAACACTTCCCAGAGTACCATAGAAGAAAGTTAAAGCTTTGTGCGCCTTCGCGTACATAAGAGGGTCTACACATGATGCCTAATGCAGTTATGGTGATTGTGAGAGAGCGGCATGAATTATTTGCACAGCGTAGACATAAGGCAAAAGTCTACAAGGCAAACCCATTCATTTAATTGGAAAATTTTTTAAAAAAATGTAACAATAGAACAAATAAGTTCACAATCTCATTATTGCCATATCTAGAACACCTTGATTTTATCTTTTCATGCTGCTTTAAACTAACTGTACCGATTAAACAAGTTGCTCTCAACTTCTTTATTTTAACGTCTGGAAAACATTGAATCTTTTTTTAAAAACTCTTGATTCATTGAAACATGTTTGACTGAAAACAATGTTAATTTTGTTACGTACCACTTGATAAGTTGTGTATTGGGAATAATGGACATATTCACTACATATTCCATAAATCAATCAAACTAATAGAGAAGTCAAGAGCTAAACTGGGTATTCAATCAATTAAGCCGTTCTGATTTGACTGCGTTATTGTCAGGAACCATAAATATACACCTTCATCTGATTGGGTCATTATAAAAAAAACATTTAGTAATAAAATCAAATGTCAGGAAGCTCCAACTAGTGTTACTATCAGAACATTGTTGCTGAGGGACATAAGTGCATTCTTTTGTCAAAACAAATCACAGCGACGGTGATGTGCACTTTAATTGAACAATGTAAAGATAATATCCTGCAACTCTATAGAAAGAAGAATTGGTGCTTTGGACCCAAAATCCTAATCTGGACAAATTAGGAGAGCAAGAAACAGAAGTAAATCAAGTAATGACTCGTCTGATATTCATGCAGAAAAAAGGAACGTATTTCTAATATACAGTTGACAAAATTCACGTCACTTACTGATTTAAAGATAAAAAATCTAATTCAAACTAATAGCAAAGTCTAAGATATTGATGCGAGTTGCAGGATAAAAGACGAATGTAAAAAAGAGTATATATATAATGTGTGCTATGGATCAAAGGCAGCTGTAGCAGCTGCAATGAGAACTAACTGTAGGTCGGGGTATAGATTTCTGGGGACTCTTCGACTGCATCCTCTTCATAGCGTTGTAGTATTTTTTCTGATCTTCAGTCATGAACATTTCTAGAGATCCAGCCTGCGGGATAGAGACATACAAGCATGTACACACTTAAACAGAGCAACAGTGGTTGTCCAGCCAAGAGAGAGAAAGAGAACGGAGAATGACTTACATACATTCACCATACAACCATCACCCAAGAAATAGTTTTACATGTATCATACCCAGCATGCATCCATCCGGTACCCAGTAAGTGCATTTCATTAAGGGGCACCAACTTAAGTGCTCTGAGCAAGGTATTTCAAACATTTGATAACAAGCAATGTTCTTTGAACAAGTACATAATACATACAAAATAATGAAATATCCAATTGTTATATATAAGTTTTAACAGATTCCTTTTGTAGTTAATTGTTGGAATGCAGAAGACAATGGTTTGATACTTAGTTCAGATAGTCTTCAACAAAGAGTGGGGATAACTTCGCCTTGCATAACCCTAACTAATCTAATAATGAAATTTACTTTTATATATTCTTTTGTAAAATACTGCTTAACAGCTGCTTTCGTTTTTTAAGTATAGTGAACTTTTGAGAGAGGGTTGAACAGAGTATACAAAGGTAGGGTAAAGGATTAATATACTTTGACTTAAGCCACCTATATATTGATTACACTGCAATTGGACAAAGGAGTACAATATAATTAATAGTATGGAGTAAAATAATATCCTTGGAATTTTTTCCACGAGAATAAGTCATCAAATTATTAAAAAATGCTTTTATATTGATTTCCAAGAATTTTTCATAAGCGGTCTTTAAAATTACCTACCTATCATTGTTGAAATTCATCCTTCCCTTGAGGAAATTGTATCTGGGTCCAAATTGTGGACAAAAATAGCTAAAACTGGCTGGCAGCCATTTTGACAAAATTATGAATTGCTTACTTGGAGATTTATTCTAGAGACTTGTAGCAAATTGGGCAATCAGATATCATGAAGTAAGAATAAGGGGACAGATAAATGCCTGGCACTTTAATAAGTATAAATTTGATGTATATATTGAAAGGAAGGTACCAAATTATAACCAGATAACATGGGCAGACTTTTATAAAAGCATATCTATATATAAAGGACATAGTAAGGGTGTACACTTACATGGTACCAGATGAATATGCCGAGCATTTTACACAGCAATTACAGGTTAGACACTATACCTATACAAACTGTAGCCAATCAATGTTAACAAACAGCCTTTCTCAACACATTTTGAAAATAGCATTTCAAAAATAGATTAAGACCAATTGATAATAAAAAAAATCAAAACCAACTCAAGACCCCTGCCTCCCCCACCCACCCACCCCCAAAAAAAAAAAATCATTGAAGCTCAAAGTATGGATCCCTTTATTTGATGGGGTTTATTGCAATATCATAGTAAGTGGCTTATAAATGTGAAGCACTTACTTTAGTCTAGCATTGAACCCTTGCCATCATATACAGAGCATTTCCAATGATGACATTATCTATTTCATTATCTAAAACCCTCTATTTTGGATACTCATTTGAATCATCTCATTGTTTTTATCCTTATTCATACCAACAAAATAGGATTGATATAATTGCTTGTCAAATCTGCATACAGACGACTCTGTTATGCTTTCTTTGCTTGATCTCTGAAAATTCACCCTTAATATACCCTATCTCTGCAGAAAATAGAAGCTCTCCATTCCATCCTGCGTAGGTGAGAAAAGCTGCTTGCTAATACCAAGGTTAGGAGTTACAAATCCAACATCCTTTTGTGACATTTCATGTACAAAACAATGTCGTATTGATTATTCTAAGCAAATCAAAGCTTCAACCAGCCTGTAAAATTTACTTCTTTTTGAAATTCTTCTTTCCATTATTTTTACTTCCTTTTTCATTTTCAAGGCTCTTTTTAATATTAAACCAATATTTCATAAATTGAGTAAAAAAAGAACCAAAGAATCTTTATCTTTGGGATACATTTATATAATCCAAACAGTATTTTTTTTCCATCACCTCAAATTGAAAATGTTGACAATGTGTAAATGTCATAATTTGTATACAACTTATGCCAATTATAGTTCAAGACATAACCAGAAAGCATTCCAATTTGGGAAAGAGCCCATTACAAGCAATTCCTTCCTTTGTCACACTTTCCAACCCGTCAACTGTAGGTTGTGTAATGTTCATTGAATGTTTATGCAATTTGTTATGCAAATTAGAGAACCTCATGCACTGTTGTAGAGAACATGCTGGCATATATATCATATAGACAACACTACCGCACAGTCTACGACAGCGTTTTTCGCTGATCGGACATGTTTGTCTCTTTGAGAGGTTCGTTCACTCGGATGTTACAATTGCATTTCACCGAGGTGATGGGTTTATGCATCTGACAGAGTTCAAGTAACCTTTACAGGGTGTGGCGTCAACTTTTCCCATTCCGCTAGCCATTTAGAAGCACCAAGACAACAGAAGTGTCAGGGTTTGTATTGTCGATGAGTAGACTAGATCAACACTAATAGCAGAGCACTGACATTGGGCCGTGGAATGGCCTTGATAGGGGATTTCGACTGCATTCTCTTCATTGCCTTGTAGTATTTAATCTGATCCTCCGTCATTAGCATTTCCAAGGACCCTCCTGCCTGAGTCAAACATAGAAAACAAGTGATGGGCAAAGCTCATGGTGAACCCTAAGAATACTGGCATTGTATCCAGGAAGCAGAATCGAGAGTGATTAATCTAAGTTGTAATAACTTGTTTCACAATCGACTTAAAATAAATAAGTTTAAACTAAACAGTTAGAGTGCTGGCAAGTTTTTGAAAATTAGATTTTAATGTCGCCTGCTTTCAGAAACCTTAAATATCTGCTTTACTTTGTTGAGGAAAGATACTCAGAGTAGCAAACAGGTTAAATCACAGACCAGCCCCAAATTACCCTGAAAGATACTCAGAGTAACAAAGAGGTTAGATCACAGGGCAGCTGCCAATTTACTTGGCAGCTGGCCTGTGATTTTACCTGTTTGCTACTCCGAGTATCTTTCCTAGCTAATGTTTTAGAAAGCAGACAACACAAAAATCTATTTTCAGAAAATTACCCAGCATTCTAAGAGTTTACTGACATGGTCAACAAGGGAAGAACCCCTTGCATTGTGTAAATTTGTTACTTTTCTAAAAAGAGTGACGTTTCACACATGCCTAACACATATCTCTTTAATCAAATACAGACTTAATTAGTTTCAACAAAACAAATTGGAAAATGTGTGATCAAAGGAGATCCTTAACCCTTCTTTGTTCAAAACATATTCATCTTTAAGAGGACCTAAATGATTTGTGAATTTACCTGTTGCATAATCAATTTTCAAGAAAAGAAACTAGCAAAGAAACTGGACTTAATCATGACCTTAAACCAAAATTGATTACCAATAATCATAAGTTAAAATCAAATATTATTTTCAGAAAAAAATTACAGATAAAGACCAATGTCATGTTCATTTTACAATGAAGTAGGCATTGTTTCTACCCTATTACAAATAAAGTAGACATCGGTTTTACATAAAGCATGAAGTTAGTTTCAGCACTATCAGGGCTAGGAAACCACTTTAACAAAATCAGAAATGGCTCACAGAGAGAATGTAACTTTTACCTTTTTTGCCGCATTGGTTTCCATTAAATACCATTTGATATCAAGACAAAAAATACTTAATTGTAATCAATTGCTGCATCTCTCAATTTGGTCTTGATGAATTATTATCTTAGAGTGACATATTTCAATGGATTCAATGGTGCTTTCTAGATTTGGTTATGATTATGAATATACCAACCCTTTACCAAATTATTTTAAGGCTGGAACTCTTTTTTTTTTCATATGGGTTTTACATCACATCAACATTATTTCAGTTATGTAGCGATGCCCGACTCTTAATAATGGAGGAAGACCCTATACTCAACTGCCCATAAGGGCTGGTCAAGACAGGTAGAACCATCGGCATTCAGTAAGTCAGTCGGGAGACTGCCTCTCATGAAAATCCATATCCCTCTCAGGATTTGAACCCACGCGGAGAGGGGCCATGTGACTTCAAGTTCTGTACTCCAACCACTAGGCCACGGCTGGAGCTCTGAGGTGTCTTGCTAAGGTACCACTGTGGCTCGAACCTGAGACCCTGAGTTCTATTATTGCCAACTTAACCACTGGGCAACTCAGGATGCCAATTATCTTTCTGCAAACCCTTTTCAATAGTTTTTTGGTAAAGAATTGGTAAAAAATAGGAAATCTGTGTTTATCTACAATATTAAACTCGGTGAAAAATACTTTATTCAAAGCATGTGAGAATTTCAGTGACTACCATATCTGAAAAACAGATGTGTCTGCGAAGCAATAATTGATCTCTTAAGGAAATAAACAACATCAACATTTCTGAAATGAATCAAATGGGCGCAAATAAAAGATGGCTTTGCTTGAGAAATCTAAATAAGATCAGAATTGTCATTTCAAAATTAGAACTATAATTCTTCTCAAGTGATATTTAGAGCTTATGCAAACAGGTTGGATCCAGGGCAGCCTTAAAGTAATTTGACGGCTGGCCTGTGATCTAACATGTTTGCTTATAAGAGTATCTTTCCTCAACAAAATTAAACAGATATCTAAGATTTTGAAAGCAGATGACACAAAAATCTATATTTAGAAAATTACCCAGCATTCTAAGGGTTAAATTCTACAGTAGGATCTTATGTTATGTACGTCTATCTCAGGAATCACATCAGGATTTTCAAGATACATATCTTTGATTAATCCAAGACTATAGTAAGACCTATACTTCTGTAAGGATTTATAATACTTCTGCATTCCATTTTTAAGAATATACTGATAAATTTCTGCACACTGAAAAGAAAGTCAATTACTTATACAAAAAGTTAACAAAGCGTCTCAAAAATCTATTCATATTTTCTGTCCGCAACAGACTTAAAGTTGCATTTTCACAATAAAGGATGTGAAAATAAAATAAATGTGCCTCAAAACATAAGAATTTCTGTATGAACACATTCTACACAATTAAAAATAGATATTGCCAGCTAATTTGGTAAGAAGAGAGCCATTATATCTTTGTATTTGCAGCTGAAACCATATCAATTTCAAAAATAAGTAATGCATTGCGTTTAATTTTTTCCCCTTTCCAACTTTATTCCTCTAAGTAATGAAATTTATTTGGTTATTAGGTATAAAATTATTAATTCAGGGTTTTTCTTACGAACCAATTGGCAATGTAGACCATCCTTTAAAATCCCTTGTGATTCCGTTACTTCATGCCCAATTACAAAGTCTGATAAAAAAGCATTTGCTGGCTGAATTAGTTAGATCTCAACCTAAATCTGTTTCTTCAATTCTTAATGAAAACCCTGTCATTTTCCCAATTGGGATATTTTTCGTGACTGACCAAATTTAAGAAAACATTTTTTCATTTCGTGATGATGATTGAAATTCAACAACGGAATGTTGGATAGATTACCTTAAACGAAATTCTGTATCATAAATACCTTTTTCTTCTGTTGATTGAAGTTGTCGATGATGACACCAATGAAGAGATTCAATGTGAAAAACGAGCCGAAGATGATGAAGCACACGAAGTAGAGATACATGGGCCAGCTTTCCTCGTCATTTCCAGGCTGCTTTTCAGTCTGCAGAGATGAAATTAAAGGCACATGTAAGGACATGAGTACAAATTTATTACTGAAAAAATATAGAGTTCTTTGATTATGTTCATAAGTCATGAAAATTGATTTATGAATGTTGTGAGACCCTACTTAACTCGTTTAACATCAGTTATTTTCTGCTAGTAATATACATAGTTGTTTCCAATAAGAAATTCTGATTGATCGGTTCAAAAATGTGTGTATCACATGACCAGGTCAGAGGTAAGAATCACCCAATCTCAATTAATAAACTGTCTGATTTGGGTTTTTTCTCGTTGGCTTTCACGTTGATGTTGTGTTGATGGGATTTTTGGTGAAAGATTTGAACCTGACCAAAAGTTTATCAAATAGTACAGTTTGATATAGCGTTAACCTTTCATAAGCCTACAAGCTAACATATAATTCGCTTATCAATTGATGGATACTATTGTTAAGTGCAATTTATAGTCCAAAAAGCATGGCCCGTACTTGCAAAAACATATCTCTACCTGAGCCAATTAGGCATAAAATACTCCCCTGAATAAGTGTGTACAAACTAAGGCATATTATGCAATTTATTGACAGTATGTACACATAGATTTAAATCTTCCCTCAGGTCATGGTTTGTGTACGCGCTTTGTTTGAAAGACTGTGACAAACAATGGGGATTACCCAGCGAAATTCTCGATTTCCACTCCTTTGAAATGCACATGTACAGGTAGACATGATACTTTCTTTTAGGGATACCAATCGCGTCATATGAAAACCAAGAGTTTGCAGAAAAGGGGAATTTAGATTATTTTTTTATCAGTCTAATGTGTCTGAAATTTTGGGAGCCATAAGAGACTGCGTTATAATGAATAGTGTGATATAACGGATCGCGTAATAAAGGGGCTGCAGGGTATGGGTTTTACATCACAACAACATTTTCAGTTATGTTGTGATGCGCAACTCTTAATGATGCAGGAAGAACCCATACTTAACAGCTAATAACTGCTGGTCAAGTCCACAGGGAGAAAAATCATAATAGACCTTTATTAACACTATATATAGTGTATATATAGTGTTAATAAAGGTCTATTATGATATTTCTCCCTGTGGTCAAGTCGGGTAGAACCATAAGCATTCAATAAGTCATTCAGGGGAGACTACCTCTAATGATAATCAAAGTACCATCACCAGGGTTACCAGGGTACCGTTTTACTAAACAACTTAAGGAAAATGTTTGCGTAAGTCATAATTGATAAACATGGATAGTATCTTCAATGAAAGTACAGTCTAACTTGTGTTAAGCAGCCACCCCTTCAAGCAGCCAACCTGCCTTAAACAGCCACTACAGAGAGTCCCATTGTTAGATTTATAGTGTAAATCAGATTGTGTTAAGCAGCAAACCTGTCTTAAACAGCCAATTTACTCTGTCCCATAGGCTGGCCTCTTAACAGAAGTTTGACTGTACAATGTTGCAATGTGGCACTTCATTGGAAGCGTCTCGGAGAGACGATTTCAATGATGTGTTACTTTGCAATATTGCTTTGCCAAATATTGAAATAAAAGGACTTGTTGTTTTAGACGTACGCAAATCTTAAGCGTAAACTGTTTAGTAAAACGGTACCACCCGGGATTTGATGGTTAGCGCAAAACTAGGCTTAGTCCTTCACATTTGTGAAGAGCTTACCATAGTATTGCCCCGAGCTATGAATTTGTTTTGTTTAACCCTTTACCAAACGCCAAATTTTCAACTGTCCCAAATTGAAAGAGTTTGCAGACGACATTTCAAAATGTGATGAAATTGGAAAATAATCTTCAGAATGGGAAGAAAACATTGTGGGAAAAGGAAAAATTGCACGTTATGTGCAATTTCTCTATTTCCCACAATGTTTTCAAGAGTCGTCAGCAAGAAAGTGGTTGATTGTAGTTATTGTTTGGTAATAGGTTAATTGAGAATCAGCACATTTAAAAATAGAAACAAGTTCTGTAAAAAAAAAATGATTCAAAAGTACAAATGAGATTAAAGAAGGAATTTCTCAATATGAGAGGTTTCCCTTTTTCTTACAATGGTTGCTTAACATGTTGAAAAAAGTGACATGTCACACTTTATAATTGTCGTCTGCTGAGACTTTACAATTTCAACCAATCAGGAATTACATCAGGCCTTTTGATATACCAATTACTGATTACTGTGATGTACACTTAAAGGAAAGTTGCCAAACTCCTTCAATGCACTTTTAAACCCATAGAATGCTGGGAAATTTTTTAAAATAGATTTTTGTGTCGTCTGCTTTCCAAACCCCTAACTATATGCTTGATTTTAATGAGGAATGATACTAAAGAAGCAAACAGGTTAGATCACAGGCCAGCCGCAAGATTACTTGGCGTCTGGCCTGGATCTAACCTATTTGCATAAGCATGAAGTGGATTCCAGCACTTTAAGGGTTAATGTGTTTTACATGCTTTATTTAATAAGAACTTCTAGACGAATGCTAATTAGTGGGAACTCAAACCAATACTGATGTTGCCATGCATATAGCAATGCTCATTAGAAACATCCTTGCAAGTGTAGAATTTAACCCTTTACCAAACACCGAATTTTCAACTGTCCCAAATTGAAAGAGTTTGCAGACGACATTTCAAAATGTAATGAAATTGGAAAATAATCTTCTGAAGGGGCAGAAAACATTGTGGGAAGAGGAGAATTGCTCGTCACGAGCAATTTCTCATTTTCCCACTATGTTTTCTTAAGTCTCATGCAACAAACTGGTCAAATGTCGTTATTGTTTGGTAATGGGTGAATTTTGTGCTCCGTCTGGATGAATTACTCTGTTATGCCTCAATATGTGGAGTTTTGAATGAACCAATAATGGACTTTTTGATTCTCTTACCTCATTTGGACTGTTGACTGCATCCTTTATAATAACAGTCCAACCTTTATAGGTAGCCTAGAATTGGGAATAAAATGCAAAAATCTATTAATGACTTCTTTACTCATTTTCTATGAGAACTCACTGGAGAAAATTCTTTCAAGAATGATTTCTAATTGAAAGGGCTGAAAACCAGTGACAACAAGAATAGATTAGTGCAAACAGCGCCCTAACTTACTTAGCTTGTCAGGCAACCAAAAGAAATGTTGATATGTTACCTGTATATGCTGTTGATTTCAAATAGGTCCAGGTATATAATTCTTTATAAGGGTATTAATTCAGATGAAAAAGCTAAAATCAATTATGTCATTTTTCCTTTCTTATCATCCCATTAAGAAATTAAGAAAAACTTATTATGTGATAGATATTTAACAAAATCGGGTAATAAGAGGCGGCTTGTATGGGCAAATTTCTTGCTTTTTCTAAAAAATTAACAACAATACCTCACTTTTTTTTTTTACGTCTGTTGAAAAAACTTAAAGATACTTGTTCCCAGATTTGGGCCATACACACAATAAAATCAAAATTTTACAGAATATCAATGTCCTTTATCCTTCATGCATGAAGATGTTTATTTAGCCAATTTAGTATGTATGCGATCAATTAAGCTTTTAATACATTCTTGACACAGTGGATAATTAAAGTCTGATAAAGGGCTGTCTGCTTTGAATATCACAAAACAATAATTCAGGGGAAACAACCTTGCGTTTCTTGTTGTTGTTGTCATATTTTGGAACACATTGCATTCTGACCAATCACATTGCTCAGAATTTGTAGGCTTCCCATGTCTATCTATTGGAGCTTGTAGACAGCGGTGGGCGCAGTTTATGAATCTCCTCTATATGTCGGGTATGTGAACCATTTGTTCTTTATCTGTATGTCTTTATATTCTAGACATTTATATGTCGAACACTCGCTATGTAAAACACATTCATCAGGTCCCTTCAACTTTTAAGTATAGAGCTGTAGAGATTCAACTGTATATGAATGAATGGGTTAATGGAACTTACCACTTGAAACAAGGCCAAATATGCGTTCATTACATTGTCAAAGTTGATCTGCGCGTTCTCCCAAGTATACCCACTGTCATTCAATGCTAGGCAGTCATCGCGGGTCCTGATTGTTATATTCGTGATGTTGTCGAATATCGGGGCCAGGTTCCCTTCAGGGTCGAGACATTTGTGAAACTTCCCAGCAAAAAACTGGACACCGACAATACCGAAGATCAACCAGAAGACTAAGCACACCAACAGTACATTAAAGATGGAGGGAATTGCCTTTATAAGAGCATTTACCACAACCTGAAGAAAAACATTGTTTTTTATTCTTTACCACCTGCAGACGACATCTATTAATTATTTGAAGCAGACGACTTTAGAAAAGCTTTAAAAACATGTTAAAAACCTTTTGTAAAAATGTGAATAGATTGAAAAAGCATTGTGGCAAAAGTAGAAATTGCTTGTGAATATATTTTCATACGGTAATTATAAAGATCCACCTTCTCATTCTATCTTTTAAAGACATTTCTATTTAAAAAGATTGAAGCATCTATCTGTGAGATTATAGTCTCTTAAACCCATTACCAAACAATAAAGACATTGTACCACTTTGTTGACTCTGGAAAACATTGTGGGAAAAGGTGAAATTGCTCGTAGTGAGCAATTTCTCCTTCTTCCACAATGTTTTCTACCCCATCAGAAGATTACTTTCCAATTTCATCACATTAAGAAATGTCGTCTGCAAACTCTTTCAATTTGGGACAGTCCAAAATCTGGCATTTGGAAAAGGGTTAAGTCTATCATACCTTCATTCCTTCCCATCTGGAAATTGCCCTGAGTGGCCGGAAAGCTCTCAGCGTTCGCATAGCTTTTATCGCCTCCACCTCGTCAATATCCAACAGTCTGGCTATTATTCCAACAATGGATATCTGTTGAAAATAAAACACAGCAATATCAGTCATGATGACGTCGATTACAATCATGATGCAGTTTTCTTTGAAGTTTATAATGAACGATCACTGATGATTTTAATTAGATAAGAATCCACAAAGTTATAGACAGATTACAACTCACATAGAACTACAATGATGAGGCAGTTTCTCTTTAAAATTTTAATGAAAGATTGCTGATGATTTTACTTTGATAAGAATCCACAAAGTTATGAGACCGATTTCAATTCACATAACACTACCTGAGATCTCTTGGCGGTGATTAACCCTCTATAGGTAAAGAAAAATTTAGATTAACTGCTTTAATAGCTGCTGTGCATGCGCGGCGCTTTTGACATGTTAACTAAATTGACCCATAATGCAAAAAATGGTGCATGATTTCCTGAAATGAAGGGCCATAGAGGTACAATAAGAGTAATTCTTTATCAACATCAACCGTCCAATCAGCCCAATTCTTTAGTGCACCAATAGGGATGTCGTTGGTCAATACCGCAGGTTAGTTAATTATACCATAGCTTTTTCAAACACTCTGGTTGATTTCTGATTCAACATAACAAGAAGTTTTTTGTCTCCATGGTTTATACTCATTTCATTATTAAAATGTTTAAGTTTTTCCATGGTTTTATGTTCATTTCATAATTAAATGTTTTTTTTTTTTTTTAACACTTATAGTTCCGGAACCGACTTCATGCTTATGCAAACAGGTTAGATCTAGGCCAGCTGCAAATTAAATTGGTGGCTGACCTGTGATCTAACCTGTTTGCTACCCTGAGTATCTTTCCTCATCAAAATTAAGCAGATGTTTAAGGTTTTGGAAAGCAGACAACACAAAAATATATTTTTAGAAAATTAACCAGCATTTTAAGGGGGTTAACCATACCATCATTTTTTCACACAGTCTGGTTGATTTCTGTTTCAACATAACAAGACGTTTTTTGTCTCCATGGTTTATATGCATTACATAATGAAAATATTTTAGTGTTGTTTTTTTTATAATCATTGATGTCTGCTAATACGTTCAATTTGGATCAGTCACATGCTCACATTTTGGAAGCAGTGGTTGCAAATTCAATAGCCTGTATTGCCCAGCTTGTCCAAAAGCCTTTTTCGGACAAATAAATTTTTACCAAAATTTAAAATTCACTATACATGTATATCCATAGAGAAAAGTGTGGGAAAAAAGAGTACTGCTTTACTCCACAATGTAAGAAAAATATTTGCGTAAGTCAAAAGTGATAGACATGGATATATTCTTAGATAAAAGAACAATATTGTAATGTGACATGTAAGATAATTCTAATTATGTGTTACTTTGCAATATTGCTGAGCCAAATATTGAAATAAGAGAGATTATTGTTGTTTTTTTAGAATAAAAAGTTTGGTAAAAACAGTACCCAGGTATCTAAGGACAAGCATATCAAGATAAGACTTTAACCCCCTTCCTGGTTGGAATAGGTTGACTTACCCCGACTATGATGAAGTCTAGCCAGCACCAGGCGCTTGTAAAATAGCATTTGAATCCCAACGCAACCCACTTAACCAACATTTCAGCTATAAACACGTAGGTAAAAACTTTGTCCATGTATCCCAGGATGTCTTTCAGGGTCGGACGATTGTCTAAATGGACGTCCTCCAAGGCCTGTGGTTAAATGAGAAATGAAATTGGAGATGGTTAAAACAAAGAATCGTATCTGATCAGAAATCTTAACCCATTACCAAACAATAAAGAAATTTGACAAGTTTGTTGCAGATAACTCTGGAAAACATTATGGGAAAAGGATAAATTGCTCTTAACGTTTTCCACCCTATCAGAAAGTTATCTTTTTAATTTCATCACATTTTGAAATGTCGTCTGCAAACTCTTTGAATTTTGGACAGCTAAAAATTTGGCATTTGGTAAAGGGTTAATCAAAGCCAGGGCAAATGTTGTTGAATTGAAAAATTGTTAACATTGCAAATTTTAATGAGGAAAGATACTCTGTGCAGCAAACAGGTTTGATCATGGGACAGTTGCCAGTTTACTTAGTGGCTGGCCTGGACCTAACCGGTTTGTATAAGCATGAAGTTTGTTTCAGCACTATAAGGGCTAACATTGTTTATTTTCTATAATATAAAATATGCTGTTCGATGAAGAATTAAGTATTTCGTTTTTGAAATATTTCTTTAAACCACAATGTCTTTCATTGAAAATTCCATGGCAAGATTTCTTTCAAAAGCCTATTCACATTAAATGATTTCCATGATACAAACACATCAAAGTTCAGACAGTTTGAAAAGTCAAGAAAAACTCACCAGAGCTAAGCTACTCGCAACAATCATCCCAATGATGAACGTCTCAAAGTATTTGTGGTTGACCATTTTAAATGCGATGCATCGAAGCTTCCAAAAGTTGCGTCCAAATGCAGAGTTCTCCACGGCCGCGCAGCATCCACACTTCCTCTTGCAAATTGCGCAGAAACAATCATCTGGCTCGTTCTTTTCCTCCAACACAACCTCGTTAATGTCAAGCTCCCAGTCTGGGTCGACCTTTTTCAGACTCTGGGTTTCCCCATCCTCGGATACCATGGATGTGTCGCTATCCGACAGCGTGCTCTTCCGATCCTTCTCCGAGGCCCTGCTTGGTGTTCTGGTTGACGGCTCCGATAACTGGAAAAATTAAAGTGGTTATTTCATAGCTGAACAGTAATGAGCTAGGAATTATGCACCAATATGCTTAAGTTAACGCTTAAGAAACATGTGCATTTTAACACATATATTATACATATGAAGGCTCTGATGACTGGAAAAATCATAGTGGATACATGTTAACCCTTTACCAAACACCATATTTTCGACTGTCCCAAATTCAAAGAGTTTGCCGACTACATTCCAAAATATGATGAAGTTGAAACATAGTCTTCCGATAGGGCTAAAAACATTGTGAGAAAAAGAAGAAATTAAGAGCAATTTCTTCTTTCGACAGTCTTCTGAAACAACCTAGTCAAATGTCGTAATTGTCTGGTAATGGGTTAATACAACACGATTTTGTAGGATTTTCTTTTTTTTAACAAATGTGCAAAAGAACAAAAGAAACAAGTGCATTTTTACAAGTATACCGAAGTTTTAATAGCCTTTCACCCTTAGAATGCTGGGTAAATATGATTTTGGAGTAATCTACTTTCCAAAATCTTAAAAATCTGCTTAATTTTGTTGAGACAATATATTCAGAGTAGCAAACAGGTAAGATCACAGGCCAGCCGCCACTTGGCAGCTGGCCTGGATCTAACCTGTTTGTATATGTGTCAACTCAGCTCCAGCACTACAAAGGTTTGTCTTTCAACAAACATCAGCTTTTAGTTTTATTACAACTTATCTAGATTCCAAGGCTAGGGCTCTGACTTGTCTTGCTAAGAGACATTCCTTAACAGGTATAGGCCTGGTGGAGATTGAACCCTAGCCACCTGCTAGCACCATAACTGTTGAGCCATTAGGGTCCAGCCAGCCTAACACTTAACAGAAAATGAATTATTAGATCATAGAAATTTTTACATACCATTCCATCAAAAGCATCTCCGTTTTGTTCTGAAATGAAATTACAGAAAAAAGGTTACACATCTTTACCGCATGACAAGGTAATCATGTAAGCTCTCATTTCATTACAATTGTAAGCTCTCATTTCATTACAATTATAAGCTCTCATGTTTTCATTACAATTATCTGCTCACATTTCATTACAATTATATGCTCACATTTCATTACAATTATATGCTCACATTTCATTACAATCATATGCTCTCATTTCATTATAATTGTAAGCTATAATTTCATTACAATTGTAAGCTCTAATTTCATTACAATTATAAGCTCTAATTTCATTACAATTATAAGCTTTCATTTCATTACAATTATAAGCTTTCATTTCATTACAATTATAAGCTCTTATTTCATTACAATTATAAGCTCTTATTTCATTACAATTATAAGCTCTTATTTCATTACAATTATAAGCTCGAATTTCATTACAATTATAAGCTCGAATTTCATTACAATTATAAGCTTTCATTTCATTACAGTTATAAACCCTCATTTCATTACAATTATAAACCCTCATTTCATTACAATTATAAGCTCATTTCATTGCAATTATAAGCTCTCATTTCATTTCAATTATAAAGCCGCATTTCATAACAATTGTAAATCTTATTTCATTACAACTGTATGCTATCATTTCATAACAATTGTTAGATCCAAATTCGATCTCTTTTCATTACAATTGTAAGTTATCATTTCATTACAATTGAAAGCTCTAATTACTTTTCCATTTTAAGCTCTTATTTCATTACTATTATAAGCTCTAATTTCATTACATTACAAAGCTCTCATTTCATGTCAAATGTAAGCCCTCGTTTCATAACAATTATAATCCCTCATTTCATTACAATTTTAAGCTCTGATTTCATAACAATTGTAAGCTCTCTTTTCATTACAACCCTCATTTCATTACAATTGTAAGTTATCATTTCATTACTATTATAAGCTCTGATTTCATTACAATCATAAGCTCTCATTTCATTCTAATTTCATTTCATTACAATTTAATTGATTTCATTACAATCATAAGCTCTCATTTCATTACAATTGTAAGTTATCATTTCATTACAATTATAAGCTCTGATTTCATTACAATCATAAGCTCTCATTTCATTACAATTGTAAGTTATCATTTCATTACAATTATAAGCTCTGATCATTTCATAAGCTCTATTTCATTACAATTGTAAGTAAGCTCTATTTCATTACAATTATAGCTCTCATTTCATTACAATTATAAGCTCTCATTTCATTTCAATTATAAGCTCTCATTTCATTACAATGTAAGCTCTCATTTCATTACTCATTTCATTACAATTATAAGCTCTCATTTCATTACAATTATAATCTCTCATTTCATTACAATTATAAAGCTCATTTCATTACAATTATAAGCTCACATTTCATTACAATTATAAACGGTCATTTCATAACAATTGTAAGCTCTCTTTTCATAACAATTGTAAGATCTCATTTCATTACAACTATAAGCTCTAAGTTCATAACAATTGTAAGATCTCATTTCATTACAAGTGTAAGTTATCATTTCATTACAACTGTAAGCTCTAAGTTCATGACAAGTGTTAGCTCTAATTTTATTTCAACTCTAAGCTATCATTTCATTACAATTGTAAGCTCTCATTTCATTACAATTGTAAGCTCTGAGTTCATTACAATTATAAGCTCTACTTTCATTACAATTATTAGCTCTTCTTTCACTACAATTGTAAAATCTCCTTTAATTACAATTGCAAGCTCTGATTTCATATTAATTGAAAGATCCCATTTCATTGCAATTGTAAGCTCTCATTTTAGTACAAATGCTTTCTAAACTGCAGACCTTTTCCCCTCTAAACCTAACCTCCATATTGGAAATTGTGACTTGCCCAATTTGTAAATGACACAAAAAGCATACAAAATACTTTGTCCCTATAAAATAGATTATAAACCATGTGACAAAATGATTAATTGCACATTCAACGAGCTTGTTTACAGATGAGAGGAAATTTGGGAGATAAAAATCAATTTCCTTAAAAATGCACAAAAGCTGTTCTGGTACATGATATTGAAAGCCAATAAAAACGTCATTGAAAAAATAAAAATTTTGAATTGTTGTTTGATATCTAATCAATAGTACAGTAGGTATTGAAAGCACAGTGCATTTAGGAAGTGTAAATTCATCTAAGAATGTAGAGTTTATAAGCGGGAGATGTCAAAAGATATGTCACACTTTTGGTTCATAATCCATTTTAATTCAAGGGTTATTGGGAGAACAGTTACTGTAAGTAAATACGTAATTGTTAATAAACATATTTTAGAAGGGAAGTGTCACTGGGAGGAAAATGAGTTGTTTAATATGCTATTGATAATGAACCTCTTTTTGTAGTTGGTGTTATATGAATGAACCTTTTTCAGTAAGGAAGTGTTATTTGGAGTACAGTTAGTTGGTGGACATGTTAATGAACCTGATTTAGAAGGGAAGTGGTATTTGGAGAAGAGTAAGTTGGTGGACATGTTAATGTTTATGAACCTGATTTAGAAGGGAAGTGGTATTGGGAGAACAGTTAGTTGGTGGACATGTTAATGTTAATGAACCTGTTTTAGAAGGGAAGTGGTATTTGGAGAAGAGTAAGTTGGTGGACATGTTAATGTTAATGAACCTGATTTAGAAGGGAAGTGGTATTTGGAGAACAGTTAGTTGGTGGACATGTTAATGTTAATGAACCTGTTTTAGAAGGGAAGTGGTATTTGGAGAAGAGTAAGTTGGTGGACATGTTAATGTTAATGAACCTGATTTAGAAGGGAAGTGGTATTTGGAGAACAGTTAGTTGGTGGACATGTTAATGTTAATGAACCTGTTTTAGAAGGGAAATGGTATTTGGAGAACAGTTAGTTGGTGGACATGTTAATGTTAATGAACCTGATTTAGAAGGGAAGTGGTATTGGGAGAACAGTTAGTTGGTGGACATGTTAATGTTAATGAACCTGATTTAGAAGGGAAGTGGTATTGGGAGAACATGTTAATGTTAATGAATGAGATTTAGGTACGGGTTTTATTTGGAGAGCAATAAGTTGTTAAATATTTTTTTGTTATTGAACCTGTTTTAGTAGTGGGTGTTATTGGGAGAACAGTCAGTTGGTAAACATGTTAATGTTAATGAACCTGTTTTAGTACATTTAGTGGGTGTTATTTGGAGAACAGTCAGTTGGTAAACATGTTAATGTTAATGAACCTGTTTTAGTAGTTGGTGTTATGGGTTCCACCTCATCCATATTTAAATGTCCATTACTAATGACGAGTGCGTCCGGCAGTGAGTTAATCTTCTCCATCGACGGGGCAACAACAGGAAGTGGACGTTTCTTCTCTTTCGTTCTCTTCACCAATACTATCAGATGCACTTTCACCCAATTTCCAAATCTGTAAAATAAAAGAGTACTCTTTACACTGGTGAGGTTTAACGCCTGTTTAAATGATTTGCTTCAAGTTAAAAAATTGTCGTCTGCAGGTGGTAAAAAGTTGAACCATTTGGTTAATGTTCAAATCTTCTTTATTGTTATCTAACATAGCTTGAGCATGAAATAGTGTCATGATAAATCATATTCACTTTCAAAAAAAGAAGAAAACTATAATTGTTCTAACCTAGAAAATCTATTTATAGCCTCCGTGAGTTTATTAGGGGCCCCATCCCCCTTGTCTGGCACGGCGTCGGAACTGAACGAGGACAACAGTAAGGCAAGAAATAAATTCAGGACCTGAAACCATAAATACAGAATTTATTGGCACATCCTTCCAGGGGTTTGTGTTTGTTTCATGGAGTATGAGAAATGTGGATCTCACGAGACCAAGCGAGGGTTCAATGCAAGACTATAGTAAGTGCTTCATAAACATGAAGCACTTACTATAGTCTTGCATTGAACCCTCGATTAAGAAGGTCAAATTACGACATACATTTCTTAAATTATGTAGAACTAGATTATTGACAGCTTTCCAATTCTGCTCATAACTGTATAGAGAAAATAAATAACATTTAAATCACTGATATTGCAGACCATTGAAATGGGTTTATTTTGTAAACAACCATCCAAACTTTGAGGAAGGGGTGGTATTTTTGGAAACAGTGAAAAACATTAATATATTGAATTTTTGATAAAGATTTAATGAAAAATACTCACACTTTCTACATTGAATGCAAAGTTATTCCACCCTTTACATTGAGTTTTTCATACCATTTCAATAATCTCCCCTTAGTTTTCATTTTCGCATTGAACATCAGGGGTGGAATAACTTTAAAAGTGCAAGAGAAAAAAATTCACCTGTTTTTTATAAACAAGCTTTCCAAAAGAAGATGACAGGCGCGAATGGACATAAATTAATGAAAGCACTGGGTTTTAGCAACCCTATATTAAAAAAATTGAAAACGATCTTTGGTTTAATGACAAGGATTGTGAATATTTTTAACGCTTAATATTCCCTAAGCACAAATCTTAGAGAGAGTCTCTTAAAGCTTTATGTCACATATATGATAGTGATAGTTATTGTAGAGAAACAAGATATTGACCGGCAAACAGGTGTTTGATAAAACATCTGTGGTATTGTGAAAAAACTAATGTGGGAAAAGGAACGAAATGGGTCGACATGAACAATTTCTCAGCTATGACTCGTTCTAAAGGCCTGTTTACGAAGAAAAAAAGGTAAATGGTTGTTATAACAAACATACAAGGCTAGTCATGTTGAGGCTCATATCTCCTTCATTCAAATGAAAGAGATACAAGATTTTAGAATAACAACAACAACATAGTGTACATACCACCAGATTCCCGATCACAAATGTCAGTATAAAAAATGGCACGCAGACCCAGTTCACGGCTCTCAGGCAGTTCCACATCGACTCTATCCACTCTCCACACAGCACGCGAAACACAATCATGAATGAATGCAGAAAATCCGTAAAATTCCAATCGGGCATATTTGCCTCCCCGTAGTAATCGTTATATTGCTGCGAGAACAGCTGCTGTCCCATCACAGCAAAGATGAAGATCACGATAGCCAATACAAACGTCAAGTTACCAAGAGCACCCAATGTGCGCGCCACAATACTTATCAACATGTTCAGGGTTTGCCATGATTTCGCCAATTTAAACACACGCAGCTGAAAAATTAATAAAAAACATTTATTTTACATCTTACTATTTAGTACCTTGCTTTGGTAAAACAGCAAATAACTGAAGAAACCACTGTGACAAAATAATACATTGCTTGAGTTTACAATGGTGATTTCCCAATACAGTAAAAGAAAGCTTTTGTTCATTTTTTTTTTTTTTCTGTTTATTATGCTTTTGGTGTTGCTTTCAATACACAACAGTCCATAAAATGTCCTGTGTGAAAAATTGGTAGATTAACTGGATTACTTTTGCCATTTTATAGCAGATGGTACTTTAAAGTACATGGTGATAAACAAACTCTGTGCAGGATTACCTCCCTTTGATACACTACAGTACCACTGCCTTCACAGAAATCACATGATGATGGCTACAGTTATGTGACCCAAACAATATAGCAGAGATGCAAAGGAAATAAGTTATCTATGGTTTGATTCAACCTGCCTTGCTTTGAAAATAAATGATTAATCATACCACTTAGTCAGAAACTTTCTGTAAGTTAAAACTAATCTAATTCTCATTAATTATGACAGATCGAAGCTTGAAGCTTACAAAATTCACTCTCGATGAACACTTCCTGGATACTAAACCTGGTACTTACGCCCAGACTCGGCAAATTACACCTTTCCACTAACCATGATAAACCCAGGACCCTCGGTACAAGAGGTTGATGCTCTACCACTGAACCACTGTTGCTCACAAATTTTTTTAGATTAAATGATGAATCAAACTGAATAATACTCACCAAACGAAATGTTCTCAGAACAGAAAGCCCTTTCACTCCATTTAATAGAATCTCTAAAAAGCTAAATGCCACAACAACAATGTCAAAAGCGTTCCACCCATCCTTCATATACTCAATCAATCCAAGCGCAATGATTTTAAGGAAAGCCTCAACTGCAAATATGTAGGAAAACACCTGTAATAGATAATAAAAAGCATTAAAGAAAATGTCTATTCATCCATACAAGCAGTGTTTGACTGGGTTTTAATGATCTTTTCAACAATTTAAAGAAACCGGAGTGGTCTGTGCACATATCCATGGTCCTTGGTGGTGTTTTACTAAGCATCTTGTGGTGAACATTTTCTATGTTCAAAACAACATTCCCTCTTGTTTCAATATTGAGATAAGCAATACAGTAAAGACACATCACTGTAAATGTCTCATGTAGACCCTTCCCATCGCATGTCACATGACAATAGCAGATTATTATTTAAGACACTATTCATGTACTGTATATCAATTTTGACCACCGCTAATATTTTCAGATGGTCAAATATGTACATGTATTTCCTTAACAGAACTGAACAACCTTTTTTACAATCCACTGATTTTCCAGATGCAAAATGCTCATAACTATTCAGTGGTGATGGATTAAAAAACTATGTCACATTGACTTCATTATTTATCAGAAAAGCTAATGTATTTAAAATCAGCTGAACTGCTATGTATGGGCTATGTATGGACGAAACAAGCAGGTTACTAAATCTGTCCAAAGTAAGGTTAAGGTAGAATACCTATAAACCACCATTTTGAAACTCTAGCTTTTTGTGGGATTACTTTAATCGTTCTCAGTATACAATGGTCGGTGCCTGAACTATTCATTTTACAGGGAATAGTTCCGGCCATGATGGATATATGGGCCGCGTCACGCGAAAAGGGGCACTCGGACATAAATAAAAACCGCTGACTCAGCTCTTTCTTAGCGCTATTATTCCAGCATCTAGTCACGACAGTTATCATTTGTATTTATTTAAAGGTAGAACTTGATGTCCTCTAAGATGGCAAACAGTGTAACCCCAGACCAGCCGCCACGTCAGTGACGTGGCGGCTGGTCTGGGGCTACACTGTTTGCTATGTCCGAGTGCCCCTTTTCCCGTGACGTGGCCCATACGTCAAGAATGACCGAAGTAATCTGATGAATGAAGTAGTTTCAAAATAGCGATTTATGGGTATTCTACCTCAAGATTGGAATACAATAGCCCTGATTTATGGGTATTCTACCTCAAGATTGGAATACAATAGCCCTGATTTATGGGTATTCTACCTTAAGATTGGAATACAATAGCCCTGATTTATGGGTATTCTACCTCAAGATTGGAATACAATAGCCCTGATTTATGGGTATTCTACCTCAAGATTGGAATACAATAGCCCTGAGTTCGAAACCCTGATTTGACCAATTTCTAATCCTTAAACCTTTTGCCTTTTTTTTCTCACTTTGAAGCTTTAGCTGTATGTAGAAGACTATAGAAAACACTGTAACAATTGGATAAATCGTTTTATTTAGCAATCTATACTTAAGTCACAATGGGTAATACCTGAATTTATTGACTTTTTTATGTTATTTTTTTCTACGTCTGCTGGTTTCTATTAGAGCAAGTCTTAACATCTTATAACATGAAATGGGTTGATGAATTATTTGCATTAAAATAATTTCTTTCTCACCACTTAACCATTGACCAGTCAAACAGGATCAGGAAATTTCCAAATCCCAATTGATCCAGAGACCACCGAAAACTTTTTAATACCTCTTTGCACCCACTACATGTATCTTTATTTTCATGCATTAAACCAAACGTTATGTTTTGTGAAACAATATCAAATTCTTAGTTTCAATAATTTCTTTGAAATGTTTGATCCATATAAAATGCAGTCAACGAATCTTGCGCGAGACCCCCCAAAAAGGATCTATTCAAAACAATGTCAACATGAATTAAATTGTCTGAGGTTTGTACACAATTTCAATGGTTTAACCGTTATGAACATTCAATTCTTTGCATTTTGTGAGTACTTTATCAATCAAATTATCAAATTTTTCTGGAGATAGTACCATAAGTTTTTTTTTCTCCATGGAAGGTCTGCAAGACCATTTGCACATTCATCATTAATTTATTGTGTGTTCAATAAAATATCCCCCAGGTATGCCCCTATATATGAGTCAGGGTGTTTGATGGTACATGTATGTGGCAATAAATCAATCTCTTACCTTATTTCCGTTCTCAAGAAACAATCTCATGTCCTCCGACATTCCATACTGGTCCAGCGTCATGAATGCGGTGTTCACCAGGATACACAGCGTGATGAACAAATCGATGAATGCGTCGAGAATGAAGAACCCGACAAACTGCTGGAACCTCTGGAACCAGGGCGGACACGTCCAGCTGCACAGCAGGCGCGCCACCTTGTCCTTTAACCGCTCCTCACGCTCGCTGAAGATTGACCCGCTGAGAACGCTCTTTCGTCCCGAAGCCGTTTCAAAATGGTCCAATAACTCACGTACCACAGTAATATCTGTTACGAAAAATGAGAGTGATTTGATAAACGGTACATAATTTTAACCCTTTACCAAATTTTTGACTGACCCAAATTGAAAGAGTTTGCAGACTACATTTCAAAATGTGATGAAATTGAAAAATACATCTTCTGATAGGGCAGAAAACCTTGTAAGAAAAGGAGAAATTTCTCGTTACAAGTAATTTCTTCTTTGCCCAGTGGTCTAATGTGGTTATTGTTTGGTAATGGGTTAATGCTCTTTTTGTCGCCAACTTAAGAAACATCTGTTACAAAGAAAGATCTTGTTCAAAATATAGCCATTTTTTTCTTACATCCTAATGGGTTTAACCTTTATAGTGCTGGAACTGACTTCATGCTTATGCGAACAAGTTAGATCCAGGCCAGTCGCCAAGTAAATTGGCGGCTGACCTGTGATCTAGCCTGTTTGCTACTCTGAAAATCTCTCCTCAATAGAATTAAGCAGATATTTAAGGATTTAGAAAGCAGAGGACACAAAAATCTATTTTCAGAAAGTTACCCAGGATTCTAGCGGTTTTTCACTACACCAAAAGTGGGCAATGCTCTTTTCACACCTCTTAGTCCTCAGATGTATTCTTTTGCCATCAATCAGGACCAGACAGGAAAACCCATATCAAGGGTTCAATGCAATACTATAGTAAGTGCTTCATATTTATGAAGCACTTACTATAGTATTGCAATGAACCCTCGATATGACGATATCTTTTGAAAGGAGTGTTATTGATGAGAAACCTGGCTAGAATTTTTCTAATCAAATTTTACAAAAGCTTTGCACACATACTTTTCTTAATTCTTTATTCTCCATTTAGAAGATTTGAAAACCACCTCTTGATATTGGAATTGAAACTTGGTAAATTTGACAGTTAAATCATAAATATTAGAATTTTTCGTCAATTCTCCTTTTGAAACATTCACTCTGATATGTTTTTTTCTTTCGAGGGGGGCCAGGGGCATGGATATGGTGGTTGTTAGGGTTAATGCTGTTTCAGCAATCTTTTCAGTATGTAACAGCTTTGCTGGAATTCACAAGTACCAGGCTAAGGCTCTAAAGTGTCTCTACAAAGGACGCTTCCATAAAAGAAACAACCCTGGGTGGGCTCGAAACAGAAACCCCCATGTTACAAGACTACCGCCTCCACCACTGGGTCACACAAGACTCTTGATTTGTTCAGTGACCTTCAAGTTCAGGTTCAAGTCAATACTCCCAAACAATCAGTACAGATTATGACTGGGAGGCGCTGTTAGATCAGTTGAAAAAAGGTGATTACCCAGTACATTTTTGAAGATGTTTAGGCTGGGACTGGAATTAAGGTCACAAGGAAGGCTATTCCAGTGTCTTATATATATATATAATAGTTCTTGGAAAACATGAATTAATGTGATACAGAGTTCTGGATTGGGGAATAAGAAACTTGAGATATCTGGAGTGAGGTGACTATGTAGTCAAACTAATTTGACGTGATTGGAAAATATTGAGAAATTTTTGTATCGGCAATATCTCCTGCCACGTCCAACTTTTGAACGATTCATTTAATGGAGAACAACATGACTACTTTGAGTTGGATTTTATATAACATTATTAGTGATGATTGAAGTCTTCTGTGTTTGACTGTGTTCCATTTGCGGGTGTTAAAAACCTTACCTTTTGGATCGACATTTGATGCGCTCGGTGTTCGGCACATACCCTTCATCATCCTCTTATGAAGATCACATTCGGATCGGTCAGCCTACAACAATAAAAAAAGATGAACATTGGACTGTTTCTGATCCCAATTCTATCAGCTTGGAGAGTTCAGTTGGTTTATCCTGTTTTAAAATGTAACATGGTGCAAAAAGGGGAGCGGAAAGGGGAGCGGAAAGGGGAGCGGAAAGGGGAGCGGAAAGGTGGCGCCATGATAAGATAGTGATTCTCAGTCACTTGAGACTTAACTTTCCTCATTTGCATATTTTGTCATCATAACTTCTGACGTAGCTTTGCTTTTCACCTTTTATGTGCTTCTTAGAATATTGCAAAAGCATCCATGAATGCTTATTGAAATAAAAGAAATTGTAAGTATTGGGTAGAAATATTTGTTTTTACATGAATGATGTTTTAAGGTCCAAGGTCATTCAGAGCGCATTATGATGATGTAGAACAGTTCTATATCTCAAACAAAAGTCATACGTATTCACCCCTCTCTCAGTCACTTCTCTTAACAATTGCATCCCATGCTAAATTTTTGGATTAAGTTTGATTGACCCACCCAATGATTTCCCGTTAACAAACAATAACGACATTTTACCACTTTGTTGCAGACAACTCTGGAAAACACTGTGGGAAGAGGAGAAATTGCTCCTTTTTCCACAGTGTTTTCTACTCTATCAGAAGATTATTTTTCAGTTTCATCACATTTTGAAATGTTATCTGCAACCCTTTTAATTTAGGAGTTGAAAATTTGGCATTTGGTAAAGGGGCATGCCTTGCCCATAAAACATCGAGCATTGATATGATTTACCAATCATTCTTTATATATCATATAGTCTTTCATTTAAATACATAATAATGTAATAACAACTTTCTCCCCTACATGATAAAGACGCTGTTATCAAGTATACATGATAAAGACACTGTTAACTAGTAGATGTTTTGATTATCTTCTGCTGTTACTTTCAATTTGGATCTGTCACAAAATATGACAAAACAGAATGACCCAAAACAAATACAAAAAAAATGCATCATTAAGTTTCATGCATATGTTGTAAACATGTAAAAAGAGCTATGTTTAGTATGTTATGTAGTATTATCAAGTTAGTAAGCAAAATGCTGTTATCAACTAAGCAAGCATGCTATCATTTCAGGACTCTTTAACTTAAAGGTTGTTTCTCTGTCTTTTTCTTTTAAAATTTTTAATGTTCTTTTTATACGAAAGTATTCTATGAAAACTACTATATAAGCTCTAAATCATGGAAGCTTTAAAAGCTTACGATGATATGCAAATGAGAGTTCTCAGTAGAAAGGCTCATCATAATGTTACTTATTATTGATAAAAGGTAAAAATAGTAAGCAAGTTCATAACACAATGTTTTAATAACAAGCTGTTTTATGCTAGTGGTTTCTGCATAAGCTTGCTTGTCAGGATTTCCACTAATAGATAACTCCAATGCTGTTGCCTGTTTCACTAATAGATAACTCCAATGCTGTTGCCTGTTCATGATTTGAAAAAGCGCAATAGTAACAACAGTTTACTTTGCTCATCATCAGAAAACTCATCCCAAATATATCAATCTTAACCAATCAATTAAACAGCTCTTCATCAATCGTTTTGTCACTTTCAAAATTAATATCATCTTGACCCAAAGCAATTTAATTATAAAGGGGTTAAACCCTGTATTAACAGTACATGTATAACAATTATTTTACCACTTTCCTGGATTTCACCAGTCCTTGCCAGACTCTTAATGATGGAGGAAGACCCCATACTCAACAGTCCACAAGGGCTGGTCAAGGCTGGTAGAACCATCTGCATTCCGTAAATCAGTTGGGAGACTGCCTCTCATGAAAATTCATATCCCTCTCAGGATTTGAACCCACGCGGAGAGGGGCCATGTGATTTCAAGTTCTGTACTCTAACCACTAGGCCACAGAGGCCCTAGTGGGGATTAAACCAAGAACTCTTGTGTCACAAGTCCTATACCTCAACCAACAGGCTACACAGTCATGTCGTCCATAGCAAATTCCCTTTACCCGTAACAAATGCCATTTTTTCAACTGTCCCAAATTGAAAGATTTTGCAGACGACATTTCAAAATGTGATAAAATTGACAACAATCTTCTGATAGGGCAGAAAACATTATGGGAAAAGGAGAAATTGTTCATGACAAGCAATTCCTCCTTTTCATACAATGTTTTCTACCCTATCATAAAATTATTTTCCGATTTCATCACATTTTGAAATGTCGTCTGCAAACTCTTTCAATTTGACACAGTCAAACATTTGGCGTTTGGTAAAGGGTTAAAAGGATGTATTGTGTCAGAGAGAGAAAGATTGCATCCGGCCCACTCACATGATCATTATCATGTCCCCGACTACGTTCGATCACGTCCATCAGCATGGACAACTTATCCGGTGAGCGGGGCGAGTGTTTGGAGTGCGATGTCCGGCTACACTGCGACGCGTAGCTACTCCGCCGCGACGACTCCGCCAGGGCCGTCTTGAAGGAAGCACGTCTACTTGCTAGCATTGAAAATTTGCATAGGCGTATATCATCAGAGCAGGGTGTCACCGCGTTGGAGTCATCTGCATACGGGATGATGGACTCGAGATGAACCAGCGGCTGCCGTTCAGGGTTGATCACTTGTTTCCCGAGTGGCAGTGAAACTTTATGCTTTCTGGTCCTCGATATAGAGGGGGATCCTGGGAGGCTGGAACTCGCCTGGAATGGTTAGTAGGTATTTATTAGTGGTTAGTAGTTTGTGGATGGTAATAAGTGGATACCAATTATTATCATTTATGTTTTAGCTATTGATACAAAGTGACTGGTTGTTAGTGGATGTTCGTTAAAAGTTTATGTTTAAGTGATGGATTCAAAGAGGCTGGTTATTAATGATTACCAACTTATGGTTTATAGTATGATGATTGATACAAATTGGCTGGTTAGTAGTGAAGTCCAATTATTGGTTTATAATTAGGGGTCAGTTTTTGATGAATAAACCATGCCTGTGCATGCTTTGGAACTGGTCAAAATCAAGATTAGGAGTAGAAAATGAATAACGAAGATGAGAGTCAAATTTGTCACAAAAAAGTTACTTATTTCTATCTATTTCTTCTTTAGAGCTGAGGAATTCGGATACCAAAATTTCATTGTATATTGTATATTCACTGTATAGCAGCTGTACTGTTGCATGAGACTGGAGAATAGCTATTGGAAGTAAATTTATTTCAAATTTTGAATTTAAGTATTTAGAGCCCGTATACAATGAATAAGTTTATATACTCTGGTCCAATGACAATTTCTGTAATTGTAAAATTGTTAGTAAAAAAATCTCATGATAAGGAAGAGAACTCTGAGGGAATTGTTTCAATCAAATCCTTTGATCAATCAATATTTCAATCAACCACCAAATAGAGTTATAAATCAATAAATTAGTTGTTCAATTCTCCAAACAACCAATCAATCAATCTTTCAATCAACCAATAAATCAAGTAATAAATCAATAAATTAGTTAATTTATCCTTCAAACAATCAATCAATCAATACATCAATACATCAATCAATACATCACCTTTGGGGTGGAGACTTTCAGATGGTAGGGGTCGGCAAGCTGTTTCTCTGAATGGATCGAGATTCGATCGAGGCAGTCGTCTGTTTTGTCAGGGCTACAAGGCTCTATAGTGTTGGAAATGACGCTGTGGCTACGTTTAAGTAGCTCCTCCACTACACGATCCTCAATCCCTTTCTGTAACGGAGACATAGCGTAAAATGATAAGTGTCCAAATATAGCTTTACTCCCCCCTTTACCACATGGATTGCCTATGACATTTTCGTACTAGAAGATACATGTATTAGTAAATTGTGTGACAAAAGAACAATGAGCTCATAGAGAGCAAATTCTTCATTTTTTGCAATACTCTCAAACTTATTTCTGAATAACAGAAGAATCTTTTTTTTTTTACCATCTTGTGATGGTTTTGTTTGAAGTAATCTGCTACAATTTTAAGACAAAAAAACTTTGAGAAAGATGGAGTGAAATAAAAAAGGCATTAACATGCATTAGGTGAAACATATTTTTCTTAAATAATCCAGAATGAAAGCATATGCAGAAGACAACACAATATTGTGTCATTAACAACATTCTATATGTGTTAAGAATAGATTTAAGTAACAGTATTAAACTGAATTTTAGAGAAAAAGTGATTCAAAATGTGGTAAAAGGTTTTTAAATGAAACACAATTTTTCCTCATGCCACTGTTGAATTTCAAATGCAATTTAAATTTACTTTCGTAACAATGAATTTTTTAAAACTTTAAAATTCTTTTTTCTTTTCAAATATAGTATAGTGTTGGAAATCATTTTGGAAATAAAAAAGAAAATGAGAGAATTCCTTAAAAAAACCTATAAATAATGCATCAAATATTTCATGGAGATTTCTTGAATACAAATCAGTCATCTGAAATTATTCTTACAAAATACAACTTATATAGCACAAAGAGACCCATTTAAGTATAAATCTATAAATGCATTATACAAATATTTATCATAAAATCAGAATACAGAAGACACTAAATTAACTACCTCTTATGTAACAAAATCAACGCTATAACAATTACAAAACAACAACAACATACAATGAAATGTTATATTAGAGACAGAACATTTAACTTTTCATAAAAACTCAACAGTTTTTCAGATTAACCAATATTTAACCCTTATAGTGCTGGAACCGACTCCATGCTTATGCAAACAGGTTAGATCACAGGCCAGCCACCAATTAGTTGGTGGCTGGCCTGTGATCTAACCTGTTTTTTCACTTTGAGTATCTTTCCTCATCAAAATTAAGCAGATATTTATGGTTTTGAAAAGCAGAGGACAAAAAAACTACTTTTAGAAAATTACCCAGCATTCTAAGGGTTAGTTTTGTGGTGTGTTAAAACTAACAAACACCAATGGAGAGTGTTTGGAGGAAAGTCATATTTTGTTGAAACTTTGTAAAAATCATTAAAACAAAAGTAGAAACTGCTTGACATCTGCAGTTTGCACTTCAAAGCTTATATTTCTTTCAAGCAATTTCTCCTTTCCCACAATGTTTTCTAAAGTCGTCTGTAACAAAGTGGTCAAATGTTGGTATTGTTTGGGAAAGGGGTAATACGAGATGTACTGGGTACCATTTTACTAAACAACTTACGGAAAATATTTGCGTAAGTCATAACTGATAAACATGGATAGTATCTCCAATGAAAGTACGGTATTGCAATGTGACACGTCTTTGGAAGCGTCTCGGAGAGAGGGCTTAGCCCGTTATTGAAATAAGAGGAATTGTTGTTAAAAGCTTACGCAAATGTTAAGCGTAAATTGTTTAGTAAAACGGTACCCGAGAGAATAGCCAGGAGGTAACATTAGTATGAATCAAGTTATTCAAAGCCTGCATACAATGAACAAATATTTATTCATATCCAAAAGTGTTACAACAGTTTTGAAATCAAATGCATACTGTCTATACATACTTAGATACTTTGACAAATTCTGAATGCATCTTGCATTCAGTAGTTATTTTTCATTACACATCATACCGCACAACAAAAACGTTTGATTTTGATTTGCGAATTCTCTTATTTGTGAGCAGTATCTTTAACTTTTCACTTATAATTATTTGTGACTGGGCTTCTTTTTAAAGCAAAGGAAGACTACAAACATATCATTTGTAAAATTAAGTTATTAGAGATCATCACAATGTAACAGACAGGATCTTGCTTGTTTGGAGAAACTTTCCATTTGATACAGCATTTTTGGACTAAGGGTGCGTCAGTTAAATTTACATTTTTTAGGGACGGTATTTTATTGATACAAAAACAGCGGTCTAACCCTAATTACTCATTAAACATCCGCCTTCACTGTGCGGAATAATACCTTCTTGGAACTAGGAATGTAGTCCCAATTTACTCGCTTTTTTTGGCTCTATATTATTACAACTGTTGCCTCATGGGAAATAGTAGAAAGTCCAGATGTTCGAAAAATAGACTATCGTTCAGTCTCTGTTCACAGAAATAATAATTATAGTAATGATGGTAAAAGGAGCAGCTGTTTTCCTCGAGATGTTGCCCAAATTAATTTTCAAATGTAACCTCAATCATCTTGATTTAAATGCACCTCAGTCCTTCAGCGCTATCAGCGCTTTGATCATTTAAGTTGTCTGCCGAATGGATTGACAAAATGCAGATCGGGACTTATGTTTCAGTTGTGAAAAAAAAAGTAAAGTTAATGAATAAAAAGATGATCAATAGAGACAATAAAAAGTGTAAAAAAAGATGCACTCAGATTAATAGAGACATAACATGCATATCCGACAAAAACATTAACACATAAGACAAAACATGCATCCAGATATCGAGGTTAAATTCAACACAATAGTGTATTCATGTTTATGAAGGACTTACTTTAGTCTTGCATTGAACAAAACCTTAGGTATATATGTTTATTTAAAAAATACACACACAAAAACACACATGCACACAACCAATAGAATGAAATTCATGATTTCAATTAAGTAAATTGGGGTTTGGCCTGTGATCTAACCAGTTTGCTACTCTGAATCAAAACTAAGAAGATATTTAACGTTTCGGAAAGTAGGAGACAAACAACAGCTGTCCGTAAGACAGCATGCTCAACTGTTCAGTAATGTCGGAGAGGGGTATAGGTCAGTGAAATAATATTGTTTCTAAAATATGAGGGTGCAAACAATGATTCCTTACAAAAGCTGTTGAGAAACAAACATGCATCCAAAATTTTAACCAAGAATTTTTTTGGTACAAAGGACCACATAATTAGCTTTAATTCAAAACAAGAGATTTGAAACTTGGTCAGGGACCTAAAATTTTGACCCTCAACACATGTGTGAAGAATCAACACATTCCATACAGCAATCCATAAAATACAAACTTGCAGCGAAAACTTAACCAAGATAATTCTAAGTACAAAAGGCCGCATCGTTTGCTTAAAATGAATACAAGAGTTTTGAAACTTGGTCAGGGAGAAATACACCTCGGATATAAGCGTAGGGTTACAGTTTTTAGGGTAAATCACCCTTGGCATATTACACATTTTCTAAGCGTCAACATCAAGTAGTTCAATGTGTATGGAAGTGTTGGACATCCTTTTAATTTTTTTTTTATCCGTAACTCATAAGATAAAGCAAAATTATAAGTTGTGACATACATATAGTGGTTTCCTAAATCAAATTAAATGACTTTTTAGATTTCACATTTAAGATCTACTTTCGAAAACGAAAGTAAAGTGACGTCAGTCTCGCGGGAAACAATATTGCTGCATCCATATTATGTCAGAAGCATTTTCATTGGATGAACCTGATGTGTTCAGATTGCTCTAGAAGGTGTATTTTGAGGTTAATCTATTTTAGGAAAATTGCGGTATTATGGAGAAAGCG
This sequence comes from Cerastoderma edule, assembly GCA_947846245.1. NCBI lineage: Eukaryota > Metazoa > Mollusca > Bivalvia > Cardiida > Cardiidae > Cerastoderma > Cerastoderma edule. The sequence goes on from OX401404.1 coordinate 9,843,073, forward strand.
GTTAGTGGCCTTTAAAACTATGGTCATGTCAATGGTTCGATGAAGGAGTTTTGTAAGTCCTTCTTCACCCATTACCAAACAACAACGACATTTGACCAGTTTGTTGCAGATGATTCTGGAAAGCAATGTGGGAAAATGAGTAATTGCTCTTAACAAGCAATTTCTCTTTTCCCACAATGTTTTCTGCCATATCAGAAGATTATTTTTTCAATTTCATGACATTTTGTAATGTCGTCTGCAAACACTTTCAATTTGGGGCAGTCTAGAATAAAACGTTTGGTAAAGGGTTAAACATGTAATCTTGCATTGAACCCTCCATACATCTTAGCGTTTATTGGAAATAACTTTGGTCTATCTACAAATATTTACAAAATCATCGAAAACTGACATGATATATGCACCAAGGCAGTTTAGCGAAAAACAATTTTGTAAAGTAACATATCATTGTAAAGCAACATCTCATTGTAAAGTAACATATATCATTGAAAATTAACATATCATTGGAACTGTCTCTGCAACACTTTTCCAATTACGTACGTGTCACGTGAAAAGAATATATCTTTTGATTATAAATATATCCTTGAATTTAGGCTTTTACTTCCGCATGTCTTTAAGTTGTTTCATAAAGTCAGACCAGTATTATGCATTAAAGGATTAAAAATTATCTGCTTCACACAATCATGTAACAAACATTTTCTATAGAAACAAGTGAGAAAGTATCTTAAGATGTATTGTTTACAGTGCCTATCATTTGCTTCCTTTATTTACAAAAAAAAACAGAAAAAAAAAAGAATAGAAATATATCAATATATATTATAATAAGGGCTTGTTATGTGTAAACACAATCCTAGATGCAGTAAAACAGTTGGGTTTTTTCTTTTTTTAGGCACAATTAGAAGGTTTTGTCAAAGCAATACTACTATGTGATTCATGTTTTTAAAAAACTTACTTTAGAATCATTTCTAAGGGTATTTGTTTACAATTAAACAAACATGAAAGAATATGTGAAAAATATTACAATTATCACAAATTTAAATGATCTGCAGAAATTGCTCTAGAATTGAAAGCTCTTTGCCAAAGATGATAAGAATTATAAAACAAAAAAAGAGAAATTCAATCCAAGATTGTTTAGTAAGTCCTTCACAATCAAGAAAGTGTTAAAACTTTAATTGGTCATAATGAGCAATTTTTCCCTCATTTTCCACAACAATTCAGTCTTTTTCAGCAAACTTCTGTAATTCTAGTGTTGTTTTGTGAAAGGCTGAAAATAAAGCCGTCTGGTTGGTCATAGCATATGGCACCAAACCGTTCAAAGAGTGGTGGAGATTGCGTCATATAAGTTCGGAACAAATTAGGTTCTCACACAACAAGCTTCAAATCTAGGTGGTCTTATAGCCTGCAGAGCATATTTGTCATCTTGCAGCCGGGCACTCCTGATCATATTGTCGGAAAAAGGAAAATTTGCTCGTCAAGAGCAAAGTTTTCTTTTGTTTCCACATTGTTATCCAAAGATGTCAAGAATCATACCATGGGTCAGTGCAAGACTATAGTAAGTGCTTCACATTTGTGAAGCACTTACTATAGGCTTGCACTGAACCCTTAATACATGGAAAACATTATTATGTCGAGTTTACCCACATGGGTCTATAGTTATGCAGGGATCAATTTAGGTCTAATGCAGTATATGGCGGATTTGAAAAGGTAAACAGGTAATCTAAACAGGTGATACTGGCTAAAAGCAACGGTAGGTAGATAACCATGCATATTCCAATCAACCCTTTATCTCAGGTATGGTATTGCTTGATTGAAACATAAACATTGCACAAGAGCGCAATGGACCTTAACTATGAAATATATTGTATCACATAGTACTGACTCAGGATAACTTTAGACCCCTGTGGAGTTTGCAATACCAAATTTTAGGCTGGAGGACACTCAATGCAGTCTGCAGGTAACTAAATGTTAAAAAGATTAAAATGATTAAGAAAAAAATTAAAAAAAAGAGAAAGAGAGAAGAAAAAAAAGTGCTCCAGTCCTCAAATACCTTTTTGTCTCTTTCTACTTTCTATAACATGCATAAAATAAAAATAACGCATTAATGTCATAACATAACATAATCCACAATAACATAACTTCAAGGTCAACAATACCAAGGTGAATGCGAAGGTCAAACAACCAATATAACACCATTCCAAACAGTTTTTCAAGCTTAAACACAGAACATTCCAAATCATTTTGTGAGGTCAAGGCCATATTCAAAACAAGGTCAATCAATTCACTTGCACACATGTATGTTTAATTTTGGGAGTTTGATATCAGTTTGAATTAAAATACTTATGGAAAACGGTGCTATGTAATATTGTCTAACCCTTTCCCAAACAACAAATTTTCAACTGTCCTAAATTAAAAGAGTTTGCAGACGACATTTCAAAATGTGATGAAATTGGAAAATAATCTTTTGATAGGGCAGAAAACATTGTGGGAAAAGGAAAAATTGCTCTTCACGAGCAATTTTTCCTTTTCCCACAATGTTTTCCAATGTCGTCGACAACAAAGTGGTTAAATGTCGTTATTGTTTGGGAAAGGGTTAAAAAATTACAAAACAATCTTTTGCAGTGAACAAAAACCAGGAATAGATGTCATGCTAAAGGCTATGGATTTGTTTTGTTTGAAACACAATCAGGCTATGGTAGAAAATGTGTATGTATATGGTATATCTTTGAAAAAATGCTATTTGGTACGGGAAACAATAGCTGTCATTGATTATAAATAAACTTGGTACAAACCATTGTAACTAAACATGAAATTGCTATTAGCAAGCAATTTCATACTTTGTCTTAATGGTGTCTAAAGCCTTTAAGTGCATGTGGAACAATACAGCTTAAGTGGGTACCGACTTTGTGGTTTTGAAGCATTGAAATGAACAGTGAAGTTAACTGTTATGGGTAAAATACAAGTGATTTCTTCCTCAAATCAAATTGATAAGAAGGTTTCATGGGTAAAATACAAGTGATTTCTTCCTCAAATCAAATTGATAAGAAGGTTTCATGGGTAAAATAAATGCAGTCTCTCCAAAAATCATTATGGTTAATGAAGTTTGATGGGCAAAACATATGATGTCAGTTCTGAAAACACATTGGTTAATGTCTCATGGGTTAAATACATGCAGTCTTTTTCCAAATCACATAGGGTAATGGTTCTGATTAAGTCTCATGGGTAAAATACATGCAGTTTCTTCCAAAATCACATTGGCAAATGAAGTCTCATGGGTGAAATACATGCAGTCTCTTTCCAAATCACATAGGTTAATGGTTCTGATTTAGTTTCATGGGTAAAAAACATGCAGTTTCTTCTCAAAACACACTGGTTAATGAAGTCTCATGGATGAAATACATGCAGTCTCTTCCCAAATAACATTGGCAAATAAAGTCTCATGGGTAAAATACATGCGGTGTCATCCAGAATCACAAAATAAAAGATGCAGAATGTCCATGCCATTTTATAGTGCTGGAACTGACTTCATGCTTATGCCAACAGGTTAGATCCAGGCCAGCCACCAAGTAAATGGGATCTAACCTGTCAGCTACTCTGATCATCATTTCTCAACAAAATTAAGCAGATATTTATGGTTTTTGAAAGCAGTTGACACAAGAATCTATTTTTAGAGAATTATCCAGAACTCTTAGGGTTAAAGAACACGAATCATTAGCAAAATGCCATGTACATTATAGATGTTCACGGTGGCCCAACAGATTCAACCAATCCTTATCTTCATCAACCCTTGTAATGCTGGATAATTTTCTAAAAAAAGATTATTGTGTTGTCTGCTTTCCAAAACCTTAATTATCTGCTTAATTTTGTTGGGGAAAGATAGTCAAAGTTGCAAACAGGTTGGATTACAGGACAGCCTCCAATTTACTTGGCGGCTGGCCTGGATCTAGTCTGTTGACATAAGCATGGAATAGTTCCAGCACTTTTAGGATTAAGGGTCGTCTGCTGCTTAAAGGTTTAATGTCGTCTGCATCAATATGAAACCAAGGCAACCACCAGATGTAAAATGTGAATGAACTAAACAAAAACTTGGAGGAGTCCATTACGTAAATCAGGCATGTTAATGGGTTAATCATTATGCGGACTTACCGTAATCTCCTGTGGAAATATTATAGAATTAATAAACAGAAAAAATATCAGACAGTGATAACACGTTTTTCCCATATGGGAAAATGCAACAGGTCCAAATTAAAATTGTTAACATACTACATATTTCATTTATTTATTTTATATGGGTTTTAAATCACATCAACATTATTTCAGTTATGAAAGGATGCCCGACTCTTAATGATGGAGGAAGACCCCATACTAAACTGGCCATAAGGGCTGGTCAAGGTGGGTAGAACAATCGGCATTCTGTAAGTCAGTCGGGAGACTGCCTCTCATGTAAATCCATATGCCTCTCAGGATTTGAACCCACGCCGAGAGGGGCCATGTGATTTCAAGTTCTGTACTCTAACCACTAGGCTATGGACGCCCAACAGACTACATATAACTACATATATAAAGATTGATATTCTTTCATCATGACATTGAGCATAAACATCTGTGTCAAAAGGATGAATTGCTCAAAAGCAACAATTCATCCTTTTAACACACATGTCTTTAAAGAGTGGGAAAATCTGAATTGTCCAAGTTCAAAGATTTTTAGATTACCGGTAGATTAGATTAGAGTCATTAACCACCATTGGTCCCATATGGGTCCTCTTTGTCAGTGCTTGAATGGCTTTCCTGGATACACCTGTACTAGGCTAGGGCTCTGAAGTGACTTGCCAAAGGCCACTCCCACGAAACCAGAGGTCTCGACGAGAGGTCTCCACGGAGCTCGAACCCAGGACCCCCATGTTCTAATTCCACCACCTTAACCACTGAACCAGGCAGGACCCTTCAAGATGCATCAGACAACATATATAGAGAGAGAACATCCTTTCAACATAATAATGGGCATCTTTTTTTTTATGGGTTTTACATCACAACAACATTAATTCAGTTATGTAGCGATTCCCGACTCTTAATGATGGAGGAAGACCCCATATTCAACTGCCCATTGGGGCTGGTTAAGGTGGGTAGAACCATCGACAATCCATAAGTCTGTCGGGAGACTGCCTCTCATGAAAGTCCATATCCCTCTCAGGATTTGAACCCACGCGGAGAGGGGCCATGTGATTTCAAGACCTGTACTCTAACCACTAGGCCACGGAGGCCTCGAATAATGGGCTTTAAACATCCCAGTGAGCAATTCATCCTTAAAATACGTAGGTTTCAAACATTTTCTGCAGCAGTTGCATGGAGTAAGCTATCAAATCATGGGGCAAGAAATGTCATCGGTCTAACACCTGTTTTCATATTGATAATGAAGTTGGTTGGGTCAAACTAATAGATAGAGACATTTAAGTCCATTTCCCTTTAGGATATTTGTAACTTGTCTAAAATCAGAGTTACAGCATGTGCAAATTAATTATTTTTGAAAAAGCAACAATTCTTTTTAACAAGGTATAAAGGAAATAGTGACAAGTAAAGAAAGTTTTCTCATTACAAGCAATTTCTTTTAACACAATGTCTTCTGCTATAGATAAATCAAAGTGAGTTATTGATGTTTGGAGTTAAGTTAAAGAGCTAAAACAGCAGTTGACCTCAAAACTCCTGCATTTCTATAAAAAAAACTCAAGGGGAAGCATTTACCAAATGATTTTGAATACTTGCCAAAGTAAAAACCAGATATGCATGGATATGTATTTTAAACCAAAGTTCAATATCGCTTTGTGACAAGCCATTGGAGTCGTCTCCAAAAGACGATTCCAAAGGCATATGCGTTTTAACTATTGCAAATTTTCATTATTGCAAAAAGGAGGAATATATACTGTTTTAAACTTAAAAAATGTCAAAGAATAAGATGTCTAGTGAAACGCTACCTGCTGGCAAAATCATTTTGAAGGAATGGATAGTCTTAAAAACAAATTTATTAACAATTTCCAAAATCTCTTTTTATCATTTCTAAAGCCATCTAAAGCAATTAACTGATGGTCAATAGTAAAGAATTATTAAAAGTTCTTCGGCCAGTAGCCACCCAACTGAAAGATATTACCAGTGGCTCCTAACCAGACAAAAGATTCTTACATTGTCTGAACTTCTATTCTCCTTATGATTTCTTAAATCATCTGAAGCAGTCTGTATGGCAAAGGATTATCAAAGTCCATCCTTTAACCAATTACCAAACAATTACAACATTTGACCAGTTTGTTGCAGATGACTCTGGAAAGCATCATGGGAAACGGAGAAATTGCTCTTAATGAGCAATTTCTCCTTTTCACAAATTGTTTTCTGCCCTGTCAGAAGATTCCTTTTCAATTTCATCACAATTTGAAATGTCATCTGCAAACTCTTTCAATTTGGGACTGACGAAAATTTGATGTTTGGTAAAGGGTTAACCCATTAGCCAACCAACTTGATGACGGTCAACCTACCTCTTGTTCAGCACGTTTCTCATCCTCATCTGCCTTATCTGCCTTCTGCTGGTCACCATAGGACATGGCCACAATAGCCAGGATCAAGTTCACCAGGTAGAATGACCCCAACAAGATGACAAGTATGAAATATATACCATGGACCAACCCCTCCGCACGCAAAACCTGCAAAAAACAAACCCAACAAATCATAACCAGCATAATATTATTAAGGATTCAGTGCAGGGCTATAGTAGGTGCTTCACCCCAAAACAATGACAAGTCCTGCGTGGCTCAGTGGTGAAGGTGGTGGACTCAGAAAACAGGGGTACCGGGTTCAAGCCCAACCAAGGCCATTTAGTTTCGTGGGAGTGGCCTAAGGCAAGTCACTTCAGAGCCCTAGCCTAGTACAGTGGACCCGCGATAATCCGAACGTCGTTTATCCGGAATATTCACCATCCGAACAGAATTTTGAGGGAACGGATCTTACCTTCATCAATTTAACTGTTTAATGCGGAAAATCCGCGTTCCGGAACCGGACAAAAATATTCGGGAACCAACAGTCACTTTTCATAGTATATGCGTATGGCTAGTCCGGAAACCAGTAAAATCGTTTATTTTGCGGTTACAGTTGCGAATGAAGGGATCGGTCTTCTGTTGTAAACGGCATTCACACGTTTTGCAAACTGTCACGTATGCTTGACCATAACATGTCACCTAGTGTAGTGTACTGGAAGGTGTTGATTGTTTGTTAATTGGTCATTCTGTCAGTTGATTGGTCTTATATTATTGTAATTACGGTCGCATGTCGATAGTTGAGTTTGTAAAAGGTGTTGTTGATTGGCTGATTGGCTGCTTAGACAGCGATCGGGAGACAATGTCTGGCAATCATTTTCAATTATTACTCAATCGATATGCTCCTTTTCCCTATAAATAAACTCTCGACAATCCCTACCTATCTCATTTCTCGATATTGAAATAATTGTGTATTTCTTACTTCATAGTAATGATCATGATACACCGACACCGTGTAAAGGTAAACATTTCGCTGTAACTCGCATATTCTTTATACCGGAAAATTCGTTAATACGAACATTTCTCCTGGGAACCAAAGTGTTCGGATAAACAAGGGTCCACTGTACTGGTGTATCCAGGAAAATCGTTTCAGAACTGAAAAATGTAGGAACGGCCCTGACGAAGAGGACCCGATGGGCCATGCATCAGGTAATGACTCTAAGCTAAGCTATGACAAGTACGAATATGTACCATGAACAACCCCTCTGCATGCAAAACATGTTAATAAAAATCATAATCTTCGTAATGGGGAATCAGTGCAGGACTCAAGTTAGTGTTTCACGTTTGTGAAGGACTTACTTAATTCTTGCATTGAACCCTTGAAAATGACTTTTGTTTGATTGTGGATAAATACCAAGCTCCATCGCAATACCTTGAAAACAGTGAAAATAATTTGCTTCAAAAACTTTCTGGACCAAAACAATGTTTTGAATGTAACTCAAAATCAAAATCAATTGTCCCTCTTGCCCAGCTTGTCCAAAAGTCTTAACAGACAAGAAAAATTGTATTGAAAACTCAATAACTATCATACAGTCTAGTTATTTTGCCACCACTGGGCAATGTAAAATGACTAGGTTTAAACATCAAAGCCCTGATGGCACTGAAGGACTAAGGTGCGTTTAAAGCAAGATGATTGAGGATACACTTGAAAATTTCTTTGGGCAACATTGAGGGAAACACCACCACCATTACTTTAATAACTATTTCTGTAAACAGAGAATGAACGATAGTCTATTTTTCGAATATATGGACATTTCATAATTTCCCATGAGGCAACAGTTATAATAGTATAGAGCAAAACAAAGCAAGTACACACAGATTACATTCCTAGATCCAAGAAGGTATAAGTCCGCACAGTGAAGGCTGATGTTTAATGAGTAATTGGGGTCGGACCACTGTTGGAGTATCTATAAAGTACCGTCCCTCAAAAAGTGGTATGTAAATTCAATGGACTTACAAGCATGTATAAATATAGATGGAAAAGGACAGATTGAATTAATAAGCTCAAAGCTTTAGTCCAAATCAATGTAAAAAGACCAAGTTTTAACCAAATAGACTTACAAGCATGTATAAATTTACGCGTAAAATGATCAAGTTTCAAACAGACTAACAAGCATGTATATATTTAGATGTAAAATGACCAAGTTTTAAACAGACTTATAAGCATATATAAATTTATGTGTAAAATGACTGTGTTTAAACCAAACAGACTCACCAGCATCTATAAATTTAGGTGTAAAATAAGAAAGTTTTAACCAAACAGACTTACAAGATTCTATAAATTTAGGTGTAAAATGACTGTGTTTAAACCAAACAGACTCACCAGCATCTATAAATTTAGGTGTAAAATAAGAAAGTTTTAACCAAACAGACTTACAAGATTCTATAAATTTAGGTGTAAAATGACTGTGTTTAAACCAAACAGATTCACCAGCATCTATAAATTAAGATGTATAATGAGCAAGTTTTAACCAGACTTATAAGCATGTATAAATTTAGGTGTAAAATGACTGTGTTTAAACTAAACAGATTCACCAGCATCTATAAATTTAGATGTATAATGAGCAAGTTTTAACCAGACTTACAAGCATGTATAAACTTACGTGTAAAATGATCAAGTTTAAACCAAACAGACTCACCAGCATCTATAAATCTAGGTGTAAAATGAGCAAGTTTCAACCAAACAGACTTACAATATTGTATAAATTTAGGTGTAAAATGAGCAAGTTTAAACCAAACAGACTTACAACTTATTGTTTAAATTTAGGTGTAAAATGATCAAGTTTAAACCAAACAGACTTACAAGCATGTATAAATTCTCCCAGTAGTCTTGAGTCATGAGACGAAAGGCACACAGCAGGGCGCTCCCAAAGTTGTCGAAGTTGGTGTAATTGTAGTTTGGGTTTCTTGATGTATCATTGATGCATGTGAAGCCTTCCACACACGACCTGTAAAATAAACAACATGGTTTACCAATTGTCCAAAAGGTCAAGGTCAGAGAAGTCATTTCCATGGTAACATCTTTGTAAATGATCTATGACACCACCCCTCCCAAAAAATGTGGGTTTTAATAAGCACTGTCTGTCTTGTCAAGACCATTTTTATGAGAACCGACAAAGAAGGAAATGGGAACTTCCATATTGAAATGGACTTTGACTAAACAAAAACCAACCCAATTAGTCTTCCTTTGCAAATAATTTTTAACCAATTTCCTTCAATGTCAAAATAGAAAGCATTTGCAGACTGGAATTATACAGTAGGAAAACATGCTTATTCATAAAATTGAAAGAGGCTTTTACAGCAAAAGGAAAATGTTGTCATTTTGAGCACAAAGATTAATGTTATCATCTTGACTACACATATTAATTTTTATCATATTGAGCATGAATATCAATTCTATTATCTTTAGCATGAATATCATTTCTATCATCTTGAGCTTGAATATCAAATCTATCACCTTGAGCATAAAGATTGTTTTGTTATCATCTTGAGCATGAAGATCAACTTTTATCATCTTGAGCATGAAGATCAATTCTATCATCTTGAGCATGAAGATCAATTTTCATCATCTTGAGCATGAAGACGAATTTCAACATCTTGAACATGAATATCAATTTTCTACTGACCATTTATGAATGACTTGCATATGTATCAAGCCGTTAGTTGTTTAATACAGCATGGCTCTGTCTCCTTTAACAAGTCACTTAAAACAAGATTGATTGTTTATGCCAATGTTGTATTTTGCTTTAATATATATGCTGAAACAAGCTGGTATATGCTGGCATATGTATGTAAATGAAGGACGATGTTAGAAAGCAAGTATGATTGTACAACCATGTAGTTGTGTATAATGGAACACTGCATGCATATGTAGAATGACATAAGAAAGCTTGTTTGATGGTACATGGTTGTATATAACTGTGAAGGAGACATAAGAGTTATTAGAAATACAACAACACCAAAGGTAAAAAAATCTAACAAAATTGATAGTAAGAAAAACCTACCATTTGCACCTTTATAATAACTTTAATAACTTCTAAGGTATATAAATAAAAGTTTACAGATTTCAGTCACTCCTTGTGTTTTTGAGAAAATAGACAAACTCTAAATTAAAGGTGCTTGTTCACATTATGTCAGGAAATTTGGAAGTTAAAAACAAATTTCTGTAAAATTGTACAAATTGCTGATCACAGAAAATATAGATAGGAAGGGCGAGACTGTCCTTACAAAAAAAAAGGAAAACTGAGTATTCAATGCAAGACTTGATAAATTCCTTAATTTTCTCAAATTTCTTTAAAAAAAAAAAAAACAACGTCCTTGAAAAATGTTATTGAATTCAAACTCTCTCTATTAGAATGGATTAAAATTTGTCATGTAGCAAGACTTTAAATAGAACAGTAAATTAAATCAATACATAAAAGTAACCCATTATTCCATAAATAATCATTTAGTATTCCCTGTCACTGACAATTAGCACAAAACAGAAAACATAATTGCACATGATAAATGCCTCTTTCGGCTAATTGATAAACTAACTGCCTTTTTTACCACTAACAATTTACTGTCTGACTTTATTCAAAATACTGAGCTTTGTGAAAGGTCCAATTTGAGTGCTGCAGCAGACGACAAAACTAAATTACAATAAAAATTATTTTTGTTGTAATGTTGAGAAAAGTAGAATTTCTCATCAAAAGCAACTTGTTTTTTGCAAAATGTTTTTTTTTTAAAAAAATATATATTTTAAACCTTACAGTGCTGGAACCTACTTCATGCTTATCCAAATTAGTTAGATCAAGGCCAACTGCCAAGTACATTGGCAGTTGGCCTGTAATCTTACCTGTTTGCTACTCTGAGTATCTTTCCTCATCAAAATTAAGCAGAAATCTTAGGTTTTGGAAAGCAAACAACACAATCATTTATTTCAAGAAAATATTCTTAGGGTTAACTCATCACCAAAAATCGTTCCAGTTCCCCTTTCCTTAGTATCAATCGATTCAACACATTTGCACAACATAGTATAACTAACGTTATGACAAAAGAAGAAAATACTCAAAATCAGCATTTTTCTAAATGATTTCTTCCCAAACTGGCTAAGAATAACACTTTATCATTTTACTCAATCCAAGTGTAGTACATAGATGTACTTATTTTAGACAATTCACAAAGACCTTTTAATGGAAAAACAATTCCTAAACTTAGTATTCAGTTTTTCAAAACATTTACTGTATGAAGCGAAAATATATGGAAAAAAAAATCTTCAAAAGGCTAGCTAGATTTAAGATAGAAACTTGTTCCGTACAAAAAAAATGACAATACAAGACAACAAATTTGTACAATTAAGATAATAGCTATTAAGCAATTTGATAGACATATGTCATAATGAAAGAAGATATAAAGAGGAAAGATAAGTAAAATGATTTTAAAAAAAGGCATACAACTTGTATGTTACATATATTACAAAATCTGTTTGCTGAAATCCTATGTTTACTGCAACTGTTATAACAAATCACTGCATTTGTCTTAACCCTTTAACAAACGCCAAATTTTTATCTGTTCCAAATTGAAAACGATTCCAGACGGCATTTCAAAATGCGATGAATTTGAAACATCATCTTCTGACAGGGCAGATAACATTGTGGTAAAAAGGGGAAATTGCTCATTAAGAGCAATTTCTCCTTCTCCCACGATGTTATCAAGATTAGTTTGCAACAAACTGGTCAAATGTCGTTATTGTATGATAAAGGGTTAAAGTTATAAGGGGAGTTCTTGTATAATTGAAATTGAAGATAAAAAACATCTAATATCCTTTATAAGTGTAAGTGGGATGATAACATTGTCATAAAATACTTTTAGACTAGAAGAAATGATGAGGTCTGTCCACAATTAGTGATACTACAAGGTTAGTCGAGAATTGCCTGGGAAAATCTCTTTATGCCTGGGGGACAGAGGTAGAGCGCCCGCCTCCGAGGGTCCTGGGTTCGAATCCCCGTAGACAAGGTGGAAATTGCAAGGATTAACCCAAAAATTGGTGTGAGTACTGGTGTATTATCAAGAAAGCAGTCATCAAGAGATACTCGATAGGCTTTACCAAGCTTCCTTCATAATCAATGTAAAACTATTCAATCAAACTAACAAACATCAAGGACCAATAAAACTGATTGTCAAGGCATCAATCTGAGCTGTTGTTGTAACAGCTTCATAGGTTGTAAGTATCATGCAACCGTTTCAATGCAGTAAGTAGTAGGGTTTACCAATTGAAAAATAGAAACTTCTTCCTTGGAAAGCCTACAATAGGGGGAGTAATTACAATGGCAAAACTCTGAATGATGGTTGATAATAATTCAAGAAGTTAAACTGGCAAAGCTTATAATATCAATTTGACCATCAAAGAATCCAACAAATCAGGTTATTGGCCTCCGGAGCATTTGGATCATGAGTTCGATTTGACCTTCCATTAATTAACATTCGGTGCAAGTACCAGATATATAAATGTATCAAGGGAACAGAATTGGGAGGCATTAATTAAAGTTGCAAGAACTAATTGATGTAAAATGAATAAGTTTAAACAAAGAAATTTAGGATGGCAAAGTTAATAGAAGTAAATGTAACATTGACAAAGAAATACTAAAATAAAGTTTCCATATAGAATACTTTGACTAAGGTTATTCTCAAGAAAAGATAGAGAGAGATAGAATAAATGTTTTTGGACTTTGTTTTTACATTGTCCCATAAAAAAACTTGAACATTCATAAGTTAGATGATTATTACTTTTAACAGAGTCCATTTAAAGTTCTAGTTTGAAGTTTTAACATCATAGCCAGAAATTCAAGTATACACATTGGCGAAATTGAGAGTAAAAGGTTTTACATTGACAATAGTAACAAAGCAAGTATATGACTAGGTAAAGTTAACAGTTGCAGTAGTCAATAGGCAAAGCTTACAATGCCAGAGCTTTGGATGAAGTCAGTTTTCCCAAGACAAATTTTTTTTCCACTTTTTCAAACCCAAGATTTAACCCTTTAATAAACACCAGATTTTCGACCATTGCAAATTGGAAGAGATAACAGACGACATTTCAAAATGTGATGAAATTAGAAAATAATCTTGAAAACGCTGTGGGTTATAAAAGGAGAAATTGCTCATTAATAGCAATTTCTTCTTTTCCCACAATTGTGTTTGTAACAAACTGGTAAAATGCCGCTATTGTTTGGAAATGGGTTAATCCAACCCAAGGTTCAAAGGAACCATTTCAATAAGTCATTTCAATTAAAAGCCAATAGAATGACCTATGACAAAATAACTAAAAACATTAAAAACAGCACACCGATCAATTTGGATTTTGTGTTTGGTTCATATTGAAAGCATCAGCAGACGACAAAAAAAAATGCAGCAAAAAGATCCTTCATGATATCTGTTAAAACCATCGTAATTAAAGGGGGATTTTTTTTTTGAAGGGGGAATTGGTTGTTACAATCAAGTTCTCCTACTGAGGAGGTGGTTTCTAATGTCTCCTAAATAAAAAGAATAAAAGTTAAATGATTGTGGAGAAGACAGGCTAAAAATAACTTATGATCATTTGACTTCATCCCAAACTCTGCCATGCTGTTTACATACCCTGCGTTTTCGCCGCACATAAGGTAGTCACCGTTCTGGGAATACCAATTGGCTACAAAGGATATCTCGTGTTAATCACACATACAGGTTAAATACTCATGCCCTTGTTACTTGGTTGACAAACAAAGGTGTTACATGTATATACAGGTGATGTTCACTGCTCTAATCAAGCACATACTAGGTGCTGGGTATGTTACAGGCACTGTACATATCACAAGACCGTCTGACGGCTGGAAAAACGTTTCCAAAGAACAAATTTGTACCATTGAAAACATTTCATGATCAATTTTACTTTAGGAATATCGTTTTTTTTTATCCAATCAATTAACTTCTCTAAAATCTATCTGTATAGATATCAATTTCTTTCCTGCATATTTCCTCGTTGATATGAAATTTCAAATCTTTGCATACTATCTTACTTAAAAAAAAATGTGTTGTGTGCCTTTAACTCACATAACTTTGTGGCCTAAAGATGTCTGAAGCCAAGCAGGTCTTGAACTACATGGCCATAGTAACATCCCAGAAAAAAAAACTGTAACAAAACACATGGGGGGTGATTTACTCGCTAAATTAACCATTCAGACAAGGATGTACCAGGATGCCATTCTTTAAACCCTTAGAATGCTGGGTAATTTTCTAAAAATAGATTTGTGTGTCGTCTGCTGTCCAAAACCTTGAATATCTGCTTAATTTTGATGAAGAAAGTTTATCAGAGTGGCAGATAGGTTAGATCACAAGCCAGCCGCCAATTTACTTGGCAGATGGCCTGGAACTAACCTGTTTGCATAAGCATGAAGACGGTTCCAACACTAAACTAAAGGGTTAAGCCACTTTTTTGACAATCTATTCTCATGTCAAAATCAGATGACAATCATACTATCATTAAAGATGCTTGTTCACAGATATGAGGAAATTTGGAAGTTAAAAATTAGTTTATTTAAAACTGCACAAAAGCTATATCATGATATGATATACACTGAAGAATGGTTAATGGAAGCAAAATTAAATCATATTTAAATCTTAAAAGTGTTTTACAGTGAATAAAGATGTATTTCAATCCAAAAGCCAGCCATCGCCTGAGATCTGCCGCATACAGACTCTACATATTAAGAAAAATTTCTTCTTCTTGAATTCCGTATGCTTTCAACAGCTTCTTTGAGATAGTATCTGCAGTGCAAAAACTGTATTGTTTCGAGGACATTTTATTTTGACCTGTAAATTGTCTCATATGTGAACGATCACCTTTAAAAAACTATACACAACACTATATACTTGATGAAGGGTTTAAAGAATAGCATGGTTCTCGAATGCCTGATGGTGAACTCAGCGAAACAAAATCCTCGAACAAGTTCAATATATACACAAACATAAACATTTGGCCTACGACTCGAAATAAACAACGGTTACCTCTGAAAAATCAAACATTACTATTTTGTGCCTCGCTGAACTTTCGTGAAATGATAAGGGCAACACACACACAAACGGCACTCAACTAAACGCCCTGGAAGCATACATGCAGTGATGATGTCACAAATGGTGCCGATGTGGTGAGTACTTAGAAAGTGTCACATGACTGTTCATACATACCCGCCCCCTGACACAGTACTGCACACCGTGAATTCATTCGTAACAATCGATATCTCCCAGTAGTCTTTAGAAACATATCAAAGGGAGAGAATAGAATGAGAACAGGTAGAGTAAAAAGGGTGAATCAGTTTAGAGTTATCCCCCTATCCTCATAAAAACAACTTTATACTATCTTAAAACCTATTGCGGAAAAAAGGAAATTGAGCAGATACTGACAAAGGAAAATATGCTTATCATAAGCAATTTTCCTTTTTATCACAATGGTTCTCAAAATTTTTTGTTTTTATATACTCTTACAGTTTCTCTTCATCACCAGTAATTTCTGGTTTTGTTTTTATTGTTTCAAATACTCATGCAGTTTCTCATCGTCACCAACTATTTCAACTTTTGTCTTCTTCTAAAATTTAAAAGGTTTTGCAGATACCAAATAATCAAAGGTGGAAATAGAAATCATTACTAAGGAAGATAGAAATGTTTGTATGAAAAAGGAGACAATCAATTTATGTGCAGTTCTAGATTTTCAGCATTCCAGATTTCAAAAATTATCTGCAGGTGCCCATATTTACAAAGGGTTTATTGATGATGACAGAAAAGGCTTCAACCCTTTAAAACATATGCTTTTTTTAAACAATGATGAAATGTACAAATTAATATTTTCTTTCTGATTTTAGGTGAAAAACCATTGTGACATAAGCAGAAGTTGGTTGTCACAAGCAATGTTTCCTTTTGTTAGTGGTTTCTAAACCAAATGCGTATTTTAAACAATGATGGAATGTACAAATTCGAATTTTCTTTTTGATGTTAGGTGAAAAACCGTTGTAATAAAAGTAGAAATTGCTTGTCACAAGCAATTTTTCCCTTTTGTCACAGAGGTTTCCAAAGTATTCTGCAGTATATGAAAGCATTTGTGGTTTCATTGAATAACTTGTTAAACATGCGCCAAGTTAACCCTTAAAGTGCTGGAACCTACTTCATGCTGAGGCAAACAGGTAAAATCCAGGCCAGCGCCAAGTACATTGGCGACTGGCCTATGATCTAACCTGTTTGCTACTATGAGTATCTTTCCTCATCAAAATTAAGAAGATATTTAAGAATTTGGAAAGCAGATGACACAAAAATCAACTTTTAGAAAATTACCCAGCATTCTAGGGGTTAAAGTGAAAAGAAAGAGTCAGACAGCATAAAACATGAACATAAAATTCCTTCCAGAAGTTGCTCATATAGTTTCCTTAAACTATATAAGTTAACTTTGTAACAGCTTCGGACAATATGATCAAATTGATCATTTTGGCAGGAGTATTTGAAAAGAAGTCTGTTATGCGATAAAAAAACAACTCCTGAATATTTCAATAAGAAATATGGCACACTTCTGACATAAGTGATAATTTAGTATGCAATGTTTTGTATACATATACATAGATATAAACCTCAATATATTGAATACACCAACAGTCACATTTTTCAAGCAACAGTTACCATTTCTGATATAATACATTTTTTGGCACAATGAAAAAACTTCAATAATGTTCACATGAGTGGCATGTATAATAAAAAAAATCTCTTCCTTTTGCCTAAAATTCCACATGAATTGAAATGCCAAAGTAAAAATCTATCTAAAAAAATTCACGTTAAATAAATGAATGGTGAATTTATTGTGATAAAAAGGAGTTACACAAGTACCGGTAAGTTCTCATTTAGTCGTAACATTTTCAAATTTTGTTTATTACAAGAGCTTTTACCAAGTTTGCAGAGGACATTTCAAAATGTGATGAAATTGAAAAAATAATCTTCTGATAGGGCAGAAAACATTGTGGGAAAGGAGAAATAGCTAGTTAAGAGTAATCTCTACTTTTCCCACGCTGTTTTCCAGAGCCTTCTGCAACAAACTGGTCAAATGTCGTCATTTTTTGGAAATGGGTAAAAGAACAATGATAGCTGGGAACCTGTGAAATCAGACACGGACCCTCGGGTCAGTAGTATGGCTCTCCTTATTATTCGAATAATCAAGCTAAAAAATATGGTACTTGTTTTGATCCAAGTAGTACCTTGACATAACTGGAAAGTAGTCGGAAACACCATTAAAGAACATTGATAACTGGGAACCTGTGAGATATTAAAGCAATACATACCTGTATCATTCACCCTTGTTTCCCACTCAAAATCGGATACGATCCGCTCACCCGTTGTCTCGTTCACGAGTCCAGTCACATTCACACACTTGTTCCTCAACGAACCCATGTACAGTTGCATTCCAATCAGCGCAAAAATGGAGAGCATGAACGTTGTTAAAATGCCCACATCCCTCAACCTTATTACGGCTTCCAATAAGGCACCCACAATGGTTTTAAGACCTAAAATATAGAGAAAATAAATAGTCTTACCTGTAAACTTATTTATTTACAATGATTGTGAAACAAGTTCCTACAACTTAGATAAATCACTCTCGATTCTGCTTCCTGGATACATAACCAGTACTTAATTGCGTCCAATCCAATGCTCTACTCCTTGACCACCGTCCTCCACGTAAAAAAATATTCTTGTTTAACCCTTTCCCAAACAACAAATTTTCGACTGTCCCAAATTGAAAGAGTTTGCAGACGACATTTAAAAATGTGATGAAATTGGAAAATAATCATTTGATAGGCCAGAAAACATTGTGGGAAAAGGAGAAATTGCTGGTCACGAGCAATTTCTCCTTTTCCCTCAATGTTTTCTAAAGTCGTCTGCAGCAAAGTGGTCAAATGTCGTTATTGTTTGGGAAAGGGATATCCATTCAATTTGTTTGCAGCAGCATAAATGTCATTTACATAAAACTCAAATGATGAAAGTAAGGAGGTTAGGTTTGAAAACCATGTCATAAACGCAGGGTTGGCAAAATCCATTTTCTGTATTGCCCAGCTTGTCCAATAGTATTAACGGACAAGAACAATTTAACTGATATTAACTCTATAATCATTATACAGACAATTAAATGCAAAAAATGAGTACCCTTACAATACTGGGTAATTTACTAACAAAGATTTATGTGTCCTCTGCTTTCCAAAACCTTAAATGTGATTATTTTGTTAAGGAAGATACTCAGAGAAGCAAACCGATTAGATCACAGGCATGCCACCAAATTACTTGGCGGCTGGCCTGGATCTAACCTGTTTGCATAAGCATGAAGTGGGTTCCAGCACTAAATGGGTTATGCACTTACGGACAAGTATGTAACAAACAGATATAACAACCCCTGTAATGTCTGAGCTATTTTACGGTGCTAGCTGGCCAATCAGTTATGTTTTAAACTTATTTATTTTTTTCATTAATTGTGACTGAAGCTAGAAGCTTATTAATTCACTCTCGATGACTGATTCCTTGATACGTGACAATTACTTGTGCCAATGTGTGAGTTAGTCCCGACATTTTCATCTTGCTCCCATAAGGTATCAAACCATAAACCCTCAATACCAGTGACTGACGCTTTACCTCTATACCACTTTTGCCCACTGTCCATAAGACATGGAGAAAAACCCTGGGCTTCAATAGAATATAACTGTTAGCATTCTACAAGTGAACCTGAATGCTTTTTTTTAATAGGGTTTTTATTTTTAGATCACATCAACAATTTTTCAGTCATTTGCAATGTCGGAGTCATAGTTAAGAGACCTCTAACTTTACTACTTATAATAGCCATTGAAACTGGACAGAAAACTGTCATTTTGAAAGTCATTTTGAAAGTAATTTTGAAAATCATTTTGAAAGTCATCCAGGAGCCGCTTTCAGAAAATTCTTACTTTCAAAACATTCTTTAATGGTGAAAGTGCATGAATGTTATATGTCATAAAACAACACTGGCTGTAATTTGAACCAATGAAAAGACTTACCTGGCACTACGGCTACGGTTTTCAGCGCTCGTAGTACTCGGAAAGTTCGTAAAGCTGATAAGTTGCCTAAGGATTCGAAGAATGTTGTCATGTACCTGAAAGCAATAATTAAAAGAAACATTCAACAAATTTGTTTTTCAAAGAAAATATTACTGATGACAAAAATGAGTATTGTAATGTTTCTTGCCTGTCTTCATTTTAACAACTTATTTTAAACATACAAGAGCAGTTTCACACTTTGATGGTACACATATGAAATATGATTTATAACTGATATTCAACATGAAAGAAAATATATTAAACAACTCATAAAAATCTTTTATAGAAACCTATTTAACTAATGTTAACTAATTTCCAGTCTTTGATGTCTCTCTCTATTATATATATGACAGAGCACTCATTAACTCTTTCCCAAACAACAAATTTTAGACTGTCCCAAGTTGAAAGAGTTTGCAGACGAAATTTCAAAATGTGATGAAATTGAAAAATATTCTTCAGATAGAGCAGAAAACCTTGTGGGAAAAGGAAAAATTGCTCGTCACGAGCAATTTTTCCTTTTCCCACAATGTTTTCTAAAGTCGTCTGCAACAAAGTGGCTAAATTTCGTTTTTGTTTGTTAATAGGTTAAACAATTCATGATAAACGTTTAGAAAAATAAATTTCACAAATGAAGTTAATTTTATAGATACCGGTATGCAAGATACTTGTTTAACACCTAATTACAGATTTTAAATTTTGCTTTAATCATCAATCAGTAAGACTTACGCTATTCCAATGACACCAAAGTCCAGCCAGTTCCATGGATCACGGAGGTATGTGAAGGGTTGCAACATAAAACCTCTTGCCGTCAGTTTAACACAGCACTCAATTGTATAGATAGTGGTAAAAACATTCCTGAAAATTAACATTCATTTGTTAAAATTTTCAATTCATACAATCAACAAGTTTATGGCAGATTTGAGAATAACTTTGTATGAACATACTGCTTTGATAATGCTAAATTTTTATATATATTGAGGGTTTCAATGCAACACTATAATGAGACTCCTTCAAAACGTATTGCTTTGAATCCTCAACATATAAATAATCAATGGTGATTTTCATTAAAAAAACAACAAAAAAACAGGCCTTACTCATCACCTAATATCATAATGCTTTCAAAAATGTCTTCTTTCAAAACATACTATCTTTTTGTTTAGATGGCAAAAGAATAAAAGTCATTGAATTAAGTCAAAGAAACACACACATTCAAAACCAAACCATAAAATGCTCATTTGAAATGATCCTTCCCATTGTCTCCTTCTTTTTAAGATTTTCAACATCAAGGCGTTATAATTAGGATGTAGGATTCTTTAAACAGAATTATCTTTTAAGGTGGGCAATTATTGTAGAAAATCAAATTTGTGATCAGACTTGTGTGTATGTAATAATCAAGCAGTTGTATAAATCAAACAATGCACACAAAAAGTCATGTTAGAATCAAATAAATTCCTTCTATTTCAGTTAGTGATGTATCACACAAAAAGCAAGCCATTAATGCTGTCCCTATTATTTCAGAACTGTGAAAGTGATTGTGTTCTTGATATTGGTTAAATGTGCAAATTACATGGGTGAAAGTTGAAGAATTTCAATAACCTGAAATATGTGGGCTCTTTGTTCTGATAAGGCATGTTTGCTATAGCATTACATAGGGACAAGAAGTCTCAAAAACCTGAAGTTCAGGAATAATCCTGAACACTTTCGCCCATGAGATTATGTATTAAATAGAATGTGCAGGGTGTGTACCATATAAATAGTTAATAAAATATTTATTCCAAGCAATACAGACTTCCATCCATGAAGGAAAGGAATTATGCCGTACCATAAATAGCACATAATAAATGTATTTTCAATATCGGTAAATGTGCAGCTGATGTTTTAACTGTGCAGGGTGTTTACCATAACAAATAGCTAATACATAATTTATTCTTAGCATTATGGAGACTTCAATCAACAGAGTAAAGAAATTTGGGTATACCTTGATACCAAACTGAATTATCTGATAGATGAACAGCCTTTACTGGACAGAAATTGTAATATGCCCTTCCAAAAGACATTAAGTGTTTGAAAAATGAAAATCAGTTCAAATCGAAACTCAACTTTTAATTCTTAAATCATGGTATATGATCACCATCACTCAGTATTTAAATCCTTCCAAATAGGACATTGTGAAGTGCAACAGAATATTGAAAAATATTTCTTGGGCTTGTACTTGTATCTGACAATGGCTTCAAATGGGCGAATTGTGCATTATATAAATAGTATTGGCCTAAAAGGCGTGTGTATTGCATAAATAGTAGATAATGATCAAATTCATTACATTTGCAAAAGCGAATATACTGTATCATATTATAACCTTAGGATGAATATTTGGGCCACGTCACGGGAAAAGGGGCACTCGGACATAGCAAACAGTGAAGTCCCAGACCAGCCGCCACATCACTGACGTGGCAGCTGGTCTGGGGTTACACTGTTTGCCATCTTAGAGGACATCAAGTTCTACCTTTAAATAAATACAAATGATAACTGTCGTGACTAGATGCTGGAATAATAGCGCTAAGAAAGAGCCGAGTCAGTGGTTTTTATTTATGTCCGAGTGCCCCTTTTTGCGTGATGCAGCCCATTTGTATATATTCCAGGCATTGACTAATACACAGGTGGTGCATGGCATCAATGACTCATACTGAATATACATGTCTCCTCAATATTGGCCCTATAGCTGCAGCATTTTATGTGCTAAACAATAAATACATAATGACTTCATTCTTATGTTGGCCAAATGTACAACTTATGTTATTTTACAAATAGTACACGTTAAGTAAGTTTTTGATATTAATTTCATATACAAATTGTAAATTGCATAAATAGTATATAACAACTTACATCCTAATTTTGACCTAAAAGGTTCAAATATTTAGGCAAAAAATCTTGATAAATTGGTGAGAAATGTACTAGTTGTTGGCTTATATACAGCTAGCCAAAAGACTTTTGAGTTTGACTAGAACGTTTATTTTTGATTAATCTGTTTCATAGGCAATCTAATTTGACTTGATTAAAGAGAGTGAAAAATATCCATACCATTTTAAAACCTTTAATTGTATCCCTTACCAATCACTTTCGACTGTCCCAAATTAAACGAGTTTGCAGATGACATTCCAAGACATGATGTAATTGAAAATTAATCTTCTGATAGGGCAAAAAAACTTTGTGGGGAAATGAGAAGTTGCTCGTTAAAAGCAATTTCTCCTTTTCCAACAATGTTTTTCAGAGTCGTCTGCGCAACAAACTGGCCCAATGTTGTTATTGTTTGGTAATGACAAAAAAAGTCAAACCAGAAAATAGGATCGTTGACTGTGGCATACATATACATAATGATCATCACGAAAACACAACATCCCCAAGTATGAATTCATTGTCTGTGCAGACTAAACCAGACCGAAATATTCAATTCATCCCAATAGTTCAGCCATAATTCACAGTCTTACTTAACCCTTAGAATGCTGGGTAATTTTCTAAAAATAGATTTTGGTGTTTTCTGTTTTCCAAAACCTTAAATATCTGCATAATCTTGATGAAGAAAGATACTCAGAGAAGCAAACAGGTTAGATCACAGGCAAGCCACCAATTTACTTGGTGACTGGCCTGTGATCTAACCTGTTTGCTTATAAGCATAGAGTTGGTTCCAGCACTATAAGGGTTAATGCATGCCAAGTAAAACACAGTTACCGATAGTTTGAATTCAAACTTACTCCAACAGCTTTTCTGTTGCCTGAGGTTTCGCCATTGCCATGGAGACACAGTTTGCAATAATAGTAAGCATGACCAACATAGTAAATACAGTGAATTAAGGTTAAGGAAACTATACAGTGTGCAAAAATAACAACAGAAAACGTGTCACTCCTTGCATGGGTGTATTTGGACACCAGTGGATTCTTAAGCAAGTGCAAATAAAAAAAGATTGTGTGTTGGCTTTGCTTTTCTTATTTCATTTTTCTTTTTTTTAAACCAAATTTCACAAGGTGTAGGTGAAATTTCATAAACTGTTCGGATATCCTTTTTGTTGTACGTCTTCTTGTATGGGTTAGAAATTGACAATTGAAAACTCTCTTGTTGTACACTGTAAGAGAAATTCCTCATCTAGTTTTAAACTTATTTATTTGATAACGATTGTGGTGAACGCTTGATGCATTTTCAATTCATCCTCGATGAGTGCTTCCTTGAGACGTAACCAGTACTTGCACCAATGTGTGGGTTAGTCCCTGCCTTATCACCTCACTGCTAACAGGGATCCAAGCAGGGATCCCTGGTACTAGACTGGTCCCCCACTGTCTACTGGCTCCACTATGTTCCACAAAATAAACAACGGGCAGCCAACCAATTCTGAGCTATTTGATTGGTCAGAATGCAACATTCCAATAGATTCTCTTCCACAGTTTTGGGAGGCAGATACAATTCAAAAGCAAGCAGTTAAAAATCCACCAAAGGAGTCCAAATAAATCAAACAAAATATTAATAAAACACCTCAATGGTTCCAAACA
Source organism: Cerastoderma edule (assembly GCA_947846245.1). Classification (NCBI taxonomy): domain Eukaryota; kingdom Metazoa; phylum Mollusca; class Bivalvia; order Cardiida; family Cardiidae; genus Cerastoderma; species Cerastoderma edule. The sequence goes on from OX401404.1 coordinate 9,867,286, forward strand.
AATTAAATATTAATAGTTTAAATGAGTTTGAGTTTATTGTACTAAAAGAATACTTAAAATAAGAGAAATAGCAACTACCATTGTAAACCAGGATTAATAATTTAGAGTATGCAAAACTTTAAATCAAATAACACCATAAACAATTTCAAATATCAAGATAAAGCTTGATCAAAATAAATGTTTTCTGTCTACAAAATAGAAGTTCTGCCTTCCAGACAAATCAAACATCCATTTTAATGAGTTTTAAAACATAAATATAATTATTCTAAACTGGCAGAAGATACTCTTGATAGAAAAAAGTATATAAGAATGAAGAAAGATTATTGCAAAGAAGTGAGAAACTTGTTTGACTACTAAAATATAAAAAAAAACTAGTCAATATTTTAATAATTCACTAAATGATGCTCTATAAATATTCTATGAAATTAAAACTCTACTATAATAGTCTATATATTAATACTTAAATAAACATACAAATTGCTGAAACAAAGTTTGTGACATCAAAAAGAAATCAAATATTGATTAAATGAAGAAAATTCTAATTAATCTTATGAATTACCTTTTTTTTATTTTCACACATCATAAAGAAAGGGTTTTCCATTTAGAAATACAAAAATTATGAACCTGTTAAAAGGATGGTGTACATGCATCCCAAAAATCTTTCAATTTTTCTTAAACAAGCAATTTTAGAAAAATTTGAGAAGACTAACCATTAAATCATTGGCAAAAAGAATATTTTTCTCATGTGGAGCAAAACATTTTTTCAGTCCTTTAATAAAAAAACTATTTTGACATAATTAGTTTGACATAAGTGTATGTACCTGTGTACATTTTTCATAAATAAAATTGATGTTAATAATTTTCTGCTGCAATTTGCTCAAAACATGGAAGATAAAAGAAAGAAATTAATGTCATAACAATCAATTATGACTGAACCCAAAATTCACAAAACTGTGTAAAACTTCAAAAAACTTCTGAAACATTAAAAGTAATCTATTCTTTAACACTATACTCCATCAAAAACTGCTATCAGGTTCATTTTGGAAGTATTAAAAGGAAGTTTTTTGAAGGTTCTATGAAAGAAAATAGCAAGCCCTTTCATAAAAGTAAAAGACACACTTTACTCCTGCATTGAACCACTATATGCAAATGGCCAATTGCTGCATTTTTGTTTCCAAAGATGGTAGAATACCGATTGAAAAAAGGAAAAAAAATGCTACAAATTGAAAATCTCTTAAATTGTCATAATTTCTATGTAAATAGACACATTAACCCTTTACCAAACATAAAACTATCATCTGTCCCAAATTGAAATAGATTGCAGACAACATTTCAAAATGTGATGAAATTGAAAAAAAAATCTACTGATAGGACAGAAAACCTTGTAGGAAAAGGAAATATTGCTCATTACGAATAATTTCTTCTTTTCCCATAATGTTTTCCAGAGTCATCTACAATAAAGTGGTCAAATGATGTTATTGTTTGGGAAAAGGTTAAGATGTATAAAAGCTATTTCTGGAGAAACAGGTTATTGCATGCCATTTTATACTCGAAACTTCAACTGAAAAGTCCATTCTACACAACCAATGTATAACACAAGTCGGTGAACGAAATAGCATGCATCGTGCGGTATCGTGCAAGACTTACTCTGTTGTATCTCCTCCAGGTGTCTCTCTAAATGTCATGAATATGCAGTTCACAATGATGGTAAGAATAACCATAAGATTGAACAATGTATACATGCAGTTAAGGAGAAATTGAGAACATTTGAGACCTTTTAACCCTTAAAGTGCTGGAACCGACATCATGCTTATGCAAACAGGTTAGATCAAGGCCAGCCACCAAGTAAATTGGCGGCTGGCCTGCGATCTTACCTGTTTGCTTCTCTGAGTATCTTTTTTAATCAAAATAAAATTAAGCAGATATCCAAGGTTCTGGAAAAAAATCGACACAAAAATCTATTTTTAGAAAATTACCCAGCATTCTAAGGGTTAAGCAAGTAACTCATGCAGAGCTTTGGAAAAGGGAGTTTTCTTGGCTTACAACTCCCCATTCCACATGGAATATCATGTACATGTAGCCTAAAAAGGAGAAAAAAGCATGAACAATTAGCACAAGAATGCTTGTATAACAGTTACAGGAGAAGGATATTAAGCTACCTTATAACAACCAACCTAAAATCTCAATCAATAGATGATGGGGAAATGTGAATGTGCAATACTGTAATTCTAGCTACAGTGAAATAACGAATAAATGAATGGTGTTGTAAGGGACATAAAAAGATAGGTCATATAGTGAAATGACTTAAGCTAAAACATTATTCTTATTTCACAAGCAATGTGAAACAAGTTCTTAAAGCAATTAACTAATCACTATTGATGCTGCTTTCTATATATATATATAGCCAGTACCTACTACCGGATTTCCGCAATGTCAAGCTAAGATACAAATATCCAACCTTGATAACTACATACAGTCATAGCGTGTTACAGGATTAAATCAACATCCAGCTAAGATGCAAGAATCCAACTTTAAAACCTTCATACAGTCAAAGTATGTTACAGAATTTTTGCAATGTCCAGCTAAGATACCAGAAAATTAGAGAATCCAACTCTATAATACCTACATGCAGTCAGAGCATGTTACAGGAATTTTGCAATGTCCAGCTAAGATACAAGAATCCAACCTTGATACCTACATCCTCAGAGCATGTTACAGAATGTTTGCAATGTCCAGCTAAGATACTAGAATCCAACCTTGATACCTACATGCAGTCATAGCATGTTACAGAATGTTTGCAATGTCCAGCTAAGATACTAGAATCCAACCTTGATACCTACATGCAGTCATAGCATGTTACAGAATGTTTGCAATGTCCAGCTAAGATACCAGAATCCAACTCTAATACCTACATGCCATCAGAGCATGTTACAGGAATTTTGCAATGTCCAGCTAAGATACCAGAATCCAACCTTGATACCTACATCGTCAGAGCATGTTACAGGAATTTAGCAATGTCCAGCTAAGATACCAGAATCCAACCTTGATACCTACATCACAGGAATTTTACAATGTCCAGCTAAGATACCATTATTTAACCATCAAACCTACATGTATTCATAGCTTGATACAGGCTTTTCGCAATGTCCAGCTAAGATACAAGAATCCAACCTTCAAACCTACATGTATTCATAGCATGATACGTGATACTAAATGCAGACAATGGATGTAACAGGATTTTCGAAATATCCAGCTTAGATACCATAATCCAACCTTCAAACCTACATGTATTCATAGCACGATACGTGATACTAAATGCAGACAATGGATGTAACAGGATTTTCGAAATATCCAGCTTAGATACCATAACCCAACCTTCAAACCTACATGTATTCATAGCACGATACAGGATTTTTGCAATGTCCAGCTAAGATACTAGAATCCAACCTTAAAACCTACATACTGTCAAGCATTCGATAAGTCAACATTGAGATAAATGATGCCCAGTACTTTAAACACAGAGTGAAATAAGAATCAAGCATGAGATAAGTTCATGAGATCAATGAAGCTTAGAAGGAAAGGCAAAGAATGAATTGAGACTCAAGCATGAGATATATTCATATTGAGATAAGCGCAGCAGGCTAAGAATTGATTTCAATAAATATGGCATGGAAAGAATATCATGCAAGAGATAAGTAGACAGCAATTTTGTCTGAGCAGCATAAGTAAATATAAACATAAAATGCTTTGAGAATCAAGCATGAGATATTTCTGTAATTATCATGTCAGGGACATGTTGAAGCATGGTATACCAAGATTTAGAAGTGAGCAAAAACATAATATGAAACAAAGTTCAAGGATAAGATCTAATGGCATGAAATCGTCAAGGTCAGTAAACCACATACTTAGAACAAATAGAGAGTGAAACATAAGATAATTTGTAAAAAGAAGAAGCATTAATTCAGTTGATGATAACGCATTAAAGGAAACTGCTCAAGCATTGCCAGCCGGTTGTTGAATACATAAGCATAGAGTCACATAAGCACAATGGACAAGATTTGTTGAAATTCACATCAACACATAAGTCAAGTTGTTCTTTGACCCATTTACAATTTCAAGTCAATCAAGTCATAAGTGATAGCATTAGGTAAAATTAATAGAGAGGAAAAACATATCCATGAAAAGTTACATAACTAACTTGCAATCTTTGAAATCATTTTGACAATTTTCAAACCAATATCTCCGAATAAAAGCAAAAGGGTCTTATTCAGTTTCTCGGGAGACAGAGGTTTCTACATTTAGCTTGATATCTGACAAATGTGATATGGTTTTGCATCTGTTGATGATACTCAGCACATAAAATGGAAACCCTTAATAAAAGATACATAATCTATTTAATTAATTTAATGTGAAGTATTTTTTCCAAACATTGCAAGGTATTCAACTGATGTTTATTACAAAGGCGTTGAAAATTGTTTGCAATGAAAATTATGGCAGGTGAATTAGCCTTTACTTATTCCCTTGAATTGAATATTTTAGGTGACCAAAGCTGAAGCCATCAGTAACATAGTTGAGAATTACAAATTTAAAAGATCATGATGTTTTTGTGATATTGTAAGTTTTACGAGGCCCTAGCTGATGATGGCCAAATCAATCTCCCTATCCATCCCTTTGCTTAGCTTTTCATACTTAATGAAAAGGAGCCATTCTTTGAGTGAAACAGCTTGAAACATCTTGAAATATTTTGGTGAAAAATACTTATATTCAACAATCAAAGCAACACACTGTCATACCATGATTGCATACAAATTTTGACAAAAAGCAAGTCAAAGCTGTAAACGACACAAACATACAGCAGCAACTCATTGACTTATTTACAGACAAGACCAATTAAACTTGATAAATCCAATAAGTGATATTGATATACATATAAAAAAAAACATATGCTCCAATCTAAGCATCAACATATGGTTTCATGAACTCATACTTCATTCTTATAAACTAAGATATGACAAAACTGATAGTAGTTGTATTAAGAGTAAAAAAAAAGTTGTTTGAGGTTTCATGTAAACCAAATCAAACATTAATTCTAGTCATCATCAAAAGATTATATGTCTCATCTCTAAAACATGGGCATCTCTTTTAAAAGTCAAAATAAGTCTTGAAATATCCAAATTGCAAACAGTATCACATTCTAAGATAAATATTAATGGCCAAAAATCTAAACTGAATGCTTAAAACTCCACTGAAAATATGAACAACTTGCAATGCCTTTGAAACAAACAAGATTTGATATTTTGAAAAAAAAATAATATTGATGGCCATGCCATGTTCAGACATTAAATATTTCTTTAAGTCTGCATCTTTGAAACGCATTAGTCCCATTAGACCTTATGCTGCTGGAACTGACTTCAAGTTCATGCTAACCAGTTAGATCAAGGCCAGCCCCCACTAACTTGGAGGATGGCAGCCAATTAAATTGAATATCTTTTAAGCCATACAATGGCTGTACTACTGTATGATACGCACTGGAGAAAAATCATTGAAAGAAAAATTTGTTTGTATCTTATCTTAGTGTGTAGAGCTGGATAAAGTCAATTGATAAGCATGTTTGTCCAAAAGCATTGCATTGCATTGCTTTTGAGGTCTACTGCATATCAGTTGAACACATTTAAATACTATGATGTGATCATAACCTGTTTACCACTCAGAGTATCTTTCCTCATCAAAATTAAGCAGAGTTCTAAGATTTTGAAAAGTAGAGGACAAAAAATCTTTCTGTTTTTAGGAAATTACCCAGCTTTCTAAGAGTTAAGGAACCCAAACACAAGTATATGTATGGTTGCCAAAACAAGCATTCAAAGGAATTTAAAAGCTTCCATATACATTGTCTCCACAAGAAAGCTTCCATAATACACAATCATTACCCCAGAAAGCTTCCATATACATATATATGTATTACCCAAGAAAGCATCAATGTTCATATATATTACGCAAGAAAGCACCTATATTTTGCCATGCTTACAACACTTAAACATAAAACAGTTGTACTCTATCGTAAAGAATTATTTGTTAACAGACATGATTGATGTTATAAAATCGAATCACCATTATGATCTTATTCTCAATTAACACTTAGAATGCTGAGAAATTTGCTAAAAATATCTTTAGAAATTTACCCAGCTTTCTAAGGGTTAAAAAGCATTTCAGCAGTTTGATGAAAGACTTTAGTAAGCACTTCATGTTTGTTAATGGCTTACTATAGTCTTGCATTGAACCCTTAACATGCACTTTCCTTCATGAATCTTAAAGCTGCCTGTTCACTTATGTAAGGAAAATTAGATGTTAAAATCTAATATCTTTTAAGCCATACAATGGCTGTACTACTGTATGATACACACTGGAGAAAAATCATTCAAAGAAAAATTTGTTTGTATCTTATCTTAGTGTTCAGAGCCTGGATAAAGTGAATTGATAAGCATGTTTGTCCAAAAGCATTGCATTGCATTGCTTTTGAGGTCTACTGCATGTCAGTTGAACACATTTAAATACTACGATGCCTTTTGAATTTATTATGTTTTCAACAGCTATTTTAAAATGTGATGATACAATAATACAAAAAAAAAACATATATTGTTTCAGCAAGATTTGACTTTCAAACTTTCTTATCTGTGAACACACACCCTCAATATATCTAATAATGAAAATAAGATCATAGCATTGAGATATGACAATAATTTACCCTTCTAGTGCTGGAACTGACTTTCTGCTCATGCAAACAGGTAAGATCCAGGACAGACGTCAAGAAAATTGGCGGCTGGCATGTGATCTAACCTGTTTGCTACTCTGATTATCTTTCCTCATTAAAATTAAGCATATATCTATGGTCTCGAATCGCAAATGACATAAAAATCTATTTTTAGAAATTTTCCCAGCATTCTTAGGGTGAACCCCAGGGACCAAAGTACTTGTTCCTTTTTCTATATGCTGGATAATATTTTAGAAACTATTGTGACAAAGGAAACTGCTCCAGTTCGCAAAGAATTATTTCTTGTCTGAGAATGATGAACTGTAAAAACTTGGAATAAGATAAGATAATCTGACCTGAAGAGCAAATCACTTGTCACAAGCAATTTCTTATTTTCACAAGTAGTCTGCAGTAGATGCAATATAATGAGAGTAAAACTGTGTAAGGGGTTTAACCCTTTACCAAACGCAAAAATTTCGAAATCCCAGTCCCAAATTGAAAAAGTTTGCAGACGACATTTCATAATGTGATGAAATTGAAGAACAATTTTCTGAAAGGGCAGAAAACATTGTGAGTAAAGGAGAAATTGCTTGTTCGGAGCAATTTCTCCTTTTCCCACAATGTTTTCCAGAGTCAATTGCAACAAACTGGTCATATGTCATAATTGTTTGGTAATGGGCAAAAGGAAAAAGTGATACCTCAAATCAGAATGCTTATGCTTACAGACTTATTTTGAGGGACACATTTTCTAAGTGTTACATGAAGTGCTTCATTGAATTGCAGCTCATTTCATGCAACAAGAATAATCATAGAAACAACTTATAATAGGTCACTCTGTATGACCTTGGGGCCTGTCTAACAAAGACTTGTGTTAAGCAATCATCCTTTAAAGCAGCCAACCTGCCTTAAACAGCCACTACAGAAAGTCCAATCATTTGATTCATAGTGTACATCAATTTGTGCTAAGCAGCCAACCTGTCTTAAACAGCCAATTTTCTCAGGTCCATAGACTGGCCTCTTAACACAAGTTTGACTGTAACTTCTTGTCTAAGGTTAAATAATTCACATAACCTTTGAACCTTACAGGTAACTTTGATTTTGCGAGCAAAAAATAGACATTCATTAAAAAGTACAATAACAATTTCATAGGTGGGACTCATGTTCCCTTCAAGTCTAAATAAACGCCTTCCTGAGGTACTTTTTTCCGCTTAATATCAACATTTAGGAGAATATTTGTCATACAAACCTTTGTGAGACAGGCCCCTGAAGAAGGCTTCTATCCCGGGCCCTTTAATCCTTAAAATGCTGGGTAGTTGTCTAAAAATAGATTTGTGTCATCTGGTTTCCAAAACCTTAATTATCTGCTTAATTTTGTTGAAGAAAGATACCCAGCGTAGCAAACAGGTTAGATCACAGGCCATGGGCCCATTAACTTGGCGCCTGGCCTAGATCTAACCTGTTTGAATATGCATGAAGTCTGTTCCAGCGTTTTAAGGGTAAGAGAAGCATATATTAGCATTAATTACCAGTCATACTAGAAAACAATTCTAAATCAATGTATTAACTATAGAGAATAAACTCAAGAATGTAAAGGATATGGGTTTGTTAGTATATACACGGCTGCTCTACGTATTGGGTTGAAAGGGCTGAGACAAAAGAAAGCATCTGTGGCACTGAATCGGTAAATCGTCTTGTCCTTCCCCACAACACAGAAGGTCTGAAAGAAGAAACAAAGCAGAAAAATAAGAAAGAGCTTGGCTATTGTACTATGAGATTATATTAAGAGAACCTAATACAATTGTTTACTTAGGCATTCCAGTGAGCTTGGTCAAGGACCTTAAAGTATAACCCTGAACACATGTGTGCAGTATCAACCCATTCCATACAGTATTTCATGAGATACAAACTTGCACCTTGAAACTTAACCAAGGTGTGACGCCGGCAGCAACGCTGACATTGACACCCTGGTGAGTAGTATAGCTCTCCTTATTTTTCGAATAGTCCAGCTTAAAGGTTATTTGCAATAAATGTGACACAAAACTTATTCACATTGCAAATCAATTCATTACAATTTAGCAAGATGGTATATCTCATGAATTTCATAACCTACCCGTTTATTCTGGTAAAACTCATCAATATCTTCCAGAGGTCGGCCCACATGCTGTGGTTCAAAGTAGTCCTCCAACGAGGGTGGTAGTTTGCATCCGATTGCGAGCTTCGGGTTCGGTTTCGGGGGTTCCTCTGGATGCGCTGGTTCGTCATCGTCATCCGAATCTGCCTCGGCCTTCTCTCGGGCCTTTAAAAGGGAGAAATAAAAGTCAAGCTTTATTGTATTGCATATATAATAATGTGTGTAGATGATATCTAAAATAATATCATCCCTGATATCAGCCTTAACACAACTGCGTTCATGAATTTCATGAAAAGACATGAATCACGAATGGCCTTTCCTGAACATAGATCTGTTCTTGAAATTGTTCATGAATTTCAAAAACATATTCATGAACATTAAAAGCAAGTTCATGAATACACTCATGAAACCAGTCATTACAATTAAAGGAGAATTTGTATGTTGTTGTGGCCTTCTAGTTTATATAATGAAGAAAAATATCATTTCTTTTATTTCTTTCTCTACTGCCAACTTCTAACATAACTAATACCTAGGGGGAAAAAAAGATCATGAAGTCACATCTATTCAATGAAACTTATTTACCTTTCATAATGAACATATGAGTCGCAATTTCTACGAATATCAAGTTTTGTCCAGTAGAATGGTTAATGTTCTACAACATAATTTTCTAACAAAAAAATCACCAGGTAAAAAGTTATCTTACCGGTAACCATTTGCCAAACACAAAATTCTCGACTGTTCCAAATTGAAAGAGTTTGCAGATCACATTTCAAAATGGGATGAAATTCGAATAAAATCTTTAGATAGGGTAGAAATCATTGTAGAAAAAGGAGAAATCGCTCATAAAGAGCAATCTCTCCTTTTCCTACAATGTTTTCCAGATTTGTCCACAACAAACTGGTCAACAGCTGTTATTGTTTTGTAATGTATTAATCATAAAGTAGAAAGACATTTTGCATGTCTTTTTACATATTTGATTATGAATGCATGTCTATGATTATGGTTAATTTGAAAGAAATTTAAATCAAAGAAAACAACAGCTGCACTGTTATCTGATAGAAATTAGCTAGGATAAACTACATTTTTTTCTTCACTTTTCTTTGTTTAGATATAGTAAAAATATGTGAGATAAACAAGAAAAAAAGAAATTTTGTAAGTCTACAGTGTGTCATAGAAAATCCTCATCACTAGATTTGGAAACCATTTGTATTATACAAGTTATCTCCCTTACCCAGATTAATTAACTAATGCCATCCAACCAAAGTGAATATTCTCTACACATCACAGATACATCATTTCATATTATTCTATAATGCTTAATGCATTAATTCATTTATAAGGGCTGACAGCAACTGCTGCAAGAGTAGGAATACAACTGTGTCCAAGCGGTGATATTGCTAAATACCAGAATATCTAAATTTTGCATCAGTATTAGTCTTTTCACAAAAGTAAACAGGACTTTTTTCTTTTTTTCATATTTTGTTATTGTTGTCACCTATTTCTTTCTGTTTGGACCATTCAAAATCAAAGAAACATGTTTAAATGAATGTTCTATGTACACATATTGACTTGATAGGTAATCAATAACAGAATATTGTCTTTGAAAGAATGGAGATTCTCTCACCAGAGCAAAAAATAACCATTTAACTAAAGGTCAAATCTATCTAAGTCCTAAATTGTCAGCTAAGGAGAAATAGCTTACCTTTCTGTGGTCTAAAAAACAGGGTATGCTCGGGTCTTTTACAAGCATCTTTCCATAAACAATTGAACAAATCCTATTTTGTGGGTACCCATTGGAATCATCTCATTGAGATGATTGTAATAAGTACCCACAACATAGGGTTTAGAGAAGTAATGAAGAGGTGAGCAAGGGAAAAAATGCATTTTATCTGGAGTTTTGGGTTATAAAACAGAATATTCTTCCGACAGACAGGGAAAATTGATTAAAATAAAACACCTGCAAATACTATTTAATGTCAGTGCATACATAAAATCCATACCTGTCCAATGTCAAGGTGCTATCTTTCATATGTACTGGGAGAACTATAACTGGTCAAAAATCTAACAACTGTTTAGTTAACTTTATAGTGCTGCAACCAACTTCATGCATATGCAAACAGGTTAGATCCAGTAAATAGGCGGCTGGTCTTTGATCTAACCTTTTAATACTCTGAGTATATTTCCTCATCAAAATTAAGCAGATATCTAAGGTATTGGAAAGCAGAGGACACAAAAATCTAATTTGAGAAAATTACCCAGCAATCTAAGTGTTAAAGACTTTTTTCCAATATTTATATTGTCCGTCACGGTGGCATAGTGGTTAAGGCGTCTGCCTAGGGACGGGAGGCCAAAGATTCGAGCTCCACAGTAGGTCTTTGTCCAGAAAATTTTTTGCATTGGACTTGTTCCGAAATGGATCAAGCTAGTTAAATTTAATGGTTACTGACTAATATCCGCCTGGCGCCTGGCATGCTGATATAAGTTGGGAGGTACTTGGGATAATCAGTGAAAAGTGTCTCATAAGCCAAAAGTGGATGGCCCTTTCAATAGGGGTCACACGATAATAAAGAAAAAAAACTTAACCTTTACCTTTTATAGGGAAACTGCCCACAACAAAACGTTCAAGGGAAACACTCACATCAAAACAACATAACACACAGAACCCATTCTAGACACACATATAAACTTGTGGTATAACATTGTTCTTTAACAGGGCCCACAAAAAGTTATTGTCTTAACACAGCATGCAATAATTAGATGTAATCCACTTTAACCCATTACCAAACACTAACAACATTTGACCAGGTTGTTGCAGACAGCTCATGAAAATATTGTGGGAAAAAAACAAATTGCTCTTAAAAAGCAATTTTTTTCTTTTCCCAAAATGTTTTCTGCCCTATCAGAAGATTAATTTTAAATTTTATCACAATTCGAAATATATAGTCTGCAAACTCTTTCAATTTTGGACAGTCGAAAATTGGCGTTTGGTAAAGGGTTAAGCTTAATGCTCATTTGGTCTAAAGATTAAAATAATTTCAATACAAGAATATTCATAATAATCATGAAATATACATTCCAATGAATAACTTTGGTAATGAATTTTCCCAACAGTATGTGTATTCAAGTCAATACAGATACATGTGACTCAACACATTATAAGTTAAGCAAGCAAATTGCCAGATGATATGGATATGTATTTTAAACCATGCCTACAAGGGAAATTATCAAATACAGGCAATCTTGTATTATCAAGTGACCATGTTAATCCTGGGTAATTTTCTATGAATAGATTTTTGTGTCATCTGCTTTCCAAAACCTTAAAAACCTGCTTAATTCTGATGAGGAATGATACCCGGAGTAGCATGCAATTGCAAACAGGTTAGATCACAGGCCAGTCCCCAATTTACTTGGCGGCTGGCCTGGATCTAACCTGTTTGCATAACCATGAAGTCGTTTCCAGCACTACAAGGGCTAAGGTGATATCAAGTTTTATTGTATTAAAAAAAGATAAGGGTGGGTGATTAATTCAAGATTGGCTTTTATTCGGAAATTGGAATACAAGGTAGATCTAATCTTAATCAAGGATACAGAAGACAAACATTTAATAAGGTTGGCATAGACTTTCAAACAAAAATAGTTCTTTAAAATAGTTCTGAAAGAGTGATCAGCCACTAAAAAAAGGAAGCATTACCAACAAGAAGTTATTCCTTGCACTTCTTCTGTTGCCTATTATAGTGATAAAAAAAACAAACCCTGAGCCACCTACACGTAAATTGAATATTAAGATTATTGTGGGCTGGCTACATTGGTGCAGTGCTAGAGCGTCCGCCTTATACCGAGGGTTAAGGGTTCCATCCCCTTTAGGTGAGGTTGAAATTGCTTGGACTAACCCCAAAAATTGACACGAGTACTTTTTTTTTGTTTTTTTATATGGATTTTACATCACATCAACATTATTTCAGTTATGTAGCGATGCCCGACTCTTAATGATGGAGGAAGACCCCATACTCAACTGCCCATAAGGGCTGGTCAAGGCGGGTAGAACCATCGGCATTCCGTAAGTCAGTCGGGAGACTGCCTCTCATGAAAATCCATATCCCTCATCAGGATTTGAACCCACGCGGAGAGGGGTTATGTGATTTCAAGTTCTGTACTCTAACCACTAGGCCACGGAGGCCCCGACACGAGTACTGGTAAAGTATCCAGGAAGCTGAGTCAATGAGAGTGAATTCAATAAGCTTCAAGCCTCCGTCACATTTTATGTAAAATAAATAAGATTAAACTTAAAATTCAATTCTATTCATCTTCAGCATCAGGACTTGGTAAAAGGTGAATTGTTGCTTTTGTAACAAACTTATTTTACGCAGATTTCAGAAAGAAGTGATGGATAGCACGTATTGGCAATGTTCTGCTTCAAATGAAATTCTGTTTCAAGAAAACTGACAGATATTACGACATAAGTACATACATTTTCAATGCACCCTTTCTTAGAGAAACTAACATAATAATAAACCATGAAAATAGGTTGAACTCATAACCCTCAACCCTGGATAAAACGCAAAAAAAAAAAAAATATCTATAATTTTCTAAACACCATAATATAGGAAAATGTACCTATCAGTTATAAATTCCTAATCACTCAAACACTTTGATATATCAATGAAGCCTTGTTTTTCTTCTCCATATTTTATTTTGTTAAGCCTCCGCTGTTAAAATTTGACATTATTCAAGGGTAAGAAATCTAAGGCTCATATGAGCAGTTTGTCTTTTGCTACATTGCATACAATAATATCTATCTCTTCAGATAAACATTTTGTCAATAAGTTAGCTCTTTCCATAGCGAAAACTAAATCAACTAATCTGAAATAGATGATTTTAAGTGGGTGTTTCTTATAAAAAAGAAAAGTAACAAACTGAGATCTTGTTCAACATGAGCAAATTCTCCATTAATGCTACAATTCTTTTTTATCAAAATAGATCATTTAGAGCAAAAATGAAGATAAAAGAAAAGAGATTTAATTAAATCAATGGTTAAAAATTATATAACAGAACACATAAATAGATCCACATATATCACATAGTCTGGTGAGAATATGAGGGTTCAATGCAATACAATAGTAAGTGCTTCACAAACATGAAGCACTTACTATAGTATTGCATTGAACCCTCAATTATTATTATGGTTTCCTGGTATTCCCGTAAACAAGTGAGAACAATACGAGGACCAACACTATCACAGCTCCCATCATGTATACCTTTACTCCAAACTTCTAATAGTCTTGTCACATTTAACTTATTCTTGCTTAATAGAATGGTTTGCAGGAGATGGCATTCAAATATATTCATAAAGATTTCGCAGAGGAAATAATGACAAAAATTAGAATAAGCAATAATTTGATACCGTTGCAATAATTGTAACTTTTGGTTGAATACACAGGTCTACTTTGGGATGATTTAATAATTCACATTCGGTGCAAATACTGGTTACTTATACAGGATATAGAATCGAGAATGATTAAACAAATTTGTAAGAACTACTATCACAAACGTTCTTAGAATAAATAAGTCTTCACTAAGAGAATTTATATACCTATTGTCACATTTTCCCCTTTTATCAAAATGTTTCTAAGTTGGTGTTCCAGTCAGAAACTAAAGTAAGTCTGTCACAAACAAGGGGGACCATTCAAGATTGTGGAATGTACCCTCAAAATGCCATCTGCTGCAAGTGCATTGAAAGCAGAATTATCTACGGAAAACGTGTCGATCTTTAGTTTATATATTATATAAGTTCCATCCAAACATACATATCTGAACCGTTTGTTTTTTGTAAAGTTTTAAGAAAAGATAGCTTAGTGTTTTAATTGGAATGTACTGCAACTTTCTTATGAATAGGACCTTTTATAGTTGCATATATATTGCTTTCATTTGAACTATAAACAAATACATTTTTCATAAAACAGATTATCTGAATGAAAGATTTACATTTTCTCAGTGCATTATCAACTCAAAACGAATAGATAAATTTGTCCATAATTAATATGACTTTTCAAACAATTTGTCATACCTAGATCATTCCTTAGTTCGACATATCAGTAAAAGCTTTGTTAATGATATTGCATATAAGAATGTTAATTCATATATAATTGAATAAAAAAATTAATCGATATGCATGGAAACTCTAGGAAAGCTTTGTTAGTATTTTAGTCAGAATAATTGTATACATGTTAGCATGTGCCCAAACATCAACCAGCGAGTTAGACAGAGGTTCAGAAATGAGGCACATTGCCCCTGCCAACTTTCATATTCCTTCTTTAATTAAACCCTTTATTGTGGGTACTCATTAGAATCGTTTCAAGGAAACAATTTTAAGGAGAAGTCTCAAAACATGGTTAATCATAAACATTTCAATAGTGCAAATGAAAGCCATATTAGGCATGGCACACTTATCTGAACCTCTGGAGTAAGGCAAATTAACCCTTTCCCTGTTTTATTTTTTTAGAAAGAAATTCAACAGACGAGATATAAACGCGTTGTTAAACTAAAGAAAAATATCCACAACCAAACATCACAATTTTGAGGGTTCGATGCAAGACTATAGTAAGTGCTTCATGAACATGAAGCTCTTACTATAGTCTTACACTGAACACTTAATTTATTAATCTATTCAAAAACATTTAAATTACTGAGACAAAATGGAAATTTGCTAAATATGAGCAATGTCATTCCTTGTCACAATGTTTTTAAACATGAAATTTGCTCGTCATATGATAAATTGTGTTTATATCTGTCTGTACAAGGGAAAGTGTTAACACCACAAGAATATCCCATTCCTCACACTTGGTCTTACCAAACTTGACAGTTCTTGCGCCTAGATAAAACAAATCTAAATAGCTACATACCAACAGACACACTTATACAATTACCAGAACAAAGACAGAATACTAAATATACATCACTTTAACTTATTCCAAAATATCAAAAATTAGTGACTGGTCTAAACTGGAAGCAATGGCAAGCGAAAATTATTAATCACAGTAAATAACTTTTCCTCTGCCATAGAGGTCATCATAACTAGAAATCATGCAATGAAAGCAGAAAATGCTTGTCACAAGCAGTTTCTCCTTATTTCATAGTGATTTCTAAAATCTTCCGTGGCAGATTTGGCAAAGTGACGTTTTATGAAATAGGGGTCAAGAAAGACCACCACATTTAGGCCATAGCACTTCCCAGCAGATAGCGTCTGTAATTATTGTGGAAAATATAGTGAATATTAGCTCCAATAACAATTGTTTTGTACTACTAGAAGAGTACCAGAATATGGCAACATTTCATCTTTGAATTTAAATGTAATCTGATCGTTTCTTACAATCTTTTCCTTTTCTTTTTTTCTGTTTAAGAAATTAGAAATCAAAACTTGTTGTTAAGAAAAGATAAAAAAAGAAAAACCTGAAATCAAGACATGATAAGGAGTGTGCAGGTATAATAGACCACTTAGGGCGGTACTCATAAGTGCAGCTACAAATCATTAAATGGTTCTTATAAATCAATCTCTAACTAGTCGAGGGTTCAGTGCAAGACTATAGTAAGTGCTTCATGAACATGAAGCACTTACTATAGTATTGTAATGAAACCTTGAGCTGTTCTGGTTTATATTTGCAGAAGACAATGTTACAACCAAACATTCAAGTTACAAGAAGTTTGAAAGAAAAATATATAGGAAGTTATTTCATAAATTCTGAACAGCATATCGAGGGTTCAATGCCAGGCTACAGTTAGTGCTTCACAAACATGACCAACTACAATAGTCTTGCATAGGACCCTCTATATGTATGCCTACAAATATAAAAGTAAAAAAGAAAAAATTGTTTTAGAATTACATGTAATAGATTCTAAAACAAACCACAAGAAGAAGCAAAACATGTAAAGCTGTATGGAGAAATACAAAATCTGGCTCTACTAAACCATTATGAACACAGTTATCATTAAATCAATATTTGAAACGCATTTGCAGCGATACAACACATGTACCTGAATTGGATTCACATGTTACTAGACAGTTAACAATGTAAAACAACATTGCTTGTCACAGATTGGGAGTTTTAATTACAACATTGTTATTAACAATGGTCTAGGCTGACTGAGCAGGTTTAATAGCACAAGGATATATTCAGAACAATACACTACATACATGTATAAGAAAACAGTAAAGCATGAAAAATTGGCTTAGTTTGAGGAGATTATTTCAGTTGAAGCTGACAATCAAGCAAAGCCAAGATAGCCTGAGACTGACAATCTGAACCATTTCCAATATTCTGGATAACATTTCCGTTCTATGAGAGATTTTGCTGAAGACATCCTTAAAGAAATAAATTCTTCTTCATGGTTATCATTCAACACTATTGTTTATTTCGAAGTAGATAAAAGCTATCTATGAAAGCATGTCCAATAAATAATAATATATCAAAGAATGTGTGCATATGGTGCTTTAGACGCATTGACCCCTAAGAGCACATTATGATGATGTGGATAAACCCATTAAAAATTGGTTTATGAAAAATAAATAAAATTAGTTATGAATGAGATCAAATGATGAAATCATTGTGACATAATTTAAAAGTCTGATCATCATGAGAAACTATCTTTTATAAAAATATTTCTATATTTTGACTTCTTAGGGAAGTGTAATTGCTTTTATTTATCGAAACAGTTCAAATGCATTCATTAACCCTTTACCAAACACAACATTTTCGACTGTCCCAAATTGAAAGAGTTTGTAGACCAGACATTTCAAAATGTGATGAAATTAAAAATTAGTATTCTGATAGGACAGAAAACATTGTGGGAAATGGAGAAATTGCTCCCCACCAGCAATTTCTCCTTTTCCCATGATGTTTTCTAGAGTTGTCTGCAAGAAAGCAGTTAATTGTCATTATTGTTTGGTAATGGGTTAAAGTAGTTTGTATTATCCATGCCATGGTTTGTGATACTGCTGTATGAAACATTTGAACTATTTCAGTCATATAGCGGTTGCCAGGCAGGTCCAACAGACCGTGCTCCTGGCATTTCTAAACAAGCCTTTTATAGATACTTATCAAAAATCCTGTATCTCTCCAAATGGTCTATTTATTCAGAGACGTATATGTAATTAGGTATCTTAATCCACATCTATAAGTTATGCCATTCTTGACTTTAATGTGATGGTCGGTTACTTTGACCCACAGGGAGAAAAATCATAATAGACCTTTATTAACACTATATATACACTGTATATATAGTGTTAATAAAGGTCTATTATGATTTTTCTCCCTGTGCTTTGACCTAGGCATGACTTCAGACTTCAACATACTTGAATGCAATAAAGTTACAAGTCTATCTTGCATTCAAAGAAAAATAGTGTTAGCAGGAATGCCACTTGAAAATAATCCTTATAGAGCTAAAAAAATCTGTCAAAATGTTATCCCTGTTACACAGAATGCCATAGAGGGAAACCACTACTAACAATGTTGTTTATATTTTTTAAGATTGGTGCCATTCACAAGCTATCTTACGGTATATTTGAATATTTTGCTATCAATACAGAAATTGGTAAAAGAAGTTCAAATTTTATATTCAGTTAACAGCAATATACTTCCATACCAAAAGAAATCAGAAAGAGTTAAATAAGGAATGAGCATCATTCACTGTTAGTGCTCTCGACTGCTCAAGTTGTAGAGTTACAAATGGCGACTTTTGTATCACGGGAGATAACTTTGAAATGACTATAGTGTATATCTTGCACCTAAGTGTCAATCAGTTTTGCAGAGTAATCATTCGTTCTTCTTTGCAGAGTTATCTTGGTAGATATTTCATAAGAATATATTGTCCCACTTCTGGAGTTGCAGGCGCTTTGTAAGTCAAAGGAAGACATTGTTTATTTATTGTTTTTTGTGTTGTTGTCTCTCATAGTTTGATGCATAAGGAATTTTAAGATTCACATAAAACAAAATGTACATTGTGGACTGGACAAGATTACAGAAGAAATCATCCAACACTTTTGACCTAAAACAATTTAAGTTCTTTGACATCACGCTTACCAAATTATGCCCTGGATATTGTTTATCTTTTTAATGGTAGAACCACCTTCCTGTAGGCCTACATAACACATCTACCGTCGAAAAATATAGAATCAATGGTGACATCATTTGTCAAAATCGCTTCCACACAATATGATAAACCATCATGTCCCTTAGCTTTAGATCAAAAGAATCCGATGCTTTGATTAAAAGGCTTTTATCATTATACTAAAATGCTACCGTTGTCTATAAAGACCATTTAAAGACAGCCACAATTCTGTTCAACTGATCTAAGAACAGAAGGCAAATATATAAAACAATTCGATACCAATTAGCAAAACACAACAACAAATTTCTAATGAATGAGAAAGAAAAAAAAACACTTAAACAATCCTTGTTAGAAGTCATACCTCGGCCTCGGCTTCCTCTTTGATCCGCGCATCAATCGCCTCGAGCGTTTGGCGCGTAAACAGCCGGAAGGGAGTGAACTTTTCCTCCTGGTTCCCCTCTACGTCGTCATCCATCATGCAGCCGTGTTTCGGGGACTGGAACCACACCCAACTGCCAAAATAGATTAGGAATGGATTAACTCGGATGATCCAAGCTGTAACTATGTTAGAATGAAATATCTGCGTCTGGTTTACGCTATTTTGAACAGAATTATGAAGGTGTGATATGACAAATGGAACCGAGCAAAGTGACTGCCTGAAGACACAATCACAGCTTGTCGGTAAGAAACACCCTCGTTTACCCATCGGTTTTAATATATTTATACACATGCATGTTCTCTATATGATAATATAGGGCGACATAGAGCGTTGGGCTCTTGTACCGAAGGTCCCTGATTCGAATCCCCGTTAGTCGGGGTGAAAATTTCCGGGACCAACCCACAAACCGGCGCGATGACTGGTTAAGAATCCAGGAAGCAGTCATCGAGAGTGGCTCTGAGCAAGCTTTCAGCTTCCTTCAAAAATAATGTAAAACAAATACGATATGATGACGATATTATGATATAACGCATATGCCCTCAAGTTTGCGTGAAAGTTTTATGAATGCTACACATTTTATCATTATTCCTGGTATTTTCTCACAAGGACAGCATCTTTTCCAGATATATGGTCTGCTCGCCATGACGAGCTAAGTATCTAGCGCTGAGGTACAGTTGAATTATTTCACAAAAAAACGTCATTACATGTCAAAATATACCGATAGCTTATTCCGAGATTTCGGACTCGGCTTTCAATAAGTTCTTATTGTGACTTTAGGCCTACCTACTGAGCCGTTCGAAAGAGAAGGTGCAGGAAGTCAGCAACACTCTTCTAGCAATAAACCTTTCATAAAACAATCTTGAAGTTTTATCGTTCAAGTGTAAATCTATTAATTATTCACCCATTGTCAAACATATTCTAACAAATTAGATTAAACACCCTCGATTTTGCTTCCTGGATATATTAACCCTTAACGTGCTGGAACCGACTTCATGCTTATGCAAATAGGTTAGATCCAGGTCAGCCGCCAAGTAAATTGGTGGCTGGCCTATGATTTAACCTATTTCTACTCTGAGTATCTTTCCTCATCAAAATTAAGCAGTTGTTTAAGGTTCTAGAGAGCGGACGGCAACAAAAATATATTTTAAGAAAATAACCCAGCATTCTAATGGTTAACAATACTTGCGCAGAGTGCAGGTCAATGAAAGTCGCAAGATGGACCGCGTTACGCATGGAAATTGATCCCGTAACCCATCAGTCCTGAGGCAAACAATCTACCCCTGGTCCTATGTCCTTAATTAATATAGATCTGTTTCTTTTAACTTATTTTATTGCCATAACCTATTACAAAAGAATCATGTACATTCATAGTTCTGTTGTGTGCGACCATTGAAATAACTGCGGGAAAGAACTTTTTCAAATGAGTAAATTTTCTCTTTTTTCACAGTTACTTTATTTCTACTCAAGGAACATCCTCCACTACAATAGATCTATTTGGATCTATTTTGCTAAATGAAAATGCTTTCAATTCCAAACAAAAACCACGCCTTACTTGTCGTCTGACCAAACATAATGAACTTTATCCTTTGAATATGATAGACGCGTATATAACATCGTTTCTCCAGCTCTGCACATGGACTTGATTAGTTTCGATGACTAAAACGCGTTGAATTCCAAACAGAAACCA
This sequence comes from Cerastoderma edule, assembly GCA_947846245.1. Lineage (NCBI taxonomy): Eukaryota > Metazoa > Mollusca > Bivalvia > Cardiida > Cardiidae > Cerastoderma > Cerastoderma edule. The sequence continues at coordinate 9,888,392 of OX401404.1, forward strand.
CGCCTTACTTGTCGTCTACCAAATCATTAATAACTTTATGCTTGGAATGATAGACGCGTACATTACATCGTTTCTCCAGCCCTGTATAAGGACTCGTTTAGTTTTGATGACTAAATGCGTTGAATTCCAAATGAGAAACACGCCTTACTTGTCGTCTGACCAAAACATATGAGATTTATACTAGGAATAATAAAAAAGCAGTCTAAATTCGCCCAGGTGCGTTCTGGCATGTATTTGATAGCACATGAATATATTTTGTTTAAGCAGGAGATAGAGTTAATTTCTGTCGCGTATTTAGAGTGTTTCATTTATCCCTTCCTGAAATAAAAGTGTATGCATGTACCAAAACGACCCAAAGGAACCTACGCCAATGGCGTATGTTACAACATTTCACCAGCTTTGTACACGGGCCAAGTGCAATCATAGTGTACAATTCTATGCAATTTGTCTCTGCGATGCCACGGGATAAGAATCCGCGACATTGTATTGATGATCGAAGCATGGTAGAAAGAGATGAACAATGTTGCTATGGCGACCTCCTATGGATTTTTTTAACCCTTTATAGTGCTGCAACCGACTTCCTGCTTATGCAAACAGGTTAGATCCAGGCCAGCCGCCAAGTAAATTGGCGGCTGGCCTGTGATCTAACCTGCTTGCTACTCTGAGTATCTTTCCCCCAACAAAATTAAATAAATAATTAAGGTTTTGGAAAGCAGACGACACAGAAATCTATTATTAGAAAATTACCCAACATTCTAAGGGTTGAATGCGCCAAGTCGATAGTACAGTGGATGTTGTATATATATAGATAGATAGATACTTTTAATTCCTCCGCTGTATTTAGAAAGATGAAATTATGCATCTCATCTTGTTTTTCCAATAGTCTATGGATGGTTCCCGCTTTGATAGATTCAATGTGATATTAGACATATTTGACAGGGCCCACTGCTGATTAGAAGGACGTTTAATCTGTGATGATATAGGACAATCTTGCCGAATTTTGAAGCAATTTTTAATTCCTCCGCTGTATTCGGAAAATAAGAGTATGCATCACATGTTATTTTTCCAATTATCTTTGGTTCCCGCTTTGATAGTTTTGAGGTGATATTGGACATGTTTTACAGGGCCCACTGCTGATTAGAGGGTTGTTTAATCTGTGATGATATAGGACAATCTTGCCGAATTTTGAAGCAATTTATGATTCCTCCAATGTATTCGGAAAATGAAAATATGCATCTCATCTTATTTTTCCAATTATCTTTGGTTCCCGCTTTGATAGTTTTGAGGGGATATCTGGACATGTTTGACAGGGCCCATTGCTGATTAGAGAGCCGTTTAATCTGTGATGAAATAAGACAATCTTTGCGAATGTTGAAGCAACTTTTGACGTATGTGTGTTAAAATAGTTCGTTTGAGGTTTTAGTCGTTTTCAACAGTATTTCAGTTGGCGACAGTGGTGCAGCGTCCTGGGTTCAAATACTCGTTAGGCGAGGTGAAAATTGCAGTAACTAACCCACAAATCAGCGCGAATACTAGTGAAGTATCCAGGAAGCAGTTACCGAACGTGAATTTAATAAGCCTCAAGCTTCCGTTTCAATCGATGTAAAATAATTGAGTTCAGTTTCAACATTTTTCTTAGGGTTTCAGACTGTCTTCCGCAATGAACGCATTTAATCAGATATTAGAGACGAATAAATCATGTCACTTTGACCTATAGGCTAAGTCTGTTTATAAGTCCAATGCTCTCATGTCTACAAATGATGATGGTTTGTATATCTATTTGGAAATAATACATAGAAACAACATTGGAGGCTCGTCAAACATTTTAAAGTGTTCATAATCATAAACGACACTCTTAATTTCGTTTTTTGAATGATGTCTTCTCTCTTTGATATTAAATATTGATTTTCAGATTTATAATAACCTTCCTTAAAAACCACATAATACATTACTTTGTACAAACTATGTAAAATGTGACTACGAACTATGCACTTGCTTAATAAACCTTTTTTAGCTCGTGTCCCGAGGCCGATGCTCTACCGGGGACCACTGTCCTCCACAGACCTTTTGTTTAGACAATTCAATGTTAATGTTAATGTCATTAAAAAATTATGTTTGACTTACCGGTGTTAGGTATACGATATAGTATCAGGACCACGCCTCTATAGCTCGCCGTTTCGACATGTACACACCACCTGTCTCCACATCTGAATCTGAAAATACACAAACATCATATATAGAGAGATGCATATCACATTGAATTAATATTGAATATAAGGAAAAGACGCATTTCTCAATATTGACGTTTAAGGTAGAATACACGTGATCTACCAGAATGAAACATATTGTCGGGTCGGTTTACATGTAATACAAATAGTTCCGGCTCAGACCGATGCACACCAAGAACGACCGAAGTAATCCGACGAAACAATAAGTTTCTTTCAAAATGGCGAATTATGGGTATTCTATCAAAAACCAGAGTGTCCGTTTGGACATAGGGTTGAAATTTCAACCTCTTTCTCCGTACATATATATATATATATTTGTATTTAAGAATGGAACATACCGATAACTCATTGACACACCAGCGAAATGATTTCACAATGATTTGTATTATTTTTCTCTCCTTCTTAGCCTACATTATGTCAAACTCTGACCGACAGATGGTGATAACGATTAAGACGCGGGGGAAATAACACTCTTATTGTGAAAAAGCTTTAATAACCATGGCGACTAATGAAAGAATTGGTAATTACAAATAACTTTATCACATTGTCACTGAACTATTTCCTGCAAAACGAGTAGACATAAATTGAGGTGTTGACTTATCACTAGTTCCGAGATTTTATTCGGATGTATTTTTTTTTATTGTTGTTACCCGGTTGACATTGTGTTCGACGGATGCGCGTTTGAACTGATCTTGGGAGGGGAACTACTTCTATAAATATCCTTACATGAAAGGTTTATATTACCAATATGGTGTGTAATTTACCCTGAAAATGATTCATTTATTATTCTGTATTGTTTTTTTATCTTTATTCAACTTGTTTGTAGTTATTACCCGTCACAATCAATTCCCGGAATTACATTTAAAAAAAAACTATTTCTTTCGGTGCGTAGGTACACAAAAAGCCATATCGCGTTTTTGTGATGCGTCGAAATACAGGAGTAGGTCGTTATTGATGACGTAGACCGCTGAACAGGATGCCCGGATGAAGCTTTAAAAAAACCCGAACCCGACTTTGAGGGCGAGAATTTGAATTAAGTCTGTTTTTGCAAGATTTTTTTTTCAAAGATATGCATGTCTTAGTTCAGAAACATTTATACACAATTTGACGTCGGCTTGTTTTTTAATTTTTTTTTAAATCAAAACTGGAAGATTGTACACACGATGAATGAAATAAAAATATAATTGTTAAGATTTCCACATGTAGAGTAGAAATGATTATTTAGTGGAACAGGGTGCACCAGGGCACTGTTCTGTACGTATAATGCTAAAAATTGTGTGATTTTAATGCATCATTCGATATTATTTTGATATCGAGATAAACAATATTGCAAGGTAACACATTATTGGAATTGTCTCTCTGAGACGCGTCCAATGAGGTGTCACATGACAATATTGTACTGTTATTTCAGATATAATTCTCGTCTATCCGTTTTGACTTGGGCAAATATTTTCCTTAACCCTTTACCAAATGCCAAATTCTCGTCTGTCCCAAAATAAAAGAGTTTACAGATGACGATTCAAAATGTAATAAAATTGAAAAACAATCTTCTGATAGGACAGAAAACATTGTGGGAGAAGGAGAAAGAGCAATTTCTCCTTTCCCAACAATGTTTTCCAGAGTCGTCTGCAACGAACTGGTCAATGGTCGTAATTGTTTTGTAATGAGTTAAGGCGTTTAGGAAACCGCTACTCTGACGCCTGATTTCTCCAGAAATACAGAGCGTATTCGGTTAAGGACTAAACGCATGAAATATAGTCTACAATGCGCCTCACCCCTATTTTGATCAGGTCTGTAGTTGTTATTGTTTCGGGGGGAAAGTTTTCCAATTTCCCAATGGACCCACTTATAACAGCTTCACCGGAGCCTAACAACTGTCAACAACGAAGGTTCCAGAACGAGTTTCCAGAAGGTTGGCGCAAGATACAATAATACTAGTACACCAGTTTGAAATCAAAAGGAAATTATACGGAACAGGCGACTTGTCGTAAACGGTAAATTTTCAATTAGCTTGAATAAGTATTAAACTATATGTGACTTAAAACTATTTTTTTTATTTTATTTTCCCCAAAAAAACGTTTGAAACTAACCCATAGATTGCTGGGTATTTTTCCAAAAATGACTTTTTGTGTCGTCTGCTTTCCAAAACCTTATACGAGGAGTAGCAAACAGGTTAGATCGAAGGTCAGCCGCCATTTTTTTGGCCTGGATCCAACCTGTTTGCATAAGCATTTAGTCGGTTCCGGCACTTTTTAGAAAATTAAACCAACATTTTAAGGGTGAACACTTTTCTACAAAGGGTTATGTATTGAATAGGCCCGAAACATATATGCATTTTAAAGAGTTCGAGAACAAATGCACGATGGTTCATACAAATGTCTCTAAAACGTTCGTCTAGAAGCACGATACGATATTAATAAGACGGAACAACAACTCGATTACTCAAGACAAATGTCTGCTATAGCATAGAAAAAACACTAATGTTAAAAATAGTACTGGCATATGAGGAGTGGAAATGTATGAGCTAGCTGGAATCGTAAACGATATCCAATATTGGGCTATTGACTGAATGAAAATATATTCTTTCTGGAAGGTTCGGGAGAAATGTTTCCAAAAAAGCTATCACCTCGCTTGATGCGATAGCATTTCATATGGAAACACAACGCTATTAATCGGGACAAATTTATGCAGTTTCATGAAAAAATATTTAAAAGACAAAGAAAAAAAAACCATTGGCATATGAGAAGTAAATAGCCAGAAGCAACATATGTAATATCTTTATAAATACCCAAGATTGGGCGGTGGCGTTACCCTTAGAAAGCTGGCCAATTTTCCTAAAATAGAATTTTGTGTCGTCTCCAAAACAGACTTTTGTGTCGTCTGCTTCCAAAACCTTAAGTATATGTTTAATCTTTGTTAAGGGAAGACACTTTGAGTAGCAAACAGGTTAGGTTCCAGCACCATAAGGGTTTTATAAACGTGAATTGATTCTAGAGGGTTCGAGGAAAAATACACGAAGGCTCGTAGAAATGTATCGAAAACACTTTCGACTCGATTGATGCGATAGCAATAAGATGGAAATACAACGCTATTGATCGGGACAAATGTCTGTAGTATCAAGAAAATAATATTTAAAAGACAAAAAAAAAGAACAAAAAACGATAGCATATGAGAAGTAAATAGCCAGAAGCTAGAGATGTAATATTTTTATCAATACCCAACATTGGGCAATTGATAATCCCTCTTATTGCTTGGTAATTCTACAAAAGTAGATTTTTGTGTCGTCTCAAAAAACCGATTTTTGCGTCGTCTGCTTTCGAAAACCTGAAATAACTCCCTAATTTAGTTGTTGAAATATACTAAGCGTAGCAAACAGGTTAGATCACAGGCCAGCCGCCAATTTACTTGGCGGCTGGCCTGGATCTTACAGGTTTGTCAAAGCATGAAGTCGGTTCCAGCACTATACGGGTTGAACAAACGTGTATTGATTCTAGAGTGCTCAATAACAAATGCACGAAGGTTCGTAGAAATGTCTCGAAAACACTTTCGACTCGTTTGATGCGATAGCAATAAGATGGAACAACAACGCTATTAATCAGGACAAATGTCTGCCAAGAACTTGAGAAATTGGAAAAAATTCTAGACGGCTAACCCCTTCCCTTTTTCGAATTGCATTAGGCAGACGAAAACGGATATTCCTGCACCTGAATATATTTGAGGGGGGGATTCTACAGAAACACGTCTTTTGTCAAATCATTATATATTTCGACGTTCCGGCTTTTGTCTTTACCAGGATAATGAATTATAAACAACGGACTTGACGTTATTCGACAACGCTACGTTGCTTGACGGGAAATAAATGAAAATGATAAATAAATAGCAATATACGGGGTATACACACGGGCCAGGACCCCAGGCTTATCGACCACCAGCTTGTGGATTCTTACTCTTTTTTAACACGATTCTGGTTTGCTTTTGATATGATTTGATACAAGAACGTATGAAAACCATGATGTTTAATTGTCAACGTCGTTGTGTAAATACTATGCTCGCAAAATATTTAAAAGTTCATCATTGTATGAAAATACAATAAAACAAAACACAAGTTATTGTTACCTTTTCTTTAATGTATACACGTACATAAATATGTTCTGATTCGATTAACCATAGTAGCAACTGAATCAAATACAGCATATCATACCTAATCCTTATACTCTTCATACTCCAAAACATCTATGTGTCGAGGTCTCGTTATGTCGAATATTTTCGAGAGGTTCCTTCAACTTCGAGATATAGAAGTTCAAATGTATGCAGATACAGTATATGTACGTACTTGACGTCATGTTAAGACTTTATTTCGGTGACCACGGAGACGGGTGCAACTAATTTTTAAAATGTCTCATGCGTAATTGCGTATTTATAAAACTACGAAAAGAGTATGATGAAAAATGAAAAGTAGAATTATACAGACTTCAAATACGTATCAATACATCTTTAAACATTCGAAAATAGGAATTTAGAAGATACAATATTCAGGCGGGAAATCACGTGACCAATGTTTACGTTCTTATGTCCGAACAAGATGGCCGCACCACAGGTTTATCAACGATAGCCACTTTAAGTACCCCGCATGAGTTGACCATCAACTCAGTAGTTATAAAAAAGCAAAAAATACATGTTCCCTTATGGGCGCGGCCATCTTGCTTGGACATACAATCGTAAACATTCGTCACGTGATTCCATCGCCTGGTATTTAGTGTGCAGTAATTTTCAAACAATAATTTTCAAACAAAAACAAACAAACCGAATCTTTGACAGACAGTGCTAAAACAATATTTCTCTCCAAAAATTCATGAGAATGCGGGTATGTAATTGGCTATAATGCACAACCAATGTCAATGTTGATTTTGGCAAACAGCTTGTTAATGTGTGGTATTTTTGCTTATCAGCACTTTTTTATGTTTTATTGAACGGTGTGCAAAAGCCTGATACTGCATTGGTTGCGACTTGCAAGAGCACATTGTTCATTTTTCCCGTTAATCGAGCGTAATTGATTTCAAGATTACGTAAGCCTATGTAAGCATTGCTGATATTGCCCGCATGGTACTATATGTTGCCCCTTCTCTAATAGATATGACGTAGACAACCCTGGCTGAATATAGCAAATATGGTAAGATGTAAATTATACAATGGTTATTCTTATCTTTTCAGGAGAAGTATCTCAATACCAGAATGAGGCAAAAAATAAATGGTTATTATGCATCTATACATCATTTATTTTCTTGTTAACCCTTTACCAAGCAATAGCGACATTTCACAATGAGAAAGACATTAGAACGATTTGAATTAAGTAAATGACAAACCCCTTTTCATAAATATTTAATCTATGACCATAGCTCTGCTTACATACATGTACGTATATGTTATCAGTTTATATTTATTGAAGACTGATACGCAACCGCGTCCAAGTGTTGTGGTGAAAGACGAATATCATTTTCATGTTTGTATTGCATATAATCCATCGAGAAAGAGGACCTCTCTTTTCACTGCTTTCTTTCATATCCTGTCTCGTGTTTATTTAACCCATTACCAAACAATAACGACATTTGATCAGAGTGTTGCAGACGACTCTGGAAAACACAGTGGGAAAAGGAGAAGTTGCCGAAACAATGTTTTCTACCCTATCCGAAGATAGTTTTCAATTTCGTCACAATTTGAAATGTCATCTGCAAACTCTTCCGATTTTGGACAGTCGATAATTTGGCCAAACCATATGACTTCAGATTGAAATTATCCCTCATAGAAATTGGAATCTAGAGCTACTGTGATTTGGACCCATGCCGAGAGGGGCTTCGCGGTTTCAAGTCCGATACTCCAATCACGAGGCCACGGAGATCACTGACATTACGCCTGTCTACTTTATTTCTCAAACGTGTTTGTCTCTGGAAAGCCAATATAAAACGGTCAACAAAAGGCTAAATTAAATGTCATTTAACAAACTTACACGTTAAAGAAAATGCAGATAAATCAGAAATTGATTGTGCTCATTAAAATCGTCTCGTCGACACGGTTCTAACGAGTACCAACAACATCAGGTTAAGAGAAAAAAATAAGTAAAATAGCAAGTGGAATTGGCACTGTTCTATAAGTCTTCTGAAGGATTAAGAAAAGAAATAGGGAAAAGAGCAAGCTGAATTGGCACTGTTATGAGTGTTATGTATAATTCCTCCGAACGACATAAGCTCTCGCATCAAACTAGAGGTTGACCTTTCAAGAGTCTTGCTAACAAGCGGACTTTATTTCCCTGAAGAACTAGAGTATACGAACTACCAGGCACTTAATGAAATATTAACATCCGCAACTCTCCTGATGACTTCTGCTGTCTCTTAGCAGCAGACGACATCCAAGGCTAACCTTTACATGTATTCCAAATGTAAGTCTAGTGTATGACCATGGGTGAAAGTTGAAGATTTTCAAAAACCTGAAATCTTGTAGTTCATTATCCTGAAAATGCATGTTTGCAATAGCATTATATAGGGACAAAATGTCTCAAACCCCTGAAATTCAGGAATAATCCTGAACACTTTCAACCCATAACTGTTATATACCTTTTGATTCGTCTTTTTTGGGTGACACTGATGCAGAGATAGAGCGTCGGCCTCCTGTGCCGAGGGTCTCGGGCTCAAATCCTCGTTAGTCGAGGTGAACATTTCCGGGACTAACCCACCAATCGGCGCGAGTACTGGTTTGGATCCAGGAAGCAGTCATCAAGAGTGGCTTTGTACAAGCTTTAAGCGTCCTTCACAATTGATGTAAACAACTAAAGTAAACCTTAAGCTAACTCATCCAGTGTCTCCAAAAACCCTTGATTGTCAGTGTTCGTTAGAGAGGATTTTAATGGGTATATACAAAATAGGGAATATCAAATGGTATTTATATTGCTCTATTACGCAACTAATTTTAGACCAAGAGGAATGGTCAAGATTCCAAAATTTATCCAGCGGTCAAATGGGGTGAGGTAAAGCCAGTCCAGATGTTATGCTAATACCCTGGACAAAAGTCCAGTAAACTCGTAATTACCATATAATATGTCCATTGGAATGCTTATCCTTAATCGGAACTACTCGGGGATTTCCGTGAGCTTAGAAATGCACCTCGGATATAAGTGTAGGGTTACAATATTTCGGGTGAACAGTTCCAGGGAAAAGTGTTGGGCGTCCTTTTAAATATTTTTTTATCGGTTACTCATACGGAATGGCGAAAGTATAGGTTGTGATATATATAATTGTTTCCTTAAGCAAAATAAGCGACTTTTAAGATTTACACCAAAGATCTTTTTTTAACGTAAAAGAAAAGTGACGTTAGTCTCTTTAGAACCAATGTGGAGGCATCCCTATTATCTCATAGGTGTTTTCATTGGATAAACCCGATGCGTTCAAATACGCTGATCCTATATAAGGAATGAGTTGTCTTTTATCTTGTGTTGAGCTATGAAAAAGTAATTCTTATCCTGCTGTTTGACTACATGTCACATTACATGTTAAAAGCAATGAGCTATTTTTGGAGAAACCTCCGATATTTATAAAATATGTTGACGTCATGTATTTCCTGGGGATTTGCTTTGGCTTCCAGTCACGTGAGAAAAATGTGAATCTCGCAAAGGTCTCGCGAGATGTACATTTTTCTCACTCGACGAGAAGCGAATACAGAGCTCGGGAAAGGTACTGCGTCATCATATTACTTTTATTATAAACATTTACTTAAAATAGAGCAATATTTTTAACAACATTTATTGTTTGAAATATGAAAAGCATAAAGATGCTGACATTTTTTTGAACGGTAATTGTTTACGAATGGATATATTACGTAATAACCTATTCCAGCCTATAGAATCGTCTAAAAAATGACAATAAACGTCGGTCATTATCTCCGCTTCGATTACACTTAACGGGTTTACTATTCATTAAAAGTGTATAAGAGGGTGATTTTAGCACAAAATAGGACTTTCGAACGCGATCTTGCAAAGGGAATTAATCACTGGCAGACTCAATAAGCGATATGCTTCTTTAAGGTTTCTTCTGTTTCATTGAAGAACTGTCATTTAAATGGTCACTTTTCGTACACAACGATCTAATTTTGAACTAAGTACAAATGAGCGACTGTATATTAACATAACATCATCATGTGGGTGTTACAAATGCTTGACTGTGCATGTGTATGTCTTATTTCAGTCTTGCCAAATCATCAAAATGGTTAAGAGTTTGCCACCAAAGTACTAAAAAAGGCACGAATGCTTGTCTCTCTTTTTTTATGTAAAAGCAAATGTTCAGCAACTTAAAAATGAAGGCATTGGAATGATCTTTTGTATAGTGACAATGATTGATTTAATCACTATTTTAACCTTTGTTGCCTACAGAGCACAGCGTATATAAAAGTTATTTTAGAGCACTAAAAAGCACTTAAGCTTCTTCAACAATTTTTCTCCTATATGAAAACATAATTGTTAAGCAATTTTGGAAGAAATAATAAAATTCTTAATTCATTCAGACACAACAGTTGTTTTAATAATCTTGAACCTTAACAGTTTTTTCCGTTTTTAAAGTACATCAAAGAGGTTAAAACCACAGGGGTCTACAGCCACCTAGGGTCAGTACATGTGTTACGCTGTATAAAATTGTTTTATTGCATGTTACTGACCCCAGGATAACTATAAACCCACGTGGTTAGAACCAACTACCAAATGCAATAATGCACCAAACCATATAATTCAACAATTGCATATACGCATTGAATTATGTATGGATGAAACCATTTTATGACAAATTGGGAGTTTGTTCACGTCGAGAAAATTTTCATTTTGTCAGATTATTTTCGCGTATCGACCTTTGGAGGCGTGCTCATAATTGTCCATGTACTGTAAAATGCTAATGCATCACGTGTCATTTTTTGAATAATTTGTCTGACACCTTGAAACATGCGTCTCTTCGGGGAGTTTAGTTAACTTAAAACTTGTACATTTTACTACGACCGTTACAAGCTCTAAATCGGAACCCCTCGATGATTATGTTGGCATCCGGCCCGCCGGGCTTTGCCGAACAGTTCCGATTGACCAGTTTTTCAGAAGTTGCGACGATCGTCTCTTCATCCTGTATGTTTATAATGTTTAGCAAGTAAGCTTTTTTGATGGTTCAGCGCAAGACTATAGTAAGTGCTTCAAGAACGTAGAGCACTTACTATAATCTTGGACTTAACCCTCTACAAACATCAACTTTGTATTAAGATTGAATATCCATAATCCGCAACTTTGAAACTCATTCTTTCGTCGGATTACTTCGGTCGTTCTCGGTATACACCGATCGGCGCCGGAACTTTTCGGGTAAATACGGTAAGTTCCGACCAAAACCGATGTATACCGAGAACGACCGAAGTAATCCTCCGATACTGTTTCAAAGCTTTTAAAAGATGAAGTGTTACATAGAAATTATTCCTCTGCAAGATATAAAATTGTTACAATATAATACAATACTGTTTATAAGGTAATTAGGTCACCGGCCCATAATACACACAGCATAAAAAATAAATCTAATACTCATTTGAGTGATATATACATACAGAATGAGAATATTACTCAAAACTTTCTAGTCTACTAGTCGCGTTCAATCATCTCTAGCGACACTTGTACTTTTCGCGGAAGTCTTCTTTGGACAAGTCACTTCAAAACATTTCCTCATACATGTGAAATACAGGAAAACCGTTTAAAAAGTTATATTCAATCGATATGACGTTTAACCCTATAGTTACATTATACTGACTGATAGATTACACAGGAAATCCTTTTCGACGTTTCACCGCTCGGAAAGTTTTGCAGACCTGGCGAGCCGTTTTACGTTCAAAACGACGATGAACTAGTTTATCACACACGCACTACTTTATGTGGCGCATTGTTACATGACACACTGTTTCCGAGCAATCCCAATAGTTGGTTGGTAATGGGCCACGGATCGATACAGAGCGCCCCGTCCCTCGGGACGAGGTCATGAAATGGAATTAATGTACCTACAAATGTCAATTACCCGTGGACTATTCGAACATGAAATATGGTCTCCCCCCTCCCCCCGGGTCAGGTCAGAATGGGCGCGTTGGAAAATACGTGGGCAGGTCTATGGTCTCGCGTGGGCAACACAGTAAAAACTTACGTTAAAACCTTTACCAAACGCCAAGATTTTAACTGTCCCGTATTGAAAGAATTTGCAGACGATATTTTAAAATGTGACGAAGGTCCAAGGTTTCGCGTGGGCAACACATTAAAACTTACGTTAAACCCTTTACCAAACGCCAAAAGTTCAACTGTCCCAAATTGAAAGAGTTTGCAAACGCCATTTCAAAATGTGATGTATGCCCATGGTCTAACGTGGGCAACTCATTAAAACTTACTTTTAACCCTTTACTAAACGCCAAATGTTCAACTGTCCCGAATTCAAAGAGTTTGCAGACGACATTTCAAAATGTGACGAAGGTCCAAGGTCTTGCGTGGGCAACACATTAAAACTTACGTTAAACCCTTTACCAAACGCCAAAAGTTCAACTGTCCCGAATTGAAAGAGTATGCAATCGATATTTCAAAATGTGATGAAATTGAAAAGTAATTTTCCGATAGGGCAGAAAACATTGTTGGAAAACGAGAAACTACTCGCTTAGAGCATTTTCTCCTTTCCCCACACTATTTTAAGAGTCGTATGCAACAATCTGGTCAAATGTCGTTATTGTTTTGTAATGGGTTAAACCCTTCACACATAAACTTCATATCATTAAAATCAAATAACATGATCAAAGGACATTTCCTTTCTTAATATCAGACATAACGAAAATAGAAAATTGTATTGTCACTCATGAATGTATAAATATTGAATATAAACTCCATATCATGTACCGGAGGCCCACATCACGGAATAAAGTTTTTGTCAATGGCATAGTCAAATGATAACACTCTTATAATGGTAAAGTAGTATTAACTTCGCAAAATTGTCAGACATGTTCGAAGACTGGAATGATCACCAAATGAATGAAGGTCGAATTTCTACAATCCGGCTTCGCGTCCGAATTTTTGCATAACCTTCACAAATATTCGTCATTTATACTAGTGTAATGCAGGACTAGATAAAGCACTGTGAAAAAGTAAAAAAAAAATCGTTTGCTGTTTGTTTCCTACGTTAATACAGGGCATCTCCACTTGAGTTGGAGTCCAAGCCTGTTTTATATGAAAGTTTTATCGCTGAAATTGATGAAATGGGAAGCCAAAGAGCTGGTATGACTTTGATTTTTTTGGAAACCTGCATGCTTTTAAAGAAATTTCCATTTGGGAAGATGCCTTTCATAGGCCCCTGGTATATGACACGAAACAGCACAGCAATAGCACATCAGTTTTCGTTATTGAAACTAGTAACAATAGTTTGTTATCCCTCTCAGTTTGGTTCTGTCACAAAGTGTCATGTTATTGAAAGGGTTAGAGGGTGTTTTTTTCTGATGACGGGACCATGCATTGTTTGTCGGCAGTCTGAAAGTCTGGTGTAGGTTTAATTATTTCACATGTCAATGTTGGATGACGTCAGGCAGACGAATCAGTCAGGGCTGGGTTAAAATAGTTGAACGGCGTTTTGGGATATATAATAGTATCAAAGAAATAGACGACGAGTTCCATTTTTACTCATTTGTCGATTATAGGAAGAAATTCGTAGAGGACAGTGGTCCAGGGATAGAGCGTCGGCCTTTGGACACGAGGGTCGTAGGCTCGAATCCCGTGAGAAGCGGGATCTGCCTTGCGACCTTTCGTGAATCCGTGTTTTGGCGCGAGTATTGGTTATGTATTCAGGAAGCAGAATCGAGATTGATTAATCTTAGTTGTAAGAACTTGTTACATAATCGGTGTAAAATAAATCAGTTAAAAATAAAAGGCTTAGGCACATTCATTTAAACAAATCTATTTTTATATAAGACCAAGCATTAACGCATTCATAACACTTTTAAATAATGATGATAGACATACTCTTACGAATTTGGCAACCTTTATAAAGGAAGCGTTTGCATTTAGAGCTAGTGGTATTCATAACATTGGGGCTCTAATAATGTAAGTTTAAACTGAACTAATAAGGTAGGGTATAACTGTATAATCTATCTCGCCATGTGGAGATACTCTTCCATTGGTTAGTTAACCCTTTACCAAACGCCAAATGTTCTTCTGTCCCAAATTGAAAGAGTTTGCTGACGACATTTCAAAATATGATGAAATTGAAAAATAATCTTCTGATGGGACAGAAAACATTGTGGGAAAAGGAGAAATTGCTCGTTAAGTTTTCAACAGTGGTCTGCAACAATCTGGTCAGACGTCGTTATTGTTTGGTAATGTGTAAAGGGTTTTGTATCTGAAATCTGAATCAGAAGTCCCAGATCACATAAATCAGTTTGTAAAACTCTAATAATACATTGATCTGAGTTATAGCGACGCTATGAAACATGTTGCAAAAGGGGATGGTAGTTTAAATTGAAGAATTAGAACTTCATTTGTTTAAACCAAACGACAACATTGTTTCTATAATCTAAAGCTGATGGCTCGTTTTATAATAAATCATGGTAAAGTATCTGCCTGTGAAGTATTTAGGAACCGCTTTAGCAGAATGGCACTTTGCTCCTGATTGACTTGTCCATCAACCCTTTACCAAACACCAAATATTCGACTGTTCCAATTTGAAAGAGTTTGCAGACGACATTTCAAAATGTGACAAAATTGAAAGATGATCATCTGATAGGGTAGAAAACATTTTGGGAAAAAGAAAAAATTGCTCGTTAAGAGCAAGTTCTCCTTTTCCTACAATGTTTTCCAACGTCGTCTGCAACGAACTGTACAAATGTAGATATTGTTTGGTAATGAGTTAATTTAATTTTCTTTCTCTATTGGAATTTTGATTTAAGCAATGGTTTCATAGACCAACCATTGTGTCCTATGATGGAATTCCTATCGAATGATTAAATGTAAAATCTGACGAACTTTAGGTTCATATGTTAGACAGCCTTTTAATGCCTACATCATCGCGGAATTTCAATAGAGTGCCCCTTTTCACAGAAGACACCAAGTTATGCGATGTTTGATTGCATTAACCCTTAGAATGCTGGGTAATTTTCTAAAAAATTGATTTTTTTTTCTCCTTTCCCAAACCTTAAATATCTGCTTAATTTTGATAAGGCAAGATACTCAGAGTAGCAAACAGGTTAGATCACAGGCCAGCTGCCAATTTACTTGGCGGCTGGCCTGTGTCTAACCTGTTCTCATAAGCATGAAGTCGGTTCCAGCACTATAATGGCGAAAGACAGCAACGAAGAATGGTTGGGAATTAAGATAATAAATTAATTGATACAGGTAATGTCTTATAGAGTCACATTCCTGGGACAACAACTTAAGACACGTAGTTACTCTGTTTAAACTATACACATTGGCTTCAAGCAGAGGTGCCGTATCTGGTCAAAGGCTGGCCTATGTCATGACTCCTTCTCTAACGATTGCCATGTCTATCAAGAAATATTCAGGAATGCTTGTGGAGCGTGAAGGAAGGGGCATGCAGACAGCTCAATCTGTTCAAATGTAATAACACGAAGGCAACCAAATATACAATATCGTTTCTAAATCATCATTTCGCGAATACATTATTTTTTTTATATACGAACAAACGCAACACAACGTACTAGAAACCAGATACAAAAGTGTGAAAGGAGCGACGAAACATTACATGATCAATTCTAAATGTCTCTATTATATATGTAGTTTTTTTCCCACAATCGCAATATAAAACCTTGGTAATCAGCTACAAGCGCGTGAAGGTAGCGACAAAGCATTACATGATCAATTCTTACTTGCTCTGTTTCTTAAACATTGGTTTTGGTTTTATCATATAACAAACCACAAACTAGAAACAAAGTATAAAGAGAGCTAAGAAACGTTACATGGACAATTCTGATTTATCCTGTATCTAAAATAACTTTTTTCGTCACTTACGTCAATATCCAAAAAGTTACAAACGTAAAGGGGGCAGCGAAACATTACATGATCAATTCTAAATTGCTCTATGATTTTAATTTTTGCTTCACAATCGCCTTTTAACACTTAGAATGCTGGGTTATTTTCTAAAAATAGATTGTTGTGTCATCTGCCTTTTCAAAACAATAATAGATATCTGTTAAATTTTGGTGGGGAAAAATACTAAGAGAATCAAACAGGTTAGATCCCAGACCAGGCGCCAATTTACTTGGCGACTTGCCTGGATCTAACCTGTTTGCATAAGCATGAAGCCGGTTTCAGCACTATAAGGGTTAATCAACGCCCTACAAACCAGATACATGCACGAAGAGAGCTACGAAACGTTACATAATCAATTCTGAATTATCCTGTATCTTCGATCGGCATTCGTCTCGAAAAACTCCACTCGCATGCCTATGCATGCATTCCCATTCACGCTATCATTATTATTCACCCCGCCTCCCAGAGAAGGAGTTGGAGCCAAGCACACTGCTATATGTCCCAGGCCACTGTGATGCGGTGTTCTATCGATTTATTGACAACCAGTCTACGATGCTTCATTCTGCAGTTGGAAATGGCGTCGTAGATCATGTAAAAAACTGCTACAGGATCGACCGCCAATGGGCAACATGGCAGCCATATTTGTTCCCAATAACAGCGTGTGTCGTAGTTTATACAAAAGGTACCGTGACATTCCGACAAACTATCTGTCTTACTACAGCGTTACGCTTAGGTTTATACTAGAAAAAGTCACGATTTTAAAATAAAAACAAAATATGTCGGCATGCTGTCGTAAATCGGTAATTCAGAAGTTCCGAAAGGCTGCGATTATGCACTTACAGAAAACAGACCCTGCAAATCGACAAAACACCAAGGCTGCTTTGTAATTATCCTTTTTATTCCAAACTGGTGTATTTGCGTTATTGTATATAGTGTTAACCGTTTATATAGAGGTTCAGATAAGAGATAAATTGGGTCGTTTTTACGCACTAAAACCAAATATCAACAAACTCGAGGCAAGACTCAATAATAATACACGTTTGAGCTTGATCAGGCGGATGCCAACTTGGTTATGCTGTGCTGTGATTGGCCAATACCAGGCTTTACTAAAGACCGGACAAACTTCTATCATTTGGTCTTGTTTCGAGATATAAAAGGAGGTCTTTTTTTAAATCAGCTGAGAACGAGTTCTCTTTTGGTTTACTTAAATTTCGGGAGACATGTCCATAAAAAATCGTGTTCAATGAAATTTTAACCTGGGCACAAATTTCAAAACGGTAAAATTAACGCAACCCAAACTGAAGAACCGGAAGTAGCTTAAAATGACCGGAAATGAGGTGTAGACACTGTGCGCATTCTTGTGCGCATTCTATAATGACGGAGTTTCAATTGACAAACTCCCATTATTAACCTTTAATGAGAATTGAAACTAATCAAATATTGAAGAGTTTCTAACATTAATGTCTATTTTCTATCAAGAAAGACAATGTCAAATTGATTTAATGCCTTCATCTTCTCGATATTTCAATAGTTATACATTCAATCATTCATGTATTATATCCGTATTGTTATGTGTGTTTGGATGCACCATTTTTCGTGATTTGAAAGTTTTTGTCGTATTATTCCATACCCTACAGACATTTATAACCCATCCAAAACCATCTGTTGCTTAACATGACCTAATTTTAGAAAGCTAGTTGACAGAGAGGAAATATGACTGGTGAGGAGCAAGTTCCTTTATAATCTTACTAGTCTATACTAGTCTATATCTCACTCCCATGCAACACTGCCTCTTATTAACATAGTATCTATGAGCGGTTTTTTTTTTCTTCAAAGATATAACAGAAAATCACCAAGTCTATGTATACATGAAGACGATAGTGTTTCCGGGTTGTTCGCTTAATTCAAGTCACATCCATCACGAGTATGAAATCGATTCTAAAAGGATTCGTTTCAAAACAAACTGAAATGGACATGTGTGGACTATTTTAACATCGATTACTTTGCGACAGGTGCTTGTATAAACGCTATCTACGATGATGGATGATATATAAATTCTAGTGTAGGCGAAACTTGAGGCTTTTTCTTCGTGGTTTTTACCCATTACCAAAGAATGACGACATTTAACCAGTTTGTTGCAAATAACCCTGGAAAACATTGTGGGAAAAGAGGAAATCGCTCGTAATGAGCAATTTCTCCTTTTCCCACAACGTTTTCTGCTCTCTCTGAAGAATATTTTCCAATTTCATCACAATTTGAATTGTCGTCTGCAAACTCTTTCAATTTAGGACAGTCTAAAATGTGTCGTTTGGGAAAGGGTTAAGCCACTTTATACATTATACCACGCTATGCCACAATTCTAAAACACAGTCAAATCTTAGTTATTCGAAGCCGAAGGCACCGTAGGCATAGTTTCTGATGATCCAAATACAGGAAAGTAGTTCTACCTTTCATTAACATGGAAAAGCATTTTTCCAATGATTTGATACGAAATCCCGTGAGTCAAGTATCATGGGTCCAGGGCCCGACCCCCGTTAGCATCGGGGTGAAAATTTCCGGGACTAGCCTCAATACCAGCGCGAGTACTGGCTTGGTTTCTAGAAAGCAACCAACGAGAGAGATTTCAAAAAGCTTCAAGCTTCTGTCACAATCGATTTTAATTAGATAAAATTTAGAATTTAAAATATATAAGTTTAACTAAGACACCTCAAAATCAAAGCCGAGTATTGGTGAATTTTATTTCATTCTACTAGATACTCAAATTATTGACACGTATAACATGCATTATTGTTGATATTTATTCATGTGTACAACGCTTACGTCAATAAAAAAAATTCTTCTTTATCCTTTTGCTCGTGAATTCCTAAATGTCACTAAAAAAGTGTTAACAATGCGTTTATTCGATACATTGCTTAAACCCGTCAGCGATTGGATTCAAGTCTTTGCATTTTCTTCACAATCCGTGCGTTTGATTCATGATTAATTCTGATGGTCGGTTAATTAGTTCCGTCTGCTAGTACAGTAAAACACATGTTACACGACTGATGAACCCGCTAGGCTAGACTTCCCAACATCTGTTATAACGAACGCACGTCGTTTGATAGGGATGGTGTAAGAAGTCGGCTTTGTCATTTATGACAGTTATTGAAACCCGTTCTTGTTACCTGGGTACCGTTTTACTAAACGGTTGTCGCTTAAGATTTGCGCAAGTCTAAAACAACTGATTCCTCTTGTTTTAATATTGGGCGAAGCAATATTGCAAAGTAACAAATCATTTGAATCGTCTCTCCAAACCGCTTCCAATGACGTGTCACATTGCAATATTGTACTTTCATTGAAGGTAACATCCATGTGTAACAGTTATGACTTACACAAATGTTTTCTTTAACCTTTCCCAAACAGTAACAACATTTGACCACTTTATTGCTGAAGACTTTAAAAAACATTGTGGGAAAATGAGAAATTGCGCGTAACGACCAATTTTTCCTTTTCCCACAATGTTTTCTGCCCTATCGGAAGATTATTTTCCAATTTCATCACATTTTGTAATGTCGTCTGCAAACTCTTTCAATTTGGGACAGTCGAAAATTTGTTTGGAAAAGGGTTAAGTTTTTAAGTAAAACGGTACCCTGGAAGTCGTCCTGGGTCAGACAAAGAGTTCATTGACCCGTTCAACAGACGTTTAAAGGTGCATGTTAAAAGATGCAAGGACATTAAGAATATAAAAAAATGATTAGTTCAGAACTGCACAACAGCTGTACTGTTATATGATTCAAATGATTTATTCACAATATATGAGGCCTCCGGCCCATAATACAAACATATTTTTTACAATATTTCCCTGATATATATGTTACATAATTATTAAAAAGCATTAACATGCAATTTGGAATTAAGTATTTTCTGTTTCAAGAGGTCTGTAGCAGGCATATCGACCATATGTATACAAATATATAAGACAACCCTATGAAAAACGGTGTGAAAATAATGAGAGAAAAGTAGAATTCGCCTACAGCGAGCTAATACTCCCTTTGTCACAATGCCCTCAATGGTTGATACATTTGTTAAGTCAGCAGTAGACGAATTGAATACATATAGACAAACAGACAGAATACAGAACAAAGCTGTGTTCATGCTTAAAGAAAGTTGGAAATATTGTGGAAAAGGAAGGATCCACTCAGGGAGAGCGAATTCCCCACTTGCCTCAATTCTCCCAAAGATTGTCTGTCAAAATGTCCGCAGCAGACAACATTGAACACATCTAGGTAAACGATCAAACTACTAACTGAAACATTGCTTTATCCCTTTTTACAATAGAAGTATCTTATCAAAGGTTGTCTGTAACGAAGGATGCAGCAGGTGTTTCTGAACACAGCTATGTAGATGAACAATATTCATATAAAGCTGAGTGAATTCTTAATACAAGAAAGATAACATTGTGACGAAAGTATTCGCACACAATGAGCGATTTCTACTTCTATCACAATGCCATCATTGCTTATATTTTGTGGAGTCTGCAGGAGATAATTTTAAACACATCTAGATAACAATGTAAAATGTATAGTAAAATTAATTTACAGCCTTATAAAAAGTAAAAACTCTGCGACCAAGGGATACGCTCATGATCAGCAAGTTCTCCCCTTATCGCAATATTCTCAAAGGCTGTCCTTTGAGAATTCAGTTTTAGGTCATTTCAACCCATTACTAAACGGCAATTTTTGGACTGTCTCAATTTGAAAAAGCATGCAGACGACAATTCAAAATGTGATAAAATTGAAAAACAAAGTTTCGATAGGGTAGAAAACATTAAGGGAAAAGGATAAATCGCGCATGAAGAGCAATTTCATCCTTTCTCGCAATGTTTTCTTAAGTCGTCTGCTTCAGACAAGTAATCACTAGAGTTCGTTCGGTATAGGGTTAAACACATCTAGGCAGATGTACACATAATTGAATGAAACACTGTGTTATTGTGTAATATATAAAAATAGGAGTTGAAAGCATTGTGGCAAAAGAAGAATCCGCTCACGGTGTGTGGATTGTCGTTTTGCCACAGTGCTCTCAACGTATGCCTGTTTATGGAGACGTTACGGCTTGTCTCTGACAGATAAATGGTTATAAATATAGAGAGACAATGTTGTCGCTTCGTACTTGCATTATTTTATGAATAAATTTGCAGATGTTCAATAGTCGTAATTCATTTGAGCAAGACATGTATGCGTTAAAGGCTTCTTGGGTTTTATTTAGTTGTTTCCCAATATATATTTCCCTATATTTTTCGTACCGTTTACAGTAGAAAAATACATGGATTTCGTCTTCGACTGTTTCGATGTCGGATTCCCCAAGACAGAAAGTACATAAACGGTCTTCTCTTAGGACATTATGGTGTCTTCCAACTTCTACATTGAGCCTATGGTTTGAGCACCGAAATTTCGCAAATGCCTTTCTCAAATAAAAAGGAAGATCAAACAGTAGATAATGTTCAACGTTTAAGAGAGACTTAAATTGTGTGTAGAAACATCCTTTAGACGTATTAGATAGAGCGTTATGCCAATTCTGCTGTAGTATATCTTTGAGTCTTAATTTAAATTCTGCTATGAAAGCTTTAGTATTGCCAATATCCTGCGAGATCCAGACAAATCCAAATCCGTGGGTGAATAATAAATTTCTAACTTCTGTTGCATATGTATGTCTTCCACAATCGTCTAACTTTTTTAGCATTATATAACATTGTTTTGGATATCGGTACGGGGCCATATGGATCAGTTTACACCAGTACTTTAAGAATTTAACATAATAATCTAAACATAGGGGATAACGACCACATTCACCTAAAGCCATTTGGTTGCTGGTGTTTTTACCTACTCCAAGAAATTGTTTGCATGCAGATATTTGGGTATTTTCAACTGTACTTCTGTAGCTATAACCCCATAGCTCTGAACCATAGCATAGGATGGGTTTTACCATTGAATCAAAAACTTTAAAGTAATCATAGTGGGTTAAGGGACCATACATGTATCTATACGAATTTATGCTGTTCAATGACTTTTTGGCTTGTGCTGTAAGGGCTGTGAGAGCTTTTGACCATTTGAGTTTGGGTGTAAATAACAACCCCATATACTTATAGAAGGAAGATACAGTTATTGGAGTGTTGTTTAGAAACCATTTCTCAGTCTTTCTGAGAGGTCCACCATTTCTGAAAACAACAATTTGTGTTTTAGTAAGATTGATCTTCATACCACTTTTGTTTGAGAATTCCTCAATAGCATTAATTTGCCTCTGTAAGCTTATAACTGAGTCTGCTGGACTAGCAACGTCGTCTGCAAACATTAAAGTAATGATTTTTGGAATACTATTTGAAACATAAATTCCTGAATCGCATTTGCTTTTAACATGGTTGCATATATCATTAATAAAGAGATTAAAAATTTGAGGACTACACATATCTCCTTGTCTCGTGCCCTTTAAACAGGGAAAGCAGCTCGTACAAGAGTTATCCGTTCTAACCATCGAGTTGTTTCCCTTATATATACTTAACAAAATTTTTAAAAAATTTCCACAAACCCCCTTTTGTGTGAGACTTTCAAATAATTTACTATGGGAAATATTGTCAAATGCCTTTTCAAAGTCTACAAATAGAACATAGAAGCGACGATTCTTTTTAGATAGATACTTTTGAGCTAAAGCATGGATTGTAAACATATGATCTGCTGCTGAGTAACCTTTCCGAAATCCAGCTTGCGATTCATCAATTAACATATTAACAGTAGACCACTTGCACAAGCGGGTATTTAGGATTGATGCAAATATTTTATAAACTACATTAATGAGAGAGATACCTCTATAGTTATTTGGGTCGTTTTTTGATCCTGATTTGTGAACTGGACATATAACGCTTTCCGACCATTGGTCAGGAAGACGTCCTGTATTTAAGATTTGATTAAACAATCTGGTAAGAGTAGGTGTAACGAGACATTTTGTGTTAACTATGAAGTGGCCCAATAAACCATCAGGACCCGGGGCTTTATTCGGATTGATGTTCCCGATAGCTTCCATGGTTTCAGATTCGGTGATAACGCTGTTAAGGATATCACTGGATAGCGAATTGTTAGGTTTAAGACAGTCAGTACTGTATTTGTAAGAATTATCTCCCTTTAAAAGATATGCAAAGTGATTAAACCATTCAACTTCTGAGATGTTTGACGTCTTTTTATTCGAGTTAGTGTTCCTAATCAATTTCCAAAATTTGCGGGGATCGTTTCTAGCATTTATCAGTTCTATCTTACGTGAGTGATTATAAATATTTCTCTTCTTTTTACATGTTGCTTTAAAGATTCTTCTGTTTTCTTTGAATATATTAAGATCTAGATTACTGTTGCTTTTTCGAAATGTTTTTAGCGAGGTGTATTTAGAATGATAATGCACTGAAGAATAGCTATTTGAAGCAAAACAACCGGTTTCAATTCTTTTAAGAGTGAATTCAGTGAATTAATAAGTATCTTTATCCATGCAAATAGTTCTTTGGCCCGTTCAACAAACATTTTAAGGTGCATGTTCACAGATGTAGGGAAATTTAGAAGTTAGAAAAAGATTAATTAAAAATTGCACAATAGTTGCGCTGTTTTATGATACGCACTGCAAAATAGGAATTTGAAGCAACCTATATCATTTTTAATTCTTTTAAGTGTGAATACAGTGAATTTATAAGTATCTTTATCCTGTCACTAGTGTCATTTTGGGACCGATAACTAGGTGCCGTATAACATTTGTGATATCCGGCACTAGCCATATAATACATCCACGCGACAAATCATGACGTCATAAGAACGAAATGACGTCATGTTTACATCATTGTCTACATATTTTTCCCTTCTTTCTCGCGTTTTATTTGTATATTATTTGTTTGAAAGAATACATAAAGGTAACAGGATAAATAGAATAGATGGTTGGTGTCTTTGAATGGGAAAAGTTATCGGGCTCGGCATCGGAATATTATCCGTTTCGCCTTCGGCTCACCGGATAATATTCCTAAGCCTTGCCCGATAACATTTCCGATTCACGACACCAACCATCTATTCTCTATTTATCCAGAGGCGTAACAACGCTTTTGAGATCTACCATATGTGAACTGAAACTACTGAAACTAAGATAAATGGACGCTTCCTGAAATAACTATGCTTCCGATAGTTACGTGTAATTGTAGGGGCCTATATCAAACAATGAAACAAATACTGTATTGTTTCAACGACATTTTATTTTGACTTTCAAATTTTCTACTCTGTGACCAAGAACCTTTAAATCTAGGAACAGTAGTGTGTAGTAATTATGAACAGTCATGAGTTCTGTCTAACAAAGGTGCTGTTACCTAACGGTACGTTTATGTTTAAACTTTATTTTAGACCTTGGATATCAAAGGTAACTTTGTTATAGCGAATGACAAACATGTATTCGTTTTAACCTTTGAAGTGCTGGAACCGACTTGATGCTTATGCGAACAGGTTAGATCCAGACCAGCCGCCAAGTAAACTATCGGTTGGCCTGTGATCTAACCTGTTCGCTTCTCTAATTATCTTTCTTCTACAAAATTAAGCAGATATTTAAGGGTTTGAAAAGCAGACGACACAAAAATCTATTTTTAGAAAATTATCCACCATCCTAAGGGTTAAAGTACGATAAAGATTTTACAAGTAGGACTCGTGTTCCGTTCAAATCTAAGTTAACAGTTTTTTTTTTATGAAATTCTCCTTTCCTCTTAATATCTAAGTTCACAAGAAAATGTATTACAAGAACCATGAGAGACATTCTCCTAAAATGTAAGGATGGTTGGTTGGATCGTTGTTTAACGCCTTTTCATAATACATGTATTCGATTGTACAACGGATATTGTTGATCCTTTCAATGTACCATGATATTTCCTCACCAGTACTGTCATGCACATACAAACTTTCCTAACCACGGACTTCTCTCCCGCGTGAACGTAATTGGCCAATGATCAGCTCCAAACGAATCATATCGCATTTACTACATTTAACATAGGAGAAAAAATTGGCAACTCATTGTCTCAAACCCAGCACCATGTGGTTCAAGTTGGACAGTCTACCGACTAAGCAAATGACGTTCGTCTCTTATAAAGTTCTTGCTGTTGAGCGCGCCGAAAGACCCGCAATAACAAAGTCTTGTCCTTTTAATTTCTGACATTCATCGAAGGAATATACGGACATCATATATTGGTCTCTTAAAAAGACTATCATACATATTATTATTGGGGTTTTGATTTGTTCTTCTTTGGCAAGCATACATGTGTGTATGATGGTCAGGAGTTGTCACTTGCTACATTTTTTTGTTTGTTTGTTTGTTTTCCAATTTGTTTTATATCGATTGTGAAGGAGGCTTTATAGCCCATCGAGTCACTCTCGATGACTGCTTCCCTGCGAATAATCGCGCCGGTTTGAGGGCTTGCCCCGGCAATTCTCACCTCGCCTAACGGGGATTCGTCTAATTGGGAAGAGTCACAACGTCTTCTTGTACTACATCACTTTACGTAAAATAGAACATGATTGATCACAAACACTGCTTTCTCAAAATAAACCTATATGTTATTTATTATGTGTTATGTATTAACAGAAATATCCCTAAAATATCACAAATAACAATACACGTGTCTATGTAGTCAATCAAGTCTATGATGATCAAGGGTTGTTTTTTTCGCTTATTTCTTTATACCGGATAAGGGGTTAGGCCATTACCAAACATTAAAGTCATTTAACCACTTGGAAAAGGAGAAATTGCTCGCAACGGGCAACTTTTCCCTTTCCCACAATGCTTTCTCCACTATCAAAGGTTCCTTTCGAATTTTCAGACATTTTGAAATGTCGTCTGCAAACTCTTTCAATTTGGGACAGTAAAAAATTTGGCGTTTGGTAAAGGGTTGGTTTGGGTTTCCGCCAGAGATCAGATGTATTGCCATAAAGTGTCGACATCCTATGGGTGATGAATTTACGACATTAACATGTGGTAACACGTAAGTACACTACTGAATCACAGTGTCCCTTACTGCAATAGCCTGGTTCTTATAGTACATGCACACACTTTCAAATAGCAAAGACAATGAACATCAAGCTATTTACGTAATATTTCATTAAAAAAGAAATGATTGATTCCTTAACCTTATTTTCACACGATTTGTTATGAAAATAAAGCCAACAACCCTAGGCTGAATCATGCAGTATTGCTTACCAAAATGAACATGATATCCATAGGTTCGTTAACGCGTAATTATTCTGTCATTAGATATATGGAGTTAATTGATTATGTTCATAGGAGTCATGAAAATCAGTTTATAAATGCTTTGAGACCCTTTATAATAAACAAAGAGTATTTTATGCTTGAATTATAGGTGTCTCCAATTCAATAATGTTTATCAACAATCTATTTTTTACATATTTCCAATAACGGATTCTGATTGGTCGTTTCAAATATTTGTTTATCACTTTACCAGATAAAATATGAGAATCATGCATTAAGAACTGGCTGATCTCGGTTATTTCTCGTTGGATTTTACATTTAAGTTGTGATGATGGGACTTTTTGGTGATAACTTTTTTTTTAATCTGACCAATAGTTTACCAAATAATACAGCTTGATTTAGCATTAATCTTCTTTCATGTTCCTTTAAGCTAGCACTTTAAAGGTGCTTGTACACAGAAGAGAGCAATTGAAAGGCAAAATAAAATATTATTGTTAGATATGCAAGTAAAAAAAGCCAATGAACGCATGATTAATTCGAATACGTCTTTATATAAAAGTACGTGTAGTTTATATGCGGTAAAATTCACAGACGACGCCATGCTTCTGGATAGGAATACATTGTGAGCGATATAACTTTGGTTCCAAAGACTTTTTCTCCAGTGCAGATCATATAACAGTTCAACTGTTATGCAGTTTTAAAGAACTTATTTTTTTTTAATTTCCAAATTACCTCACATCTGTGAACAACCACCTTCGATGGTTGTTTCTTCTTATCAAATTGAATCTTGCAGAAGATATTTGAAAAGAGATATAACAGCAAAACATTGTAATCGGAATCCTGGAATTATTATAAATCGATTGAGGAGAAAATATCCGATATTCCTTTTCTGATGTTTCCCAGCAACAAAAGATCTTTAGCAGAGTCATGCACATTACAGATAGTTTGAATAGAGAACATGTCAGTTTTTGTGAAAATAGGCAGTCTATCATTCAGCCCATTTCTCTGTGTAATATCTCACTTTATCAAATCTGCTTCAGAACGCTTTGAAACCACTGTGACAAAAGCATAAATTGCTCACAATGAGCAATTTATGCTTTTGTTACAGTGGTTTCTGCCCAATATTTTTAAGAAAATGTATTTCGTTGTTGTCGTTGTTGTTTTTTTTTCGTCTGCTTTTTCTTTCAATTTGGACCATTCCTGAATCCCATATCGGGGAATTGATTAAACTGCAACAAAAAAAATACGATATAAACAAAAACCTTCATATAATCATGAAATACAGGGTCTCCCTTTCATTCGATGAATATCCACAAACTTGTAAGCGAAGATTTTAATAAATGAATTTCATTAAATGATTAACCCTGTACCATTTTCGACCGTCCCAAATTGAAAGAGTTTGCAGACGACATTTAAAATTTGTTGAAATTGGAAAATTATCTTTTGATAGGACAGAAAACATTGTGGGAGAAGGAGAAATTGCTAGTGCAGAGCAATTTCTTCTTTTTCCACAATGTTTTCCAGAATCGTCCGCAACAAACTGTTCAAATGTCGGTTTTGTTTGGTATTGGGTTAATGAATGAAAGCCCATAAGCCATTTATAAATGTCGCTCAGTTTTCACTGAACGCATTAACCTCTGTCACTACTTTCTACGACGACCGATCGATACCGGGTTATATCGGCGGTGTTTTTCCCCCAGCCCTAAAACGTTTTTCGTGCGCTCTTTATAGACAACGTGATTCTAGGTGCGTTCCTTGTTAATGAGAGTGCTAATTGATTCCGACGGACGGATACACTTACACAACAGAACTCCATGCAATGATGCACATACATCCAACTTTAGATTTGCGAAAACAGTACTTATTATTATTTTTTTTCGATCACGTATGATAAAATATCAAAGTCAAAATAAAATGCCGTTGAAACAATACAGTATTTGCTCTATACAGAGACATAGATAACATGTCTATGTCTCCGCATTATAGTATGATTTTTAATGAAACACAGCTTTTGAATGGTAAGATGGATTTATATCGAAGTCTTATCATTCAGTAAGCGGTGGTTCACGCAACCATCGCAGTGCTTCTGGATTTTAGATTTTTTTTAATGCATATTTATTAAATGTATACAGGCTCAAAAACATAGAAACGATTTATTTTTACTTCCTTTTTCGATTTTACATTGCGTTTTATTTTTAAAGCATAACGATTTCTATAGTGGCTTATTCTACGGATTGAAAATCGCTATTGATGACCATAGCGATTCTTAGATTGGCTTTATGTCTTCGTAATTGCAGTTGAATTGATGTCAATTTCAAAACCAACGCATGGCTTCTGAATTTTGAATAAATCTAAGTATAGACATCCATTTTAGCATTTATTCAAACCAGGGACCGCTTTAGCTCATCAAATATTGAGTACCCAAAATGACAAAGAAACACACTAAAAGTCTCTTATAGAAAAAACACACGGTAGTAATATCTTTAATATAAATTCGTAAACAAAATGAGGGTTACTTCTGACCCAAATCCTTCATATGGAAAAATGTCACTGGTGAAAATTGAAACCAATAGCGGACAACAAAAGAAAGAATGAAAATGATATACTTCCTTCACCAAACACTGTGTTTGATAGAATTTTTAGTGACAATAGAGCAAACAAGTCAAACGTGTTTTAACCCTTAAAGCGCTGGAACCAAATTCATGATTATGCAAACAGGTTAAATCCAGGCCAGCCGCCAAGTAAATTGGCGGCTGGCCTGTGATCTAACCTTTTCCTATTCTGAGTATCATCATCATCAAAACTTAGTAGATATTTAAGCTTTCGGAAAGCAGTCGACACAAACATTTTTTTAGAAAATTACCCAGTATTCTAAGGGTTCCAGTCATCTGCAGCAAATGCGACAAAGTTTGGTGTACGGAGTACCGATATAAAGCAAGCTATCGGAATTGAGGTTTCCGGAGCGCCGCGGAATAAACTTCACCGTTTTGCATAAATCGATGTTTCCTGGTTCCCAAGCTGTCGGGAAGGACGATGAGAAACAAACGATCGTCTAACTTCTTGCCTCATTTTAAATTTGTTCGAAAGGTCCTCGTTTTAAGCGTCAGCTGTGGACATTTATGAATTATGAATAAATGCAATATGACTGTTTCGATTGTAATTTTCTACCAAAACTGTTAAAGATGCACCAGTAAAGTAACTGTTCATTTCCTTTTTCATTTAATAGCATTGGTTTGTCTTCGTTCCACATAAATTGCTCTTTAACTTTATCCTTTCACGTCGTATGTGTTTGTTTCTTATGTATACCTTTGAAAATCTCGGATAGAAAACATTTTGGAAAAAGGAGAAATTGCTCGTCATGAGCAATTTCTCCTTTTCCCAAAATGTTTTCCAAAGTAGACTGCGACAAGCTAGTCAAATGCCGGTAATGTTTGGTAATGGGTTAACCACGGCGATGCATAGCAAGGGACCCAGCAGTTTACAGTGTATCTAAAGATACAACAACTGCGTGGCTACGTTGCCATTGAGGTCGTGGGGTCCTTTATGCATAATATCGCTTACATAGCTGCTTACTAGGTATAATACGCCGCCGTATTGACGAGGTGATGCCATTGATTGAAAACGAAATTATTGGTGCGGTAAATGGCCACGCATAGGCCTACTTATGTCGAACCTAACCCGGTGAAATGTTAACAAGATTTATTAAATACAGTATCATTAACCCTTTACCAAACAAAAACGACATTTGACCAGTTCGTTGCAGACGACTCTGGAAAACAATGTGGGAAAAAGAGAAATTGCTCTTAACGAGCAATTTCTCCTTTTCCCACAATGTTTTCTGCCCTATCAGAAGATTATCTTCTAATTTCCATACGTTTAAATATCGTCTCCAAACTCTTTGAATTTGGGACAGTCCAAAATTTGACGTTTCGTAAAGGGTTAAGAGAGCATACCCCTATCATTCAGCCACGTATGGAAAAATGTAGTGCTTTTAAACATAACCCAGTTGACAAGCGGTTTTGGCATGATGCATTTGGCCAGTTGTATACAAAGAGAACAAGTAAAGAATGATGGCCATTGTGCGTAATGTACGGACTAATTAAAACGCAGTGACTAGTTGATATCCACCACCAAACGACATCCCATGGACCGCTCAATATTCAAACAACTAACAAAAGACGACAACTTAACTCTTTGAGAAAATTGGAATGCAATTGCATTATTTTGAATAAAGGTAGGAAACGAGCAGCGTATTCCTATCACAACTATAATTACAACAAACCCAATTACTTCGGTTGCATCTTCAAGACTAAATATCGATTTGAAAATTGGTGGGGGCGGGGGGCGGGGCTTTTTATATGACATATGACGTATGTTTACCAAAAAAAGCAATTGATAAAGTTCGTGGAGATATAGAGCGATGTCAAAAAGATATATTCACACCCATGAGATCAAAGCTCAGTTTGAAGTACCCTTGTTTAACACTTAATCAAACGCCAAATTATTGACTGTCCCAATTTGAAAGAGTTTGAAGATGAGATTTCGAAATGTGATGAACTTGGAAAATAATATTCTAATAGTGGAGAGAACATTGTGGGCAAAGGAAAAATTGCTCGTTGAGAGCAATTTTTCCTTTTCCCCACAATGTATTCCAGAGTTTTCTGCAACAAACTGGTCAAATGTCGTTATTGTCGGGTAATGGGTTAACCAATGATAGCTTCTTCTCGGGGTCTCTGAATGACTTGCGACCGTGACTTCTTAATTTTCTATGATGATTTGAAACAAGGTTGACTTTACAACATTACTTAAAACATGGCACTTATCATTTGACGTATACAGGGATGATAATCCAGATAATGACTTTAACCCGGTTTCAAAACCGTTTTTCATTGATAATTTGGTTATTATACCCAATCCAAAAATATCCAAAGCCGATTCATTAATTAAAGCAATCTAAAAACATAGTAAGTTAAAATAACTTCTCTACCCTTTCTTTATGTATGAACTTATATGAATGATAATAATTTTGAGAAACAAAGCGAGTGAATCTGGACTACATTCTTGGTTCAAAGAAGGTATTAGTTCGCTCAGTGAAGGCGGATGTATAATGAGTAATTGGGGTCAGATCGCTGTTTGTGTATCGATAAAGTACCGTCCCTCAGAAAGTGGTATGTAACTTCAATGGACTAAGGTGCTAACGCACCCTAGTCCAAAAACATATTCTGTTGATAAAATGATCTTAAACATAATTCAAGTACCACATTGACTTCTTTTTCTTTGGATCCAGATGCATTTTAAATCCTGCTTTAGGATATGTCTTCCCGCCATATTCACAGCATGGCATCAATTTCAAGACACGGTTAATAGTGCTAGAAGTTTAATTGAAAGTAATAGCAGGCGATATATTGTTTACCTTTTAAAAGTTTACTTGTTTGTGATACTGGAATAAATGATTATTACGACATACACATGAATTGCTCATGACAAGATTTTCTTAATTTGTTGCAACCGTTAAGAAATATGATGCAGACGAATTCATGTTTATATGACACGAAATTCACGCGGCATTCCGCAGCCACATATCGCGACACCCAACAGAGGTTATCTAATTTGGCGGCGTTTACGAGAGGAATCGACCAGAGCAATTGCTTCCCCGTTTTGGATCTCCGGAATTTAAAACGGCGACAGGCGGATGAATACATTATCTGAATCAATCTAAACTCAGCGGGTTCATCCAATGAAAGCACCTCTGACATAATGTGGGAGCCGCCATAATGCTTCTTGCAAAACTTCTTTCGTTGTACTTTCGTTTTCAAAAGAAAATGTAAAATGTTATATCTCAACAGACATTCAATTTAATTAAGGAAACCAAAATATATCACAATTTATAATTTCGTTATAGTTTGGAACCTGGTTCCCTGTCTTATTGACAGGTCAGATGGGCATGAAGCACATATGTTCTGGCATGGGGACGACGCCAAAGTTTTCTAAATGTAAACCGTCGCTACACATATGGATATTTGTCTTAACAGATCTGCATAGTTTTATAGCCTATACAACAACTTATTGGCCAATCTTAAACGAAAAGTGTGCATTTGTTCGGTTTGGGTAAACAGACGGTAGCAAACGAAATGCGGATGAATACACTTTGTGAACGGTTAACCAGCATTTTGGTAGCCAGTGTCTTGTGTCT
Organism: Cerastoderma edule; assembly: GCA_947846245.1. Classification (NCBI taxonomy): domain Eukaryota; kingdom Metazoa; phylum Mollusca; class Bivalvia; order Cardiida; family Cardiidae; genus Cerastoderma; species Cerastoderma edule. Next base: position 9,921,120 of record OX401404.1, read on the forward strand.
CTGAACAGAAATTTCCGGTTTGTTGCAAATTAAGCTCTTTTTGGCTTTAGACTTCTAGTGCACAATTGTTGTTGTAAAAGATGACCAGGTGACACACCGATATATTTCAAGTATGGATTTTGTTTTAATTTAATTTCCGCGAAAATGACGAGTCTACAATCAGATCTAGAATAAATACAAACAAAATACAAACACAATACATACAGCAGAAATTGTAAGCAAAGTATGAAGTGCAAATGACATCATGGTTTGGTTTGTTCGCTTAATTCAGAATTATTTGTTCGATAAAGACGCCATACATCCTCACTATGTAAATGAAGGTCTACGTAAACCCTCAATAAAAAACCCTCCATGTTCATTGCACATTTCAATGGGAAATTACATCGGCCACAAGCGGAGGAATACACGATTTTAATCACATCACAGCTTTTTAACGCAACGCAACAGGCGCAGGAATACACACTGTTTGCCAATTGCCAAAACCAAGTGAGTCCTGAATTTAAATCGGCAACTTGCGGAGGACAAATTTATTTCAATACAAGCCGATCCCATCAAAATTAGTTTGCAACTGGTCTAAATTGAAGCAAGAACAAACAGTTTATAAAAGATGGCATATAATCTCTTCTTTCGGATGATTGCTTGAAACTATTTTGAGAAAAGAAGAGGTGCTTTTCGCAAAAGATTTTCTCCTTCCGTTACAATGTTTTATTTGATTCGTCTTGCTTTAGCTACGTACAATGAGTATATATCAAATGAAATAATGAAAAATATTTAGTTATTAAGCCTTATGCAGTGCCAGAATATTATATTGGCAACATGCGGAGGGATATATAATTTTTCGATACACCATGCATGTTTCCTTGTGTTCAATCCAAAGGTCTTTGTAACGACACATTCATATGCGTGTCATGCTTACACGGATGAAAAGACAATTCTGCTTTGCGATTCATTCAGAGATAAAACCAGAGGTTTCGTTCGCCGAATACTGAATATTAAAAAGCTCTTTCTTTTTTTTCAAACGAAAATATATATTTATTCAAAAAGAGTTCTTTGTCTATTCCCAACAATGCTCTTGTCATTCAACTTCGGGTGACAAAACGATGTTACAAAAGCGCAAGTTTCAGCGTGATTTGTATTAACTTGAGAAAGTTAGTTTGCTATCTCTTCAATAATGTCATCATTTAATTACTGAAATGAAGTATGTACGGTATTGAACGTTATGGTAAAGAAATAAGCCATCATTGTAGAAAGCATATTTCATGCCTCAGAGATGGAATATAAAAGCCCACGCTTTGACGACAAGATACATAAATTATGAAAGTATGTTCCACTATTTCTCAATATCGTCATCATTTAAATTCGAGATTTTGAAATGAGTTGAAAGCGCACATTTTGGTAAAGATATGTGTTTTCATTCGAAAAAGCATATTTGAACATTCCTCATTAACGTTATTATTCAAGTTGTTGCCTCGGAGGCGAACAATAAAACCCCATATTTTGGAGACAATGTGCATATATTTATAAAATTAGATATGCCATTTTTTCTCACAAATGTCTTCTTTCAAATTTGAGCCTCTGAAATGAAATGAAAAGCGGGCGTTTTAATAAGGAAACGTTTTCTCATTTAAGAAAGTATATTTGGACATTCCTCATTAACGTTATCACACTAGTTATTTTTTTTTTATCTTGGAGGCGAAAACTAAAATCTTACGTTTTCGGTGGCACGTTTTCCCTTGTTGTGCTGGAACTGACTTAATTCTTGTGCAAACAGGCTAGATCCAGGCCAGCCGCCAAGTAAATTGGCGGCTTGCCTGTGATCTAACCTGTTTGCTACTCTAAATATCTTTCCTCATCAAATTAAGCAGATATTTAAGGTTTTTTAGAAAGCAGACCACACAAAAATCTATTTTTAGAAAAACTACCCAGCATTCTAATGATAAATAAAAAAGTGTGTCTATTCCTCAAAGACGTCGTCAATTCACTTCGCACCACGTTTTGACGGAAGGTTGTGTTAATTTGCAAGAGGATAGACAAATATGAAAATATCTGTGCGTAGGCGTCTCGCACGGAAGCGGGGAGGTTTCTTCCAATAGAAAGATCCCAAGGGCGATCCCTCCATCCATTGAAAGGTGAAGGCTTATTGAAACTGCATATTGAATTTCTCCATAACTAAACGACACAACGACATGGTTTATTTGGTATCGTTCTGTATTGAAACTGTTTGCAGGCGGTAATATACATCTAAGACATGCGTTAAAGGTGTTCTTTAGATGGGATAGGAACAATTTGTTTTCAAGGCTCACATGATGTCTATATAACCATAATGTTATGCCTATACAACTTTATAAAACCATTTCGTTTTTAAATCAATCGATTTGTCAACACTTTCTCGTTTTATTGCATTTCTCTAAAACACCTTAAGAAAATCATGTTACTTGAAGAAGGAAATTCATCGGTTGCGTGAAAAAGATCTGGTACAGTCTTTCAATGTTTGGTTATTCAACACTATATACCTATATATCCAATTATATATATTGAAATCACTTATCTTGTGAACGAAATAAACTACACTCAATTGACTTGCAGAATACATATAAAGAAAGCTTTGCTAGGTATGAATACAAGTTTTTGGGAAGTAATATGTATAAGTCAAAAATAAAGTGTTGTGGTTTTGCTGTATCCCTTTGTATGGAACTCTAAAAGGGCGATTGGTATTAACAGCCTAATGGTAGCGAGATGAATAATGTCTATTTTGTGATTTTCTTGCATTCTTTTTTAATCTTTATCATCCATGTCCAAGGTATAAGGGGTCGTGACCATTCCATATTTGATCTTATAATGTCAAGAAGTTGTATTATTAGTTCAAACTAAAATAAACATTTGAAAATAAAAGAAAGAAAAAAGAACGTATCATAACATGAAATGTGTTGATACGAGGTAAAAAAGCATTCAAGCAAAAGACAGAAAATAAAATAAAAAACAAAACAAATGAACAAAACTAAAACAATATCAATGAAGTAGAAAGCATAGCAAAAAGTGAAATGAGGAGCGTCAAAAAAGAGACAGTGGTATAAAATGACTTAATGTTATTACAAAGAATGCTATGGCACTTTTAATCAATTATTACGTTGAATTTATTAAAGACTCTCAAGAATTTTAGTTCCAGTTACGGTTGTCAAAGGCTTTCCCCTTTTGCAAAAGTAATTATCTTTGTTACTATTCAAAGGCATGCATTTCTTTTTGACATTAGCGTGTTTTTCCTTTGACTGACTTAATGATTTGTTAGTAAAAAATACTTTGTGCTTTATACTGAATATGATAAACCGTTAAATGCTGGCCTGTCGTTCTGATGAGCACATGATACCTTCTGAACGCTCTTTTCAAAGGTTTTACTTAGGGTCTTGAATCACTCAACTCAGTTTCAATGTTAAATGCATTAATGCCTTTTGTCCGCATAAATACTTGTGTATGTTTAAATCTGTGAGAATGGGTGTGCTTGTGAGCGTGTTATTTACATGTATTTTATAGTAGTAATCTTTATTTACATCTCATCATTGTACAGTCATATAACACATTTACAATATAAGATTTCATTTCATTTATGATAAAATGCCATTCATTTATATGAGGGGTGGACACTGTGGGTTTGGTCGTGAGGGGCGAGTGTATGCGACTAAGGGTATGTGAGGTGTATGGCTAAAGGAAGAGAGCTTATTTTGATTTTTCTTTTTGGCAAATGTTTGTTTGTGATCTCTTCAGAAAATGGAGAAAAAAAAAAGATTATATATTATCTAATCGAAACTGCATGTCCCCCACCTCCCTCCCAATAAATGTACCGGGAATGTTTGTTTTTTTTCTCAAACCCACACACGGGCACATTATGGCGTCGACCTCGCGATTCTTGATACCACGTGCTCATTTATTCTGCAATTAGGCCTATAGATGTAAATCAATAACCGTAATTAGGCGTAATTTTCCGATAATAATAACAATAATTATTATCATTGGGTCGGTAAATGCGCTCTCCGATTGTTTTTGTACCCCCGAAGAGCATACATTGTTTACAAGCAGATGGCACGTTAATTGGCGGGTGGGGTAAGGCGTTGAACCGGGAGGGGTGATACAATGGTTTCCATCACGCCCTTTTACCCATCACCAAACGATAACGACATTTGACCAGTTCGTTGCAGACGACTCTGAAAAACATGGTAGGAAAAGGAGAAATTGCTCATAACGAGCAATTTTTCCTTTTACCACGTTTTCTGCCCTTACAGAAGATTATTTTTCGATTTCATCCCAGTTTGAAATGTCGTCTGCAAACTTTTTCAACTTGGGACAGTCGACAGTTTGGCGTTTGGTAAAGGGTTACCCGTTGGTACAGAGTTGAATCATTTATTCACTAAAACACGCTCCGTTATGTTTCAGCACCATATAGTTTTTGACAGGGCTACAAAAGATGATCAGTATTGCCCAAGTTCTTTTACGGTTCTGATTTTCGACTTTTTATGTATTTGTGGGCGTAGTTTGATTAACACAGTTAGACGATCAGAGAAACGTGATTCGAGTTAAAGGTTACTTATGTTTTCAACACAAAGTATTTTGTATTCATTTCCCCCAAAATTGTTGAATTACCTGTTCAGAAACAATAGCAGGTATTAATTGTTGGAAACGAAATATAATAATTTCTTATAACGATCAACTTCTCATGTTGTCACATAAGGTTATTTTTTTTCCAAAATCGCTGTCAAATGTCAAATCGTACTCCTGTACTGGTAGAAACCTCTGCTACCAATAAATAATTATTGAATTGGACACAGTTGTTTGGATTGTACTTGCTTTAAAGACTTAATTTTAGCTTGAAATTCTAAGAATGACACTCAACTAATGACGATCAATGACTTTATCATGGAATTCGGTCAACTTCATTATTCTCGTGACCCACTTTAAGCGAAGTCGAGCTAAGAGCCATTCTTGGAAAATAAATACTATCAACAAACAATTGACTATGATCAATATGTAGAATAATGGTGAAATATACTAATCCGTTATGTGGGTCGCGTCATATGATACCTCCCAATCAATCGATGAATCATGTGTGGGTATACATAGAAAAGAAGTTTGCCAACCAATGTTCCTATGAGTTGGTATACATATAAACGAAGTTTGCCAACCAATGTTCCTATGAGTTGTGAGTTGGTATACATATAAACGAAGTTTACCAACCAATGTTCCTATGAGTTGGTATACATATAAACGAAGTTTGCCAACCCATGTTCCTACATACATTGGTGGTGCGAAATGTGGGGCCCCCGACTGGGATGTAAATAGGAAACATTGGTAATTAGTTGAGTTAAGGTAATTTCTGAAACAGGTCCCACAGGGGCCATCTTCGCCAGTTCCGTACCACCAACGTTTCAGTTTTGTTACGGGTTTCCTAGATCCTCAATTACTAGACTAGGGCTCTGAAGGACCCCAAGATCTGACACCACCACCTTAACCACTGAACCACGCAGGACCCTATATCTAACGGTTTACATGAAAACAGAAAAAGCTCCCTGCAAAACAAATGTTAGTTATTTCTGTTCCAAAAAAAATGGAGTTCCAATTTGGTATCTATCTAATACTTGCGTATTTGCCAAGGGTTAAACCGAAAACAGACAAAGCTTAACTAATGCAAAACTAATTTAAGTCATTGCTGTTGCAAAAAGTGGGGTTCCGATTTGGTATTTTATTATGGTACTTGTGTAATTGTGATAGGTTAACCCAATACCAAACAATAACGACATTTGACCAGTTTGTTGCACACAACTCTGGCAAATATTTTGGGAAAAGGAGAAATTGCTCTTACCGAGCAATCATTCCTTTTCCCTCAATATTTTCTTCCCTACCAGAAGATTTCATCCCATTTTGAAATGTCGTCTTCAAACTCTTTCAACTTGGGACAGTCGAAACTTTGGCGATTGGTAAAGGGATAAGTAACTTTGAGTTGATTAGTCCCCTGTAGCCGATGTTCTTATTTGCGGCTAGCAAGGGGGATATAACGATAATAGTTCGATTGTTCCAGCCGTAGATATCTAACACATACAGCTTGGATCATCCAAATTACACCGATCTATACATTGTCCATGACAAAAAAAAACGGTTATAATGGTTTGTCTATTAAATGTTAACTACTTGTGTACTGATTGGTCTATGGCATAGGGCCTTACGTATAAATAAAAACATATATCTATAGCTTGTTAGAGCCACAGTAGCATTTCTGGGAATCCGAAAGCGTGATGTCAGATATAGATTTTCCGTCGTGTGTTCAGTGGCGTCGGTTGGGTACAGGCGAGAAAGGTTTTACACGATAAAATGATTACAGGTTGTACAAACACTGTACTCATTTATTATTGACGAAGCAATTTCTCTGAAAACGTATCTACAATGGATTCCCCAATGAAAACACCGTTGTTCTGAGGCATCGATTATTTCCGCCATCTTTGGTGTGTGGCATGGGTGCGCCCCCTTTCGCTTCTACCAAGAGTTCCCGTTCTTGTTTTCGCTAAGAGCAGAACGTGTGAAATATAGCACACATGCGTACGTTTGCGTTTTAGAGTCCCGTATCGCGCCAAACCGGATTACGACCGGGTCGTTGCAGTCCTAAGTTTTCTGACTGAAAAATTAGTTTGGAGATAAAGTTTATTTGAACCAATATTTCACCATAATTGGTTTTACTTCGGTTGTGAAGGAAGCTTAAAGCTTGTTCAACGCCACTCTCGATGACTGCTTCCTGGATACTAAACCAGTAATCGCGCCGGTTTGTGGGTAAGTCCCGGGAATTTTCACCTCGCCTAACGGGGATTTGAACACGGGACTCTCGGTACAAGAGCCCGACACTCAACCACTGCACCAATGTCGCCCACAAGCGCTGCTAAAGATATGACGACAAGTCTTTGCTTGAAAGAAATGTGTACACGGTCAATAATCATAAATAAAAAGAAAAAAAGCCATGGTTGCATGATGTAAAACCTTTAGTTTGAATTTATTTGTTTTACATCGATTGAAGCTTGAAGCTTATCAAATTAACCCTCGATGAGAGCTTCCTGGATACTGAACCAGTACTCGCACCGTTTTGCTGGTAGTCCCGACATTTTCTTTCGACCATAACGTGGATCGAACCGTAGACCCTCAGTAACTGAAGCCGACGTGCCATCACTGCAACACTGTCGCCAACAACATAGTTAGACATTTGCTACCAAATTATCGGTATATTATCTTACCTCATGGTGCAAGTAGGAGCAAATCTTTTTTTTTTTCATTTAATGTTTGTTTTTGTTTTTTTATTATTATCATTTTTTTTTATTATCATTTTTTAATTTCAGCTGCATGGCAGCCCATTATAAAAAGAAGTTAAAACATATGCTCAAGAACGGATATGCATTTACCGATATAATAAGGGTTAGCATGACTGCAACTGCATAGGATTCACGGTAGTGAAAGTAGGACATGTTGAGGGATCAGTGCAAGACTATAGTAAGTGCTTCATAAACATGAATCACTTACTTTAGTATTGCACTAAAGCTACGATGTGAACTATTTCATGACCAATCGCCAATATACAATTATTATCACAGAAAGTTGACATAAACGCATAATACACTTTATTAATCGATTATGCACTTAATCAATTATCAGCTAGACTCCTCAATAAAACGACAAATGAGCCACTTGGCAAAGTGCTGGACTCCTCCGTAAATGATGAGCAATAAAATTCTGAAAGGTCATGCATTTATAATGGCGGAATAACCTCTACGCATGACCCTAATCATATCGAAGTGTCTGCATCCGGAAAAAAGAGGTAATGACAATGTACAGCTTACATGCACCAGCGCAATCGGAACTACTCGGGTATTTCCGTGAGCTGAGTAATACACCTCGGAATAAGGTGTAGGAATACAATTTTTCGGGTAAATCGCCCCGGCATGTAACACATTTCTCTAAGCGTTCACGTTAAGTAGTTTAAAGTATATGTAAGTGTTGAGCATCCTTTTAACTCATTCTTTATCGGTAACTCATACGAAATGGCGAAACTATAAGTTGTGACAAATTAATCGATTGGATAAACCGGGTATGTTCAGATTGGCACCAGCGTAACGAATTGGGCCAGCACTGTAAATAAACACACACTGATCCGGGATGAGCTGTTCCCCTGTAAGTGTATATTAAGGTATGATATCCATAATCTGATATCTTGAACTCTTTCTTTCGTCGGATCACTTCGGTTGTTCTCGGTATACATCGTTTTGGCGCCGGAACTACTCGCTTTATACCGGGAACGACTGAAGGAATCCTTAAAAAAAACAATTTCGAAATGGCGGAGTATTGGTATTACACCTTTAGGTCAATACATATCAAGCCTTTATCTTAGTTTGATTCGAATAAATCTCCGAGATTAAAGCTTTCGAATTGATCACATCGCGTTGGTTCGATTCTTCTACATGAATTTCATGAGCGATCTATTGGTGCTTTTTGGGATAAGCTTTAGCATGTTGATTAGCGAGACTTTACCCAACCTACATTCATTGGTCTTTATTGCGAGTAGGAACGTATGTACATGAATCGATTGACCTCTCTGTCTGTTTATTGATTAATTGGTTACCGACTTATTATCCATTCCTAAATGATGTGCAATAAAATAATGAAGGCTTGTTAATTCATTATTCATGACTAAGGCATCATTTTACAGGGAGGTTGGACTTTTCCAGGATTATGGTGTAGTCTAGGGTCCCGGTCCGTGCGTAAACTACGCACTTTACTATGGAATAGCATCAACAAACCTTGCGGTGCTTTCACGCAATTATAGTGGTCTACAGCTTAGACGTATATGCAAAGACCGAGACCCCATGCACCCGCCCTAGCCTAGTGAAGAGAATACGTACGGGCCAAGAAGACCCCAGGCTAGATTATGTTGATTCCAGGTACAGCATACGGAAAATTAAAATTACTGAGATCCAAAACAAATTTCATGGCAATCATTTTAATACCAAAATTACAATTGTTTTGATACTGGAACTGCTTATGGTTTTTCGTTATAGCGACTGAGCTATCTAAGACGTACGCCTTTAATTAAGAGATACATGTTCCTGAGAGGGATGTGGATTTTCATGAGAGGCAGTCTCCCGACTGACTTACAGAATGCCGATGGTTCTACCCGCCTTGACAAGCCCTTATGAGCAGTTGAGTATGGGGTCTTCCTCCATCATTAAGAGTCGGGCATCGCTACATAACTGAAATAATGTTGATGTGATGTAAAACCCATATGAAAAAAGGAGATACATGTATATCATTACTTATTGTTAATTACTTTGTTATTCAGTGTCGTTAAGTATCGACTATGATAGCAAAATGACCAGTCGACAAATCTCAACCAATTTGGTTGTCGGAGGGGATTTAATAATAGTAGGACAATGAAACAGTCCGTTTATAAACCATAACAAATGTTTATCTAACTGCGATTTAAATTAACATTATTCTTTTCAAGAAAGAAACCCCATTTATATACATTACAAACACTTTTGTGGAACGGATTGGAACCGAATGAAGGAAAAGCCCAAACACATAGACAGAATGAAGGAAAAACCCAACACACATACAAAAAAGAGGAAACATCCAACATACAGACAGAAAAGAGGAAGAGCCAAACACACAGACAGACAGAAGGGAAACCCCAACACATAGACAGACAGAAGGGAAACCCCAACACATAGACAGAAAGGAGGAAAACCCCAACACACATACAAAAAGGAGGAACAAGCAAACACACAGACAGAAAGGAGAAAAACCCCAACACATATACAGAAAGGAGAAATAGCCCAACATACAGACAGAAAGGAGAAAAACCCAAACGCATAGACAGAAAGAAGGAAGAGTCCAACACACAGACAGAAAGGAGGTAGAACCCATCACAAAAAAGAAAGGAGGAAAAACCCCAACACACAGACAGACAGGAGGTAAAACCAAAACGCATAGACAGAAAGAAGGAAGAGTCCAACACACAGACAGAAAGGAGGTAAAACCCATCACAAAAAAGAAAGGAGGAAAAACCCCAACACACAGACAGACAGGAGGTAAAACCAAACACACAGACAGAACGTCTGACGGACACGTACAGACGGACACGGACGGATATACGAACAACAGAAATGAGTATAATTAGGCAAACTAAAGCCATGCAAAATAAGAAAAGCGTTCATCATGATTTCCCGGTCATTTTTGTAAGCAACTCTCGTATTGCCTGTGCAAACTGTCACAATCAGCTGAATACAAATATGTGAACGTGTGTGTATCGAGTGAACTTGAGACTCATCTCTGATAGCGAGATTAAAAACGCTCAACTGGCCTTTAAAACATAATGAACACAATATCGGATCGGGAAGTTCTGTCTTATTAAAAAACCTCAGTCACATGACCTACACAAGGGATTCTTGGTAATACAGACACATCGGAAATCGTTACCAAACGACAAAGTGATTTGTATCGTTTGTAACCGAAAATTATTTGTATAGCTTGTAAACGAAAATTATTTATATCAGTTGCAAACGCCAATTGTTTTGTTCCCGTTTGAAAATTGCAAACGAAAATTCGTTGCATCGCTTGCAAACGACCTTTTGCGTCGTTTGCAAACGACACATTGTTTTTTATCGTTTGCAAACGACACATTGTTTTTTATCGTTTGCAAACAAAAACGATTTTTTTATATCGTTTGCAAACGTAAATTGTTTGTATCTTTTCCAAACGACAGATTATTTGTATCGTTTGTAAACGAAAATTGCGTGAATCGTTTGTAAACGACAAATTGTTTGTATCTTTTGCAAACGAAAAAAAAATATGCATCGTTTGCAAAGAACAAATTCTTTGTATCGTTTTCAAACCAAAATTAGTTGTATCGTTTTCAAATAAAAACGATTTTTTTATATCGTTTGCAAACGAAACTTGTTTGTATCTTTTCCAAACAACGGATTATTTGAATCGTTTGTAAACGAAAATTGCTTGAACCGTTTGCAAACGAAAATTGTTTGTAACTTTTCCAAACGACAGATTATTTGTATCGTTTGTAAACGAAACTTGCGTGAATCGTTTGTAAACGAAAAAAATTATTATGTATCGTTTGCCAATGACAAATTGTTTGTATCGTTTGCGAACGACAAACTGTTTGTAAAGTTTGCAGATGTTAGATGATATTGATATAGTTTGAAAATATTAGATAGATAAATAATCTTTTATTTAGTAACGTAAACTTTACAAAGTTTATAGTAACATGCAAAAATGAACCTATTTACAATTCATTAGGTCAGATATAATGTATGTTAGCAGTTACAATTTCAATAACATATACATATAGAGGATGAACATAATTACTCGCAAAACACAACACACATAATCATGTTAGGCAAATAATGATCAATTTCTCATTGTTGAAACTTATTCTGAGCAAAAGGGCGTTGCGTAAAATAAAGCTAGATTCCATAATAATTTTCTATTCTTACTTTTTAAGAGTTCTAAAAATTTAAAAACACTAGGGCTAACTCGATAATATGGTTATATATTGTTCGAATATCAGCATAAGCAGGGCAGACCAAAACAAAATGGTACTCGTTCTCTATTTCCCTTTTATCACAAAAAACGCATACTCTTCGCTGGGAAGCATAGCGACCAGATTCAACTTTAAGGGAATGAGACGATAATCTTAATCTAGCTAAATGTCTGAAAAGATTCTTTGGTAAAATAACTGATTATTGTTCGAGCTCGAATGTTACTATAACGTGCTTGTATGAATGAAATTTACTACTACTATTTATACTAAAAGTCCAATTTTGGATAAACATATCAACTAAACGTTGTTTAACTATCAATGGAAACGACTTACAATTACCATCTGATTGGTTATTCCATATATATGAAAACCCAGTTATATCTAAAATATTTTTAACATTTCTTGCCTTTTTATTTAAACATTTGTCACAGTCCTCCATTATGGATGCATATAGGCGTTTAATAATGATATTATCTGTATTAATTACTTTACACCAATCTTTGATTATTCGGAAATATCTTGATACATACAATGGATATCTTCCCATTTCCCCATATATTCCCATACTGCTAGTAGATCGTTTGACATGAAAAATTTGTTCCAAAATTTGAGATGCACGCTTTCTATTGACTTTGACTTTGAGAATCCGGTAAATTCACATGCATACTTAAGTGCCCCAACAAATGAGTCAAACAGCTGGCATAAGGTTTTAACTTTTAAATCATATTTACTAACATTGACAATTAAAGCGTTGAGTGATTTCATTCCTTTTCCTACAATGAATACATTATTTAAGAGAAAAGAACCCATGTAATTAAAAACAGGACCAAGGTAGCTGAAATCTATTTAACTAATTCTACATGTTTACCTTTTAAAGTCCAACATTCGGTATCCCGAACCTTTCCCCTTTTTCTAAAAACGACAACTTTAGTTTTTTCAACATTAACAGTAAGACCCCAATTATCACAATACACATCTAATAAATTCAAACAGTTTTGAAGATCCTCCGTATCTTTTGCCGAGAATGACCATATCATCGGCAAAAAGCATAAGAATGAAGGTTATATCATCGTTGGTAAGGCCAGAATTGACAGTGTCAGTTAAAAAGAGTTCAAGGTCATCTAAGAACAGGGAAAATAGTATTGGTGAAATTACGTCCCCTTGTTTTAATCCAACAGCGCATTTAATTATGGACAGTCAAGTAAGGATTCTTCTTTCATCACTTATTATCCTGGGTATCGAAATATATATATAAAGAATTGTTGACGCGATGTAAAAAGACCCCAATAAAATGACAAACAAAACTGTTGTTTTATTTCGCAGGTCACATAACTGTTTTTTCGCAGATCATATAACTGTATTAAAGAATTCCGATAGTTCAATGGTATGTGCTATGTATCTGTGTATTAGCAGAGTGATTCGTGAAAGCATTACAGGGCTCGGTGCTAATTTCCGATGTAATTGACACTTGCGTCATAACGACGCTAAAACACTACAATAATCCATATATTCAGGGTGATACGGGGGGGGGGGAAATTTGACGACGTATAGAGAGATACAGTATATACATGCGGAATAGCTCGGAAATGTCATTGACGAATAGCAACTGGAACCGTTTCGCCCTGATTTCTATCCAAACCGCGAAGAAAAAGGCAAGTTTCATGATACATATCGTAGAAAATCTAATTACGGATAGTGAAATAGTAACTGAATCCTATTTTCTTTTTCAAGTCTATGAGTGAAAAGAGACATTGATCTAAAGCGGCCATAATAAAAGGCGAATTGTGGTGTGTTGTGGGAGACCAATCAGGAAATTACTTCCGTCGCTTTACAGTAAAAAGTAGTTCATCAAAATTTAGAATGCTACTTTGTGTGTTAATTATACGCTTTTAAAATACAAGAGGGGCCTCCGTGGCCTAGTGGTTAGAGTACAGAACTTGAAATCACATAGCCCCCCTCTCCGCTTGGGTTCAAATCCTGAGAGGGATATGGACTTTCATGAGAGGCAGTCTCCCGACTGACTTACGGAATGCCGATGGTTTTACCCGCCTTGACCAGCCCTTGTGGGCAGTTGAGTATGGGATCTTCCTCCATCATTAAAAGTCGGGCATCGCTACATAACTGAAATAATGTTGATGTGATAAAAAACCAATATGAATAGAAAAAATAGAATACAAAAGGGGGCATCTTTGACCGTTGTTTGATCTTATGTGGGTGTTGACCATGTTTTAAATCTTTGGCTTGTTGGTGAACTTTCTGCTTCCGCGAAGGGGGAATAACGTATACATAAATCTCTTGATATGAGACTCTTTCCCTTTTTAATTTTAAAATATTTATAGCCTGTATACAATGCATGAATATGCATTCATATCCAAACGCGTAACAACGCCTTTGAAATTCAATACATACTGCAGCACAAACTAAGATATATTGACACATTCAGTATAAATTTTTCGTTCAGTAGCCATGTTTTATGACATACTATACCACATAACAAAAACTGTATTGTTTCAACTACATGTACATTTTATCTTGACGTGCAACCTGTTAAATGTAGGAACAAGTACATTTAAACGCACTAAAAGCAGAATGTTTGAGAAGTGGTGTTGTACAAAGGAGCATTGGCTCATAATGGGGGTTTACTTCTTTTGCTGCAATCGTTTCCTTTATAAATCCCATTCAGATGCCATTCTTATATGTTATAGTTAAAGTCTGCTTTCAATTTTAACATTCTTCAAATTACGAATAAAGTTAAAATTAGTTCCTCCACTCTGATCACATTGGATACCTACTATTGAGAGACTTTATGTATGTGTGCATATTGAATACCTGGATAGCATTTTTTCAAAATGTTTTGAGACCATTGTTCACATTTTATACCTATTATTGCAAAATGTTATAATGTACTTGATTACATTTCATAACCAATATTGCAAAATGTTATAATGTACTTGATCACATTTTATACCTATTATTGCAAAATGTTATAATGTACTTGATTACATTTCATAACCAATATTGCAAAATAATATTATGTACTTGACTACATTCCATAAACAATATTGCGAAATGTTATAATGTACTTGATTACATTCCATAACCAATATTGCAAAATGTTATAAAGTACTTGATTACATTTCATAACCATTATTGCAAAATGTTATAATGTACTTGATCTCATTTTATACCCATTATTGCGAAATGTGATGATGTATCTGTTCACAGTGTATTCCTACAATTGCAAAACGTTTTACTGTTTATTAACATAGAGTGAAACTGTTCACAGTTTAACCGGTTACAAAATGATAACGACATTTTACCAAGTTGTTGCAGACGACTTCGGTAAAGATTGTCGAAAAGGAGAAATTGCTCGTTAAGAGCAATTTCTCCTTTTCTTACAATGTTTTCCACCCTATCAGAAGATTGTTTTTCAATTCCATCACATTTTGAAATGTCGTCTGCAAACTCTTTCAATTTGGGAAATTTGAAAATTTTGCGTTTGGTAAAGGGTTAAGCCAATAACGAATCTTGAATCCTATTAGCTACTGTACGCACTACACAGCATGCGACGCGCCGTGTTCTAGAAGCTTCTTTCTGAGCAAGACATCCCGTTAGAGTGCCAAATTAGGGTTGATATTCGGTTCATTGGTAACGAGGATACAGCCAGATGACAAAATCAAGTTAATGTAATTCTAATCTGACGTTTTGTTCCTTATTAGCCTCGAGTCTTTACATACTGATCTGTGGGAACATAGTTCGTCCCTTTCAAACCTTAGAATGCCGGGTAATTTACTAAAAATAGATTTTTGTGTCGTCTGCTCTCCAAAACCTTAAATATTTGATGAATTTTGTTGATGAAAGATATTCAGAGTAACACAAAGGTTAAATCACAGACCATCCGCCAATTTACTTGGCGGCTGGCCTTAATCTAACCTGTTTGCATAAGCATGAAGTCGGTTCCAGCAAATTAAAGGTTAGGCTGCTTGTTCGCAAACAAAAAGATTTAAAAGTCAAAATCAGATATCGTTGAAACAATACCGTTTTCAATTATTGCTTGATATACAATTAAGAGTAGCTATTGAAAAGATCAATAATTCAGGAAGCGTCAGTTTATCTAAGTATGTACAGTTCATATGCGGTGGGTCTAAAAAGCGATTCCACGCTTTTCGATTAAAATACATGTTAAATCACTGTATACGCAATTCAGAGAATACAAACACTTCACTTCTGTGTCAAATTTTAGGGCTTTGATCTGAATATAGCAATATACCTCCTTCTCAAAATGAGATATCGTACCTTTTTAAATACGAAAACAAAGACAGATGAGAAGAACGCCATATCACGCTTATATGACGTGTTTATTCTCAAACTGAGCAGCAGTCATGGAAACAACGAGAGGAATATTCCTCTTGAAAAATTTCGCTTTAGTGTCATTAAGGTTTTTTTCATAGCAGTTTTGGTAGTGGCCGTAAACACCAGCTTTATATGTTAGGAAGTCTTCAAATCGAATCACTATGACGTATGAGGTCTACATAAGGTAGCATATGGTCTTTTATATCCATTTTTTCTTTTTAAGAAAACAATTCTGACAGATCCTATTTTGTTGGTACTCATTAGAAGCGTCTCATCGAGACGATTACAATGAGTACCAACAATATAGGTTTTAGAGAAACAACAAAGAAGTTATTTAAAGAAAACATACTACACACCCGTTATTCTGACCAAATATTCAATAATAATAATTAGATAAAAATGTACATACCAGGTTACTCAGGGATACTGCTGCATTATTCAATCTCGTGTCCATGAATTTCGACTAATCCCACATTATTTTCACCACAACATCGAGTAATCCGATCTGGTGCTGGAATCCGACTTATCCCGATCCTCTATCTGTCGACCTATCCTCTCCGAATCCGAACTAGGTCCTAACACGGAGTTGATTCAATCGACCAGAACGCATCGAGTCTTGAAAGTGCGAGCATCTACTCAAACGGGAAGGAATCGATTTGGGCTGAAGAAAAACGAATCGTTTAAAAGACGTTAATAAACTACGTCTTGGTATTTCAAATTCAAAAACGTCTCCTCTTCAGTAAAGATGGAAATGAAATTATTTAGAATATTGATAGCGTTCACAAACCGCTCTATACAGTATAAGCAATATGCGTTTTATAAGCTTGTAACGTAAATTCACCTTGAGTTCACAATCACTAGACCCGTCGAAACAAAAAATCAATGTGTCAAAGTCAAATTGCAACAAAATGGGAGGGTTCTTGAGCAGATAATCAATTTTGAGCAAGAATTTAACAACAAACTCGCTTTTTTTCCAATAATGAAAATTCCAATAGAATATTGAAAACAATGAATGAAATAAAACAATATTCAAGCGTTGGTCCGTAACAGCGATACAAGGATATAAGTCCACATATTCAGCTTTCGGAGTATTTTCAATTTTCCATACAGTTTTTAATCTACACCTCGTTTATCTGTAACTCCGAATAAGAAAAAAAAACAATTTTATACACGTATGCTTTATCACATGGAGAAATTCTCTTTGACAAATATCCGTTATTCTCTATCGAACACGACCACACTGCGAGTCTCGATTCCTGGAAACTCGAGGACGACGAAACAAACCCGACAAACAAATCACAGATAGAACACACAAATACACGTACTTCCTCCGGAATTAATTCACACGGGTGGTCTCGAACCCGAAACCGCCGCCCGAGGTCCGCTGTCGACTCGGACTAATAGTGCGCTGCTGAAATCCCGCGGAGAAGTAGTAACGGGTGTGTGCGCGGCGGTTCTCTAGCGGCGCTGTGTTTCAACACGAGTATATGATTGTGGCTCGCCGTACTTTCTATCGATTATTTGCGCCTTCTACTTCAGGCTGAGGCGCTCCTGATAGATTATCGAATAAAACTCGACATCTCTCTTTTTCTATCTCGTATGCTTTTTTCTCTCTTTCTCTCTTTCTCTCTTTCTTTCTTTCTTTCTTTCTTTCTTTCTTTCTTTCTTTCTTTCTTTCTTTCTTATTGTCGTTCTCTTACGCTGTATGTTTGCAGATCTGTCATTTGTTTGTCTTTATTGCTCTCATTCCCTCTCTCTCTCTTT
>OX401404.1:9941311-9978811 GCA_947846245.1 Cerastoderma edule
AGAGATAAACAGAGACAGGCAGACAGACAGTCGGCTATAGAGACACAAACAGACGGAAAAACACAAACAGAAAGAGACACACATAGACATAGATAAAGAGACAGTTAATGATAGAGAGACAGATAGATGGAAGTTGACACAATTACAATTAAACAGACAGATAGAGAGACAGACATGCAGACAGATATACAGAGAGACATTCAAAGTCATTAAAGGACAAAGAATTAATCAATCGTGACCGAAAGAGTCCCAAACATCGTGTAACAATAGCCTGCTTTACCGGTTTTTGGTACCAATGGTCGTGTGGAGAAAAAGTGGGTGGAGTATGGTGGAGCGGAAGGTGAGTAATCATTCACCCAATCAATGCCGTATGGTTGGGTTTGTCTAAGACGAACCCCATTAAATATGTACGAGGAAAAACACTACTCACTCACAGACAATGAGCGTTCCGCAGTAGAGGAAAATATATCAAACAGCCTATAAAAACACCGTTGTTATTGCGAGGCAACATGGCGCGGAAAGAATACAGGAGGCCTCTTTTGAAAAGGATGTCGCAAAATATCTTCATTTCTATCATGCTTTAGGAGGAATGTCGCAAAAGGTCTTCAACACAATTGAGCTATAAAAGGGCAATCGTATCTACTCGGCAATCCCCGTAACAAGTCGGTAGATATACCTCGTAGGCAGTACATGAATACACCAGAAATCCTGGGGTAATTCGCCTTATTTCCGGCGGATAACGCAAAATGCACACAGGCACTAAATATGTATTTAAATACACACGAATTAGTTATATATCACATTTGAATGGTTTTTTTACCGTTTTCATTAAAGATGATCATATGAACACATCTTTGTTTCATATTTTGTCAATCAGCTCTTTCCGGCAATCCCCGGCTTGTGACGGGGATTGCCGAGTTGATATGATTGGCCCTTCGTTGCTGACCTACTTTCAAAAATGGCTCTCCATTACCTCGTAGGCAGTACATGAATCCACCAGAAATCCTGGGGTAATTCGCCTTATTTCCGGCGGATAACGCAAAATGCACACAGGCACTAAATATGTATTTAAATACACACGATTTAGTTATATATCACAATTGAATGGTTTTTTTTACCCTTTTCATTAAAGATGATCATATGAACACATCTTTGTTTCATATTTTGTCAATCAGCTCTTTCCGGCAATCCCCAGCTTGTGACGGGGATTGCCGAGTTGATATGATTGGCCCTCCGTTGCTGACCTACTTTCAAAAATGGCTCTCCATTACCTCCGAGGTTATTTTAAGAAATGGTTGAGGTGCTCCGAATGATAAAAGGGATGTAGCAAAAGGTTTTCAGCACTATCAGGCTTTTTGAAAGGAGGTCGCAAAAGTATTTCAGCACTATCGTGCTTTTTAAAAGGAGGTCGCAAAAGGTTTTCAGCACTATCGTGCTTTTTGAAAGGAGGTCGCAAAAGGTTTTCAGCACTATCGTGCTTTTTGAAAGGAGGTCGCAAAAGGTTTTCAGCACTATCGTGCTCTTTGAAAGGAGATCGCAAAAGGTTTACCGCACTATCATGCTTTGAAATGGATGTCAGCGCACAATTCAATTCAATTCAATTGAAATTATACAGTAAAAAGCACCATGTCTTTTTAACAAAACATTCTTTGAAGTGATTAAAGGAATGACAACAACGGTGTACCTCAAGCGTTTACAACTGCATAATATGAATAATATTAAGCAGGAATAAATGTACATGAATATAAAGATCATTTACATGTACACGTATTCCTATTATAACTCACATACCGCA
Organism: Cerastoderma edule; assembly: GCA_947846245.1. NCBI lineage: Eukaryota > Metazoa > Mollusca > Bivalvia > Cardiida > Cardiidae > Cerastoderma > Cerastoderma edule. The sequence continues at coordinate 9,943,107 of OX401404.1, forward strand.
TCCGATTTTAAACCGTAAAAAACATTGTGACAAAACGAGGAATTAGTCTCTTTTTTTGTCACGAGTGGTTTGCTGAACGAACAAGTAAATAAAACGGTAAATGATATAGACATAGACATAGACATGTTTATTCAAGTACAGAGGCCATAGGCCCATAGTACATCATACAGTAACATAGTATACATACAAAAGAGTGACAATCCACAAACAAATATATTACAATAGTTCTTCAATTAGATTTTGTCTAAGTTCAAAGGCTTTTGCAAGATATGTTGATACTTTGAATATACTTGATTTATTATTACATTCCAAAATAGAATAATAGGTTTGCTGTTTTACGTTTCTAAGCCATGACTTTTCAAAATACATATTGCGAAGCAGTTGGTAACTTTTGCATTCTAAAAAGAAATGATATTCGTCCTCAATAATGTTAAAGTTTTGTTGTTTACAAAGTTGGCAAAATCTCTGCTCTCTTTCTATCTTTAAATATCTACCCTTTTCAACCATTAGATCATGGGATGAACACCTAAAATTAGCTAATGTCTTTTTTTGTATATATGATAGATCGGTATTAAGGTATAAGTCTGGAGTTAACATAGATTTAAAATATCTATAGTGCAATGCTTTTGGTGACTCTTATAAAGTACCAACTTCTATAGCTCTAAATTGATGCGTTTATCATCCTCACGTAGAATGAAAAGAGTAAATGTTTTTTTCCCCACATTATTCCTTTGTGATTATAGATTTAAAATTAGAATCTCTATTTCTCTATCCTATAACCAAACAATAACGACATTTAACCACTTTATTGCAGACGACTCTGGAAAACATCGTAACGAGCAATATATCCTTTTCCCACAATGTTTTCTGTCCCTTTCGAAGATTGTTTTCAAATTTCGTCATATTTTGTAATGTCGTCTAAGTCTAATGTATTCTTAGTGCAGAGTTCGACTTATGCAAACTTGATGAGGACAAATAAACCAATCTTCCACATTGGAACTACGTGACTCGTGCGAGGCAACCATAAGAGGAAATACTGGTGCAAAACAAAGGCAACCATAAGAGGAAATACTGGTGCGAAACAAAGGCAACCATAAGAGGAAATACTGGTGCGAAACAAAGGCAACCATAAGAGGAAATACTGGTGCGAAACAAAGGCAACCATAAGAGGAAATACTGGTGCGAAACAAAGGCAACCATAAGGGAAAATACTGGTGCGAAACAAAGACAACCATAAGAGGAAATACTGGTGCGAAACAAAGGCAACAATAAGAGGAAATACTGGTGCGAAACAAAGGCAACCATAAGAGGAAATACTGGTGCGAAACAAAGGCAACCATAAGAGGAAATACTGGTGCGAAACAAAGGACAACCATAAGAGGAAATACTGGTGCGAAACAAAGACAACCATAAGAGAAAATACTGGTGCGAAACAAAGACAACCATAAGAGGAAATACTGACATGAAAGTAATACACTAACTCTGAGTAGAAAGATTTGTTACTTTGGGCTAAACATTTCTCCAGGAGTCATTTATCCGATTTTCTACAAGCTTCCATATACTATGAATCAAACTGAGGTAAAGCAAAGTAAAGAGAGCATTGTGGACATTGGAGTCACTGAGAGCTAAATATCTAAAAGCTTCTTTATACTATGAATCAAACTGAGGTGATGCAAAGTTACAAGAGCATTGTGCACATTGGAGTCACTGAGAGCTAAATATCTAAAAGCTTCCATATACTATGAATCAAACTGAGGTGATGCAAAGTAAAGAGAGCATTGTGCACATTGGAGTCACTGAGAGCTAAATATCTAAAAGCTTCTTTATACTATGAATCAAACTGAGGTGATGCAAAGTTACAAGAGCATTGTGCACATTGGAGTCACTGAGAGCTAAATATCTAAAAGCTTCCATATACTATGAATCAAACTGAGGTGATGCAAAGTAAAGAGAGCATTGTGCACATTGGAGTCACTGAGAGCTAAATATCTAAAAGCTTCTTTATACTATGAATCAAACTGAGGTGATGCAAAGTTACAAGAGCATTGTGCACATTGGAGTCACTGAGAGCTAAATATCTAAAAGCTTCCATATACTATGAATCAAACTGAGGTGATGCAAAGTAAAGAGAGCATTGTGCACATTGGAGTCACTGAGAGCTAAATATCTAAAAGCTTCTTTATACTATGAATCAAACTGAGGTGATGCAAAGTTACAAGAGCATTGTGCACATTGGAGTCACTGAGAGCTAAATATCTAAAAGCTTCCATATACTATGAATCAAACTGAGGTGATGCAAAGTAAAGAGAGCATTGTGCACATTGGAGTCACTGAGAGCTAAATATCTAAAAGCTTCTTTATACTATGAATCAAACTGAGGCAAAGTTACAAGAGCATTGTGCACATTGGAGTCACTGAAGCTAAATATCTAAAGGCTTCTTTATACTATGAATCAAACTGAGGTAAAACAAAGTAAAGAGAGCGATGTGGACATTGGAGTCACTGAAAGCTTAATATCTACACGCTTCTATAAACTATGAATCAAACTGAGGTGATGCAAAGTTACGAGAGCATTGTGCACATTGGAGTCACTGAGAGCTTAATATCTAAAAGCTTCTTTATACTATGAATCAAACTGAGGTAAAACAAAGTAAAGAGAGCGATGTGGACATTGGAGTCACTGAAAGCTTAATATCTACACGCTTCTATAAACTATGAATCAAACTGAGGTGATGCAAAGTTACGAGAGCAATGTGCACATTGGAGTCACTGAGAGCTAAATATCTAAAAGCTTCTTTATACTATGAATATAACTGAGGTAAAACAAAGTAAAGAGAGCGGTGTGCACATTGGAGTCACTGAGGGCTAAATATCTAAAAGCTTCTTTATACTATGAATCAAACTGAGGTAAAACAAAGTAAAGAGAGCATTGTGCACATTGGAGTCACTGAGAGCTTAATATCTAAAAGCTTCTATATACTATGAATCAAATTGAGGTTAAACAAAGTAAAAAGAGCATTGTGCACATTGGAGTCACTGAGAGCTTAATATCTGAAAGCTTCTATAAACTATGAATCAGATTGAGGTGATGCAAAGTTACGAGGGCGATGTGGACATTTAAGTCACTATGAACTTAATATCGAACTGAAGGATGGCTATTTGAAGTAAGATGAGGTCGTATGTAAGCATTTAGAGCCCGTATAAAATGGTTATATGTATTCAGAAACCATGCATGTGTCCTGAATCGGAAATGTTATTGGGCAAGGCTTAGGAATATTATACAGTGAGCCGAAGGCGAAACGGATAATAATCCGAAGCCGAGCCCGATGACTTTTCCCATTCAAAGACACCAACCATATATTCTCTATATCCGGTTACTTTAATGTATTCTTTTTAACAAACAAGATGTAGATAAAACACGAGAAAAGGGGAAAAGGTAAGTAGAGTATTTAGTAAACATGACGTCATGTCGTTTATATGACGTCATGATTCGTCAAGTGCATGTGTTATATGGTTAGTGCCTGATATCGCAAATGTTATACGGCACCTAGTTATCGGTCCCAAAATGACACTAGTGACAGGATAAAATACAAAGCAAGGGGTTAGATAGTATTGTAAACTTTGTAGTCACTGTAAGCTTAATATCGAACTTTCTAGAAAAAATACTCTTTGACAATGGTTCATATCGATTATCTTAGCATTTTTTTTTATCTTTCTATGAACGAAAGATTAGGGGTTACTAATTCTAAGAATCCGCGCATGTGTATACAGTAATGTCTCGTTAATACGAACACGTCCGTTCTCAACAAAATTTCCGGATTAACGTATAATCCGGACTATTGAAGCAGGGCCTGGTCTTATACATATTTAGACATAAACGGTCTAAATGCACGTGTATACATACTTATAAACCTTTACCAAACGCTGAATCTTCGACCGTCCCTAATTGAAAGAGTTTGCAGACGACATTTCAAAACGTGATGAAATTCAAATTTAATCTTCTGGTATGGCAAAAAACATTGTGGGTCAAGGAGAAATTGCTCGTCACTGGAGTAAAGGGTTACTAACCTATGCATGTATATGATCTGAAGTAAAGGGGTTACTAATCTATGTATGTATATGATCTACCATAAATGGTTACTAATCTATGTATTATATGATCTGAAGTAAAGGGTTACTAATCTATGCATGTATATGCTCTGAAGTTAGAGGTTAAAGGGTGAACGTCTAAGTTGCTATAAGCTACGAGTCGAACTTTCTCACTGGAAACAACTCCTGAACCATAGTCCTCATTCATTATCTCAGCTTCTAGTTCTTTTTTCCTATGAACCGTCCGGAGTTACTCATTCTGTGAATCGATGTGCATGTATAAGGTTAACCAGTTTCTCAATTATACCTCATTCATTCTTATTTTTTACGACGTCTTTAAAACCATTGCGACAACAGCAATTAATTGCTCGTGACGAGCAATTAATTCCTTTTGTCGCAATGGTTTTTTTTTTAAATTTTATCACAAGAAAATGTTATTGTTCACGACATTTTTGGTAGTCTGTTATTGTTTTGAATTTGGAGCAGTTACAAAATGTATTAAACAAGAAACGGTTAACGAATTAGGTTTGGTAGAAACAATATGCTTATACTTCAAAGAGGAAGTTTTATGCATTTGACCATTTGTGATAAAAAGAGAAATATCTAACAACGATATTCTTTATATCAAGTGTCTGAGGCTTAACCCTTTACCAAACGCCAAATTTTCGACTGTCCCAGATTGAAAGAGTTCATGAACGACATTTCAAAACGTGTTAACATTGAAAAAAAAACTCTTTTTCTAGGGTAGAAAACATTGAGGAAAAAGGAGAATTTGCTCGTTACGAGCATTTTCAAGGGTCGTCTGCAACAGAGTGGTTAACTGTCGTAACTGTTTGGTAAAGTTTTAAGCAATTCAATCAACAGAAACAAAAACAGAAAAAACTGGTGCCGTCTGCATGTGCGCTCAAATTTGACTCGATCGGAACATCCGAATCAGTTGTAAGACCTCTGAAATAATATGGATGACGCCATATGTATTGTTTCCCCCGCGAGAAAGACGTCACTTTACTTTCGATTTCAAAAACATATTTTAAATGTGAAATTTAAAAATTAGTTTGATTAAGGACACACATTTATATGTCATAACTTATCATTTCGCCATTTCGTATGAGTTACCGATAAGAAAATGATTTAAAAGGTTGTCCAACACGCCAATATACATTGAACTACTTAATGTGGAGCCTGTGGAAATGCGTTATATGTCGGGCCGATATACCCGAAAAATTGTAACCCTACACTTATATCATGTGTATTTCCATTCGGAACATCTCGGCCATTTCTTAAAATAACCTCGGAGGTAATGGGGAGCCATTTTTGAAAGTAGGTCAGCAACGAAGGGCATGTCCGTTTGCAATCGTATCTACTCGGAAATCCCCGGGGGTTGCCGAAAAGAGCCGATTGACAAAATATGAAACAAAGATGTGTTGATATGATCATCTTTGATGAAAAGGGTAAAAAAAACATTCAATTGTGATATATAACCAATTTGTGTGTATTTAAATACATATTTAGTGCCTGCGTGCATTTTGCGTAATCCGCCGAAAATAAGGCGAATTACCCCAGGATTTCTGGTGTATTCATGTACTGCCTACGAGGTATATCTACCGACTTGTTACGGGGATTGCCGAGTAGATACGATTGGTGTATTTCATAGCTCACGGAAATACTCGAGTAGTTTCGATTGTTGTGAGACGAGACAAAACTAAGCGACACGCCTACAATGCGCGCGCAATACGTCCCCTGTCCGACCTTCAACGTGTTACGTAAGACTGTCGAGAATCAAAGGACTAAAAGGTCGTTAAACATCCGCAACATGCAGACAAATGGCCCAGGTCACGGTCTTTAACAGCCATTAAAACTGGATCAGCCAAACTGCAAATAGATCTTCGCCGTCAAAGATCTTTTAGAAATACGGTGCACAAAGACTGGGAACCGGTCTCTCATCTATCGAATGTAAAACATAGTGGAGATTGTAGAAAGCAGGGGACCAATTAACGGGACACGACGACGGTTGCGCTGATGTCAATACTTGGATTGCCCATGTAAATATAGCTGATCTGTTGATTGCGTATAATAGTTATAGTCCTAGTAAGTAACTGACACAGGTCCAATATGGGTCCTCTTCGTCAGTGCCGTACCAACATTTTTCAGTTTTGTACCGGCTTTCATGGAAGCACTAGTACATGTACTAGGCTAGGGCTCTGAAGTGACTTAAAAGGCCACTCCCTCGAGACCAGACCATAGGTCTAGGTAGGGCTCGAACAAGGGACCCCAGAGTTCTGAGTCAACCACCTTAACAGTTGAGCCACGCAGGACCCTTTGTTATAATTCAATATCTCTGGCTACCGGTTGGTCAATTTCCAATTAACAGCCTGAAATATTGGGTTATTTGTGAGAATAGCAGGCATCATGTTAAATGACTTTGAGGTAGTCATGGCAATTAATTAATCCTTAGAATGCTGTGTAATTTTCTTAAAATATATTTTTATGTCGTCTGCTTTCCCAAACCTTGAACATTTGCTTATTTTTGATGAGGAAAGGTACCCAGAGTAGCAAACAGGTTAGATCACAGTCCGGCCGCCAATAAACTTGGCGGCTGGTCTGGATCTAACCTGTTTGCATAAGCATGAATTCGGTCCCAGCACTATAATGGTTAAAACAATGTTATGAAATTTATATATAACTGTTAATCGTTTGGTATTGAAAAGCTTTAAACAGTCTTTGCTGAACAACTATGAATAATCCCTCCTCAACGCTGGTGGGACACTCAAAAATGCATTCAATTAAATTTTAATGAACGTTGCACAACGAAATCGACGTTTTGCGTGTAATTAAAACATCTCTTTCATTCACTCTATGTTGAATAATTTACATTTATCAGTGAAGCTATCTCTTACGAGGTAGTATAATGAATGTATCTCTTTGTTTGTATTGATGCGTTAAAAGCAGAATAAATCACATGTTGTCCACTAGCACCAAGATATAAGAATAGCCGGGCTCATAAACAACTTAATGGGGCCGAGAACATCAATTACAAATTGAATCACATGTATTTGAGCACATGGGAATAGCTAATCGTTACTACTCGAGTATTTCCGTGAGCTGATTTGAGCACATGGGAACAGCCAATCGTAACTACTCGGGTATTTCCGCGAGCTGATTTAAGAACATGGGAATAGCCAATCGTTACAACTCGGGTATTTTCGTAAGCTGATTTGAGTAATTGGGAATATCCAATCGTTATTTCTCGGGCATTTCCGTGAGCTGATTTGAGCGCATGGGAACAATCGGAACACCTCGGCCATTTCTTAAAATAACCTCGGAGGTAATGGGGAGCCATTTTTGAAAGTAGGTCAGCAACGAAGGCAATCTGAACACATCGGGTTTATCCAGTAGAAAACACCTCTGAAATAATAGGGATGACGCCATATTGCTTCCCGCGAGAATGACGTCACTTTCTTTCGTTTCTAAAAATAGATCTTGAATGTAAAATAAAAAAAGTCGTTAAATCTGATTGAGGAAATAAGTATACATGTCACAACAACAAGTTCGCCATTTGGTATGAGTTACTGATCAAAAGTGATTAAAAAGGATGTCCAACGCTTCCAAACACATTGAACTACTTAACGTGCACGCATAGAAAATGTGTTAATTGGCGGATGCCGAATTACCCGAAAAATTGTAACCCTACACTTATATCCGAGGTGTATTTCACAGCTCACGGAAATACCCGAGTAGTTCCGATTGCAACGAAGGGCATGTCCTTTGCAATCGTATCTACTCGGAAATCCCCGGCACAAACCGGGATTGCCGAAAAGAGCCGATTGACAAAATATGAAACAAAGATGTGTTGATATGATCATCTTTAATGAAAAGGGTAAAAAAAACCCATTCAATTGTGATATATAACCAATTTGTGTGTATTTAAATACATATTTAGTGCCTGTGTGCATTTTGCGTTAGCCGCCGGAAATAAGGCGAATTACCCCAGGATTTCTGGTGTATTCATGTACTGCCTACTTGTTACGGGGATTGCCGAGTAGATACGATTGCACTTGGGAATAGCCAATCATTACTACTCGGGCATTTCCGTGAGCTTATTTTAGCGCATGGGAATAGCCAATCGTTACTACTCGGAAATTTCCGTGAGCTGAGAAATACATGTGCTTTCATTGAATTAACCTCATGAGCTCAGAATGGGGAATAGCAGCTCAACCCTAGGCTCAAGGCATCCTCCAGGTAATCATGCATAGATAAGTAAGCATTTTACCTGTATTCTCGGTAAAATGTCCAGCATTTAATGGCCTTATCCCCATACTAGAAACACTGGGTCAAGAAAATATACCCAAATCAGAAAGCATATCACTATGGTATTATAAAGACTTTATTTTTTATTTAACAAGGAATCCTATTTCACCATTTAAACTGACAATCTTCCATTAGATCCTCAACCATGAACAAGTGGACAAGAAAACTAAATGACCAAGGAAATTTATGGTATTTTGGCCTATATGACGTCTCACAGTGAGGTATTACAATATTTGTGAAAGGTATGAGATGGGGCACTGAAGAAAAGCTTATCTTTAAAACTAACAATGTACTCTTACGCATACGTACCTTTTCTTGACAATTACTTTATCAGTTGCACTTTATTCAGATGTCATCAACCTAGCTCAAACTCACCCTTAAGGGATGTGCCAAAATAACCACGTACGGATCCATTACCATGTTTATTCGTGACGAAATCTCTATAAGAGTGATTGCTACATGAATTCCCTAAAGCATTCATATTAATGGGTTTGTGCTCTTCCGTCACAGTAACATATTTATTTCACTATCGTTCGAAGCAATGTATATCCACTATGCCAAACCTGCTGATTAACCCTAAGAATGCTGGGTAATTTTCTAAAAATAGATTTTTATGTCATCTGCTTTCCAAACCCTTAAATATCTGCTCAATTCTAATGAGGAAAGATACTCAGAGTAGCAAACAGGTCAGATCACAGTCCAGCCGCCAATTTACTTGGCGGTTGGCCTGTATCTAACCTGTTTACATAAGGATGAAAAGGTTCCAGCACTATGAGGATTAAGACTCAATAAACTAATTTGAAGAAAGAACAAGTTGCACAGACTTTGTAAAAGATTCGTGCATTGAAGAATGTGAAACTAGAAACTCATGCATGAATATATCTGTTAATTCGTGATAATGTGTCCTCCTCGAATGGATTTATTTCTAGATTTGAAACTGAAAACTCAAGAAACTAATTTGATAAAAGAATAGATTGCGAATAGGTAGTCAAAACTCTATTCGTCGAAGAATATGTAGAATCATAATCACATATGAACATCTGTTTGTTTGTGACGATGCGTTCTTCTACAAGTAGATCTATCACTTGTTTTAAAACTGAAGTAGAAGAATCCATTAATCGCAAAAATAGTGTGTATGTTTCTGTCCTAAATCACAATGAAAAGATTGTGCTTTATATGTAAAACACGTAAAACTCGTGATTTAAGCGAGCCTCTTCAATAAACAAAACACCACTTTTGGTCATTCATTCTCTAGTCGCTTACCATCAGTGTTTTTCATTAAGAAAAGAGAAACAAGCTTGCATGCATTTCAATGCTTAGATGGCTAACTTAACCATTTTGCATAACAAGGAATAAGGTAAACACATACATGGTCAAGCGCGTGTGAGACCCACATAATGATGGTACAAACAAAATACCATCACTTACCAAATTGGTGATCGCATTGTTTACAAAATAACCCGTTAAAGCGGTTTATTCTATCTGCAGCATAACGGGTATATCTCTGCTACACGAGAATGATAGGAGTTTGATAGGTCTGTCAATAATCTAGTTTAATGTAACTCTTTAGATCTGCGATGTTACTTTTATCTATAGAGGATTTTTTTCTAAAAAAAAAGATTAAATCCTCAATCAGTGGAATATCCCTTTAAAACAAAACAAGAATGATTGAATATTTCTTTATCAACTTTCTTGAAATTCAAAAGCTTGAGACCTTTTTGTTAACGCTTATCGTGCTGGAACCGACAACATGCTTATACAAACAGGTTGGATCCAGGGCAGCCGCCAAGTGAAATGGCCACTGGCCTGTGATCAACCCTGTTTAATACTCTGTGTATCTTTACTCAACAGCTCGAATGAGATATTTAAGCTTTTGGAAAGTAGACGACACAGAAATCTATTTTTTTTTAAATTACCCAGCATTCTAAGGGTTAATTTCGTATTCTTTCCTTTTATAAGAATACGTCGCACACATGCATGGGGTGTTTTAGCCTGTCCCGAAGTAATTTACAAATCCTCGGCGTCGATTTGGGGATCCTCGCCCGATATAGTCCAGATCACATCTCGGGTCTAAATAATAAATTTCCCGGCAATCAAACGGTCGTGAAAACACGGACGCAGAAAGAACAACGCCGTAATTCGGTTCTTAATGCGTAAACAATTAAGCAGTTGCATAATCGATTGTTCGCCTTCCGGCACAAAGGAGGAATCAGAAACGAACCCTTCCCGGTGTTAAGATCCGAATGTAATTCTTCCAGTATTGGAGGGAAAACTAGTGGTCCCATTATCAACGTCCAAACGAAACTCTTCAGCAAAGGAAGGAGAAAACGTGAGTCAATTTCCGGGTACTAGTTGATAAGAAAAAAAAATTGGTTCAGAAACAACCATCTTGTTGCTTATTCGGTTTTCATTACCTGATAAAGTCATATGTGTATGACCTTTTTACTTCGTCAAGAACAATTTTGAAAATGGCATGAAACGAGATCGCGTATAGAGGGAACGAGACCGTGACCACTGAGTTTTCGAAGACCGCTACCTTAACCATTTCCCAAACAATAACGACATTTGATGTCTTTGTTGCAGTCAACTTTAGAAAACATTGTGGGAAAAGTAGAAATTGCTCGTGACGAGCAATTTTTTTCTTTTTCCACAAGGTTTCCTGCTCTTTCTGAAGAATATTGTTCAATTTCATCACATTTTGAAATGTCGTCTGCAAACTCTTTCAATTTGGGACAGTCGAAAATTTGTTGTTTGGGAAAGGGTTAACCATTTGGGCGCACAAGACCTCAGTTCTCACCTAAGGCAGGGCGCAATATTTCCCTCATTTCCTCAAACACCATCTGCTTACATAATAAAAGAATAGCCCAGTAATGACAGGCCAAAAAATTGTATTGTATTTGCTTCGAACATGATTTCGTTTCAATTTTGGGTGTGAATCCTCGACCTCATTAATCTAACCCATATCAACGTTCGGCTATCTATCGCGGAGACAACAACTAAATTATAACGAAGCTTTGGTTTCTCTCAGGGGATGGGAAAAATAAGGTTGGAAAGTTAGATCAATTTGAAAAGCAATAAGAGTGTAAGATGCTTTATGTCATAACTTCGTAATTGTTCGTAACTGTTCAATTCTCAAATAAACCAAAACATCTAATGGTCGGTTTTGCTTTGCTTAGCATGGCTTTAAGGGTGCTTCTTCACAGATAAGAATATGGAAAAATAAAAATAAGTGTCTTAAAACATAACAATTTCTGTACTGGCGTATTCTATGGAATAAAAAATCGATATTGATAACTTAATTTTGTCCGAAGAGAGCCATAAAATATTCGGAAATTTAGTCAATTGTAAAACCATTACATCTTTCTTGAATCTTAATCAATCTCAAAACAGTCATCCATTTCTAGATCATGTGATCAATGAAGTTTGCGCGCGATGTAGGGAGTTCCAGTCTATTTATATCACATTTATTCCCAAACGATGAATGTGTCAGAGGTTGAATAAGAGCTACAATGATTGTATAGACACTGAATTGACTGAATAACACCGTATTCGTGTATTCATGTATAAAGAGCATGATAATTTAATTTGTAAAACTTGATTTTATTGCGAGCATGGCCTCAATTTGGGAACATACATCATCGTAACGAGCAATTTCTCTTTTTCTCACAATGTTTTTTTGCCCTATCAGAAGATTATCTGCCAATTTCATCGCGTTCTGAAATGTCGTCTGCAAACTCTTTCAATTTGGGACAGTCGAACATTTGGCGTTTTGAAAAGGGTTAAATGATAACCAGTCTATTACTGTTCTATTGATATGGAAGCGGCCGGACCTTGACCTCTGACCGTAGGCATGTTTTGAAAACATGCCCATCCGGTAGTTACGAAGGAAGAACCAAATGTATTAAAATTGACACTAATCAATGAAGAGTATTGTCAATTAAGAAATAAAAATTTCGTATTGATTCGATTTGTACAACATTCCAAGTAATTTTTCGTGACCTTCTCGATGTGTTCAATATCAAAAATTAATGTGTTGAAAAAACTCCAAACGGATCCAAGTCTTACTTTTGAGAGTTTTGATTTTACCCTTATTGTGCTGGAACAGACTTCATGCTAATGCAAACAGGTTAGACCAAGGCCAGGCGGCTGGCCTCTCATCTAACCTGTTTGCAACTCGGAGTGTCGTTTTCGACAAAATTAAGCAGATATTTATGGCTTTTGAAAGCATACGACACAAAAATTTATCTTTAGAAAATGACCCATCATTCTAAGGGTTAAAGGTTGTTGTTGTTCACAGGAGTCGAATTTCAGAATCAATGCATCTCACTATGTTATGCCAAAAACCCAGCATTCTAAGGGTTAAAATCGCATACGCTGCGTCCAAAATGCTTGAGTTATCTAACCAAAGCAGTGTACTTGATTGTGTTTCCTTCGTAATCTACCATCAATAAACAGGAATAATGTACCCGTGTCAATATTTCGTTTAACCCTTAGAATGCTGGGTAATTTTCTAAAAATAAATTATTGTGTCGACTACGTTCCAAAACCTTAAATATCTTTTTAATTTTGATAGGGAAAGACACTAAGATAAGCAAACAGGTTAGATCGCAGGCTAGTCGCCAATGTACTTGGCCTCTGGCATGGATCTAACCTATTTGCATAAGCATGAAGTCAGTTCCAGCACTATAAGGGTTAAGAAAAAACGTTCAATATAATTAAAAGTTTCTTAAATTGCATAGCATGTAAAAGTAGAGTTGTTAAAGTTGTCTGTTAGTGGTAACATCGACAGGCATAAAACTTCTTACGAACATGCGAAAGTTACGTGGTAGTTAGCTAAAAGGTGCTTGTTTACAGAAGAGAAAATCTAAAAGTCAAAATAAAATGGCGTTTGGGTCAAGAACAATTTGTTTAAAACTGTTGAATGTTGCCAAATAACATGTTATACTAGAGTAGTGATATCAATAACCTTGTGCTCTCGGCATTGATAACGCAACTCTTTCTTACATTCGCATCAACTCGAAAATCCCCGGCACTGTAAACACAACTCTTTCTTACATTCGCATCTACTCGACAATCCCTGGCACTAGCCGGTAAATATACCTCGTAGGTAGTTCATGAATACACCAGACAATTTGGGGAAATTAGACTGTTTGCCGCCGGCTTACACACATGATTTCAACATTACATACCGGGATTAAACATTTATATAAATACACCCACCCATTGGTGAAATTTCACAATTGATTGTTGTTTTTTACCAATTTCATTCAACATTATCATATCAACACATCTGTATTCTATATTTTCTAAATCGCATCTACTCGACAATCTTCTGCTTGTGCCGGGAATTGCCGAGTGGATACCATTGCAAACGGGCATGCACTTCGTCGCCGCCATGTTGCTGGACTACTTTAAAAATGGCTCCCCATTTCCTCCGAGCAATCGGAACCCCTCGGTGATGTTGGCAGGCCACACTGATCCGGCCTGCCGGAATTTGCCGAGAAGTTCCGATTGACCTCCGAGTTTATTTCAAGAAAAGACAGATGTGTTCCGAATGCACTTGAAAGTCAAAACAAAGAAGGACAACTCCGTCTTATATGGCGATGGGTCAATACTTCGACGCTCTTAACCCCTTACCAAACAATAACGACATTTAATCACTTTGTTCCAGACGACTAGGAAAACATTGTGGGAAAGGAAAAATTGCTCGTAAAGAGCAATTTCTCCTTTCCCATAATGTTTTCTGCCCTATCAGAAGATCATTTTCCAATTTTATCACCTTTCGAAATGTCGTCTGCAAACTCTTTCAATTTGGGACAGTCGAAAATTTGACGTTTGGGAAAGGGTTAACATCCACCGGAACGCAACTTGAATTAAAGTTACGTCCGTGAGATCTGCATTATTCATAAAATTCACCAGGGATGAATTACCCAGCTATAAGGAGCGGGCCAAACGGCAGTTCGACTTGAATCCAATCAATAACCATCGTCTTAAAACAAAGCTCTATTGTTTATTTATAAAACAGTCGATTCCACCGGCGAATTGATCTTTACTTATGTGAGTGATTCCATTGTTTTTGCCTTTGCTTGAAAGAACAATGATAATGTGAATGTTTCTGTAGAATGCGTCCAGCATGAAGAATTTCTTTCGATTTTTCGAGGGTTCAATACATGACTATGGTAAGTGCTGCATGTCTATGAAGCACTTACCATTGTCTTGCATTGAACCAGCGATTTGCAGGTCTACCATGCGTTACCTTTCAGTGTATCTTTCACAAGGGTTGTCTATTGAACGAGTATCTCTTAACCCTTTACCAAACACCAAAGGTTCGACTGTCACAAATTGAAAGAGTTTGCACACAACATATCAAAATGTGATGAAATTGAGAAAAAATCTTCTGATAAGGCAGACAACATTGTGGGAAAAGGAGAAATTGTTCGTTACGAGCAATTTCTTCTTTTTCCACAATGTTTTCCAGAGTTGCCTGCAACAGAATGGTTAGATGTCGGTATAGTTTGGTAATTGGTTAAGTCTTTGGAAAATGAATAAAAGGGAACGTGTTAAAGCAATCTAAATCATCATACATGTGAATATGTTAACTTTTGTCGTAGATTATTATATATCTATCTGTATACAAAAAGAGTTGAGAGTATTCGTGCATATTTGGAGACACATTCACCGCTAAATGGTCTATTTTCCTAAACATACCACTTGTCTCTTGAGAAGAAGATAACGTTTCTTATTTTACCAATTTAATGTTGACCATGCCTATCAATTGCAAAGAAACGAATCCGGCTTACATGTACAGTGTATATCGCTTGGAATGCAATAGAAGAAAGAGAAGAAATTGATTCTTTGAAAGGGAAGATACAGAAAGGGCAACACCGTCTACGCTGAGTGTCTTTCTCAGACTGAAGAACGAATCTTTTGATTGCATGTTTATCGCTTCGAATTCTATAGAAGAAAGCGAAGAAGTTGATTCTTTGAAAGGGCAAATACAGGAAGGGAAAAACCGTCTACGCTGAGTGTCTTTACAGACTAAAAGAAACGGGAAGGAGCGACCGGCTTACCTAAAACGTATATCTTATGTTCTGGCAGAGCAGCGTAATTTGATTTGTTGCTTCACTCTAACTATCAGTTTTCTCGTTTTATTTCCTTGAAAATAGGGGTTGACTGGGGGAGAGACGTTTCTTCGGCATGCTGGGTTTGGGTAATAAAGAGCTATGGCGTTTTTCGCGACGATCTCGGTTTGTCCTAAGGTTTGAAAACAACGCGAGATTAAAATGTTGGACTTGGAATTCGGCAAATTTGATTTCGCCATAGGATTGGTTTCGTTAAGCAAAGCAAGTCTTTTTCTGTCATTTACATGGGTTTATCACTAACAGTACTTGAATCGACCTCATGCTTATGCAAACAGGTTGGGTCCAGGCCAGCCGCCAAGTAAATTGGCGGCTGGCCTATGATCTAACCTGCTTGCTACATGCGTCGTATTAACCCTTTACCAAACGCGAACCCTTTGACTGTTGCAAATTTAAAGAGTTTGCAGACAACATCTCATGTTGTGGTGAAATTGGAAAACTATCTTCTGATAGGGCAGAAAACATTGTGAGAAAAGGAGAAATTGCTCGTGACGAGCGATTTCTCCTTTTCCCATAATGTTTTCCAGAGTCGTCTGCAACATAGTGGTTAGATGTCGTTATTGTTTGGCAATGGGATAAATAAGGAGTTTCGATTTCTCTCCTTAATTTGAACATACGCATATATGCACTGACTGGAAGAGTCGACTTTCCGAACCGATACATCACAACATAGTTGTCCGAATTAACAACGGGTATGTATTGCTTAAGAGAATAACTTATTAATTAGATTTCTGATAGGAAATCAATCATAATAGCCAATCGATAATCAAAACCTTATTAGAAAACGTTTCAAACCCACCTCGTATACATGTATAAACTTCTTCATAAACCTATATCCGTTTTTCACATAATCTGCATCAACTTATGATAAAACGTCTCTATTTGACACATTAACTAGGCCAATAAAAACATATCTCTTTTAGGGAGGCCAAATACACACACCGATAAACCTAAATGCATACTTGTACATGAAGGCATATCATTTAATCCTGGCAGATTGCGACCAAACACAATAAACAATAGAAGATACATAAACTACAAACATATTTTGGTATCTTATTTCGATTATAAGCACCCTTACTCATAATGGATAATATGGGCATTCCTTTGATTCATTTAAAACATTTCTGATTCTCGATTACATGGGGAAACATATATGTATGGTCCGGTACCAACAAACATGGTATTTATATCTGCATAACCCTGGAACCGAATTAATGCTTATGCAAACAGGTTAGATCCAGGCCAGTCGCCAAGTAAACAGGCGGCTGGCCTGTGATCTAACCTGTTTGCTGCTCATGGTATCTTTCCTCAACAAAATTAAGTAGGTAGTCAAGGTTTTGGAAAGCAGATGACACAAAAATCTATTTTTAGAAAATTATCCAGCATTCTAAGGGGGAAAGTGATAGACTCGCTATCATTCCTTGTGTGGGTTCTCCCAGTGTAGGTTGTTTGTCTACAAAGACGTTTCCGCTTTACAGAAAGAAGTCGTCTTCCTTCTTTATGTCCTGAACGAAAAAGGCTACGACATATGTTTGATTAATACAAATATGTTTTGTTAAGAGTCGCATGGGGGAAATAGGACTCCCTCCAAGTTCGAACTGTTCGGACATTGATGTATTACTTTTGTCTAATGTGGTAAATGCAATGAAGAACGTGAAACGATCAAAGAATAAAAGAAATACATATAATGATGTGTAGCTGAAACATATGTATTTTCGGATTTCGCTACCTGGATACTTAATAGGTATAAGTGCCGAACTTAGAGTAAACAGCTTTGGCAAAACACTGCTTTGAAAAGAAAAACCACTGTGTCGCTTTCTAAGAAATACTCGACAATGAAATGGATTGAGCACAAACGTCAGAAGTCAAAAATGTTCTTTTTTGAGTACTATACTTGATTAATCCCCAAAGGTATCTAAATTGAATGCCAAAAGAAAATTCTCGTCCATTGCTTAAACATATCCTTTAAGAAAATACTTTGCATTCGTGGACAAGCAGCATAAAATGTTCATGTAAAGGTTCTGTTAAGTGGCTCATGCCAAGTTTGGTGCCTCATTGGCTGGTTTTGTTTGTTATTTTGGGGATGTCAGCCGTTGTTTTGAACATTTGCTAGCTTTCCGTCTTGGTCTAACATTTGTGTTTCCAAACTACAGAAAATACAACAAATGCGCGTGAAGTCGTCTGTGGCCATAAAGTAAGTCCATATCGCGTGCTGCTATTCAGCAATATATTCATTAACCCTTATGGTGCTGTTACCGACTTCATGTTTATGCAAACAGGTTAGATCCAGTTCAGCCGCCAAGTAAATTGGCGACTGGCCTGTGATCTAACCTGTTTGCAACTCTGGGTATCTTTTCTTAACAAAATTAAGCAGATATTAAAGGTTTCGGAAAGCAGACAAGGCGAAAGTCTATTTTGAGAAAAGTACCCAGCACCATAAGGGTTAATAGTGATTTCGTCATGGTCAACCTAAATTGCCGTACCTACTTCTATAAAAGGCAGTAGATAAAGCCGTTTCAGGTTATACAGAGACGGTATGTAGTACGCATGATATCGGGCTACGTAGTTTGATATCCTTCATGTACGAGGCATGCAGGTTTTTTCATTGTTTTTTGTTCTTGTGAATATGTCTTCATCTGAGCTGGCAATGGCTTGAAACATAACAAGACTATTCAGCATTGACCCAAACTAGAGTGAGGTATGTATACACAATTTTTGACACATTGGCCCATGAGGAATCCTTGCGTGAAGCGTCCCCTTTTCGAAATAATCGGAGAATACTTTAGACGACTTTTAACTATTTCTTAAGGAACCATGTTGCTTTAGATACCTCCCGGCTTTAGACACCGTGTATCCTTAGACACTTAGTGACATTTGGTTAACTCTTTGTAGCTTCAGATACTTTGTGGTTTTAGATACATTTCGCCTTTATATGTATTGTCCCCTTAGACACATTGTTGCTTAACTTCCACGTGGCTTTAGATAGATGCACTCATTCCAAATGCTATATAAGCCATATTCTGCCTTACAGGCCAGAATAAAGTCACAGCCAATAATGTATTAAGCAACTGTAAACTAACACTGTATGAACTTCCTTATTACTTGATACCGTCATAATATAGAATATCCAAAATCCGCCATTTTGAAACTCATTGTTTCGTCGGATTACCTCGGTCGTTCTCGGTACACATAGATCGGGGCCGGAACTATTGTGTATAATGCGAATTGTTCCAGCCAATACCGTTTTATACCGAAACGACCGAAGTAACATAACAAAAGAAGAAGTTTCAAAATGGCCGATTATGGGTATTCTACCTCGATAGACTATTAATTGCTCCCAAAAAACAATTCATCTTTTTGTTCCAATGTATTCTACTCGATATCAAAACGACTTGTCGTTTGACTTTGTCGTTTGATGTCACAATTCCTACATCGGGGAATGAGTTGGTCCAATTGATAAAGTATACAGTATCGTGTTGTAGAGGGGCCTCTGTGGCCTAATGGTTAGAGCAGAGAACCTCAGAAATCACATATCCCCTATCCGCGTGAGTTCAAATCCCGATGACATTTTGATTAACTAGAAAGATAGTCTCCCGACTGACCTATGGAATACTGGTTCTACCCAGTTTGACCAGCCCTTATGGCCGTTTGGGCATGGGGTTTTCCTCCATCATTAATGGTTGAGCAGCGTAACATAAATGAAATAATGTCGACGCGATGTAAAACTCCAAACAAACAAACAAACAAACAAACTAAATGTTGAAGAATACATCGCACGGGGGTAAACAGTCCAGCAATCATTGGCCCGTTTGTTTTGTTCAAAGACAAGATTCCATTGATTCGACATTCGTTTCATAGACGGAGAATTCCATTTTGAATCGATCGAAGCTCATTTCAAACGAGCACACACGCTTGTACGCTCTTCATTTCTAAGATTTCAATCAATAACAAACACTGAAAAGCTGTTGCGCTTTTCACCTGTAACTCTCTATGAATTATCGATTATTGACGCACTTGTAGAAGACCGCTTAGAAATCATTGCGCCAAAAGAAAAGAAAATACCCAGTCTTACTTTGTGATCTCGGGAAAAAAGTTGTTTTATCTTTGATCGAAATCGATTATCAATCTTAACAAAATGACGTCTCTTATCAATAGTTATAACATTCTTTGACATTGGTCGACTTCTATCATAATCATAACTGTTTTGATATCAATTTCATTCATTTTAATCAACGTTATGATGATCTTTCTATGGCTCTATTCATTTTGATTTCATCATTTTCATCACATATGATAATAACCAATTTATCATTGTATTGACTATCTGATATTAATTCTTCAAATGCTCGTTAATTTTCTAAAATAGATTTTGTGTGTCGTCTGATTTCAAAAAATCTTAAATATTTGCTGAATTTTGATGATAAAAGATACTAAGAGTAGCAAACAGGTTGAATCACAGGCCAGCCGCCGGTGCTTGAACCGACTCCATGCTTATGCAAACAAGTTAGATCCATGCCAGCCGCCAATCAATTGGCGGCTTGCCTGTGATCTAACCTGTTAGCTACTCTGAGTATATTTCCTAATCAAAATCTAGCAATTATTTAAGGTTTTACAACACGGCACAATAATCTTTTCTAAGAAAATTACCCAGCATTCTAAGGGGTAACGAAAATAGAATTTTAAAATAGAAATTTCTTTTCATCTGTGAATAAATAGCTGTAAGTAAAAAATTCTAGCCAATATGCAATGGGGGCGACCTTTGGTTGTTTGAAAGGCGTCTGTATTCGACTGAAGGTTAACGAGGGAAACATTGTTAAAGAATTGTACAACGTCAGCGGAATTCACGTTTAAGTCGCTGTAAAGCGACGAGCGATAGTTTATGTAAGGGAATGTGAAGCCGGATCGATGCCAGTCAATTCCATCGAGAAAACATCGGAAAACCTAAAATCGGTTTTGCAAGTTGAGCGCCCGTGTTCGGACAGCGAGCGCTTGCGAGTGCTTGCGAGAGCGTTCTCTCATTTAACCCATTACCAAACAATAACGACGTGTAACAATTATGTTGCAGACAAATCTGGAAAACATTGCGGGAAAAGGAAAGATTGATCGTGACGAGCAAATTTTCCTTTTCCCACAATGTTTTCAGCCCTATCTGAGGATTATTTTCCAATTGCATCACATTTTGAAATGTCGTCTGCAAACTCTTTCTATTTGGGACAGACGGAAAGTTGGCGTTTGGTAAAAGGTTAAAGGTGCTTATGCGCAGAAGAAAACGTTTGAAAGTCCAAGTAAAATGTCGTTAAAACAATACAGATTTTGTATCATTGTTTGATATACAAGCAAGATTAGCTAGTGAAACCATATATGATACAGGAAGTATCGATTTGTCTAAGTATGTACAGTACGTATAAGGTAGATCTTAAAAGAGAGTTAACGCTTTTGGATTCGAATTCATTTTAATTCACTGTTTAGACACTTTAATGAAACAAAAACAATCTAATTTGATTCCAATGACGTTTCTTCAGTGCGTTTCATATATAAGTACAGTTGGTGTGCTGTGTTTTGAAGAAGTCAATTTTTATTTTCCAAATTTACTGACATCTGTGAACAAGCACCTGAACCCTTAACCAAACGCCTGATTATCGACTATCCCAAATTGAAAGAGTTGTTTGCAGACAACATTTCAAAAAGTGATGAACTTGGAAAATAATCTTCTGACAGGGCAGAAAGCATTGTGGGAAAGGGATAAATTACTCGTTAAGCGCAATTTCTCATTTTCCTACAATGTTTCCCATAGTCGTCTGCAACAGGCTGGTCAAATGGCGTTATTGTTTGGAAATGGGTTCAAGTTTGTAACACAAGATGAACCCATGTAGAAAGAAGGTGATAACAGACTCTTATCTCATAGAATAATCTCCTAATTTTTAGTTTTGACAACATCGAATTTACACCTTTTATAAAGATAGACAGATGTTTCATTTCTGGGGTTTTTAACTCATACAAAATGTATCTCATTACATACATATACAATTATTACATATATTAACATCACATGAAAAAAGGAAACAACAGTTATATTCAATTCTTACCTCCTGAGGTTGAATTGTAATATATTCACTATACAATATATCTATACATTGAACTCCTGCCAATTTACAGTTTGAAACGAATACTGTCAAATTACATATGTTTATACTTTGCATTGCGGCCAAAATATGAACAATCTCCAGCCTTTGTGATAATTACCAAACCTCGTATCGATTCCAAAACTTTTCTTGAAAGAAAGAAGAAAATTAAAGAAAGAAAGAAAGAAAGAAATAAAGAACGAAAGAAAAAAGAAGGAAGGAAAGAAAGAAAGAAAGAAAGAAAGGAAGAAAGAAAGAAAGAAAGAAAGAAAGAAAGAAAGAAAGAAAGAAAGAAAGAAAGAAAGAAAGAAAGAAAGAAAGAAAGAAAGAAAGAAAGAAAGAAAGAAAGAAAAGAAAGAAAGAAAGAAAGAAAGAAAGAAAGAAAGAAAGAAAGAAAGAAAGAAAAAAAGAAAGAAAGAAAGAAAGAAAGAAAGAAAGAAAGAAAGAAAGAAAGGAAGAAAGAAAGAAAGAAAGAAAGAAAGAAAAAAAGAAGTCCCTGTTGTTGAGACAAAACTTTCTGTTTTATTTCCCTTTTTATCATTGGACAAAGTCCCTGTTGCTGAGACAAAACCTGTTGTTTTATTTCCCTTTTTAACATTGGACAAAGTTCGTGTTGTTGAGACAAAACTTGCTGTTTTATTTCCTTTTTATCATTGGACAACGTTCCTGTTGTTTAGGCAAAACTTGCTGTTTTTTTCCCTTTTTATCATCGGACAAAGTTCCTGTTGCTGAGACAAAACTTGCTGTTTTAATCTTTTTATCATTAGACAAAGTTCCTGTTGTTGAGGCAAAACTTGTTGTTTTATTTCCCTCTTTAACATTGGACAAAGTTCCTGTTGGCGAGACAAAACTTGCTGTTTAATTTCCCTCTTTAACATTGGACAAAGTTCCCTTTGGCGAGACAAAACTTGCTGTTTTATTCCTTTTTTATCATCGGACGCATCCGTGTTATTTCCGAGCTCTGTTCAATAGAGCACTTGGCGTTTTTGTTTGAGTCCATCAATTATTAACGTCGAATATATCTGTTCGTGTAAAAACCCTCTGTTTCTATACTATCCAGTATTGTGTGACCCGCGGACCTAGTTACTGACAACAGATTCCCCAGGGGGCGAGCGGAAAGCGGGCCTAGTATGGAGAAGGAGGTTTCACGTGTTAACAGAAAGTGTCACCGCTAGCTATGGAGTCTAGAGGCGGTCATGTCAGGCATCTACGCAATCGGAACTACTCGGGTATTTCCGTGAGCTGTGAAATACACCTCGGACATAAGTGTAGGGTTACAATTTTTCGGGTAAATCGGCATCCGGCAATGAACACATTTTCTAAGCGTGCACGTTAAGTAGTTCAATGTGTATGTAATTGTTGGACATCCTTTTTAATCAGTTTTTATCAGTAACTCTTACCAAATTAGGAAATTGTTGTTGTGACATGTATAGTTGTTTTCTCGATCAAGTTTAACGACTTTTAAGATTTCACATTTAAGATCTATTTTTATAAACGAAAGTAAAGTGACGTCATTCTCGCGGGAAACAATATGGCGTCATCCCTATTATTTCAGAGGTGTTTTCATTGGATAAACCCGATGTGTTCAGATTGGCATCTACGTCATCATTAACGACAGACCCCCAATCGGAACTATTCGTGTATTTCCGTGAGCTGGGAAATACACCTCGGATATAAATGTAGGGTTATCATTTTTCGGGTAAATCGTCCCCGGCATATAACACATTTCCTTTACGCGTTCAGGTTAAGTAGTTCAATGTATATGGACGTGTTGGATTCCTTTGATATATCTTATTATCGGTAACTCACACGAAATGGCGAAATTATAAGGTAAGACGTATACAGTTATTTTATTGATCAAATTAAACGTGTTTTTAGATTTTACATTTAAAATTTATTTTAAAACGAAAGTAGATTAACGCCAGTCTCGTGATAAACAATATGGCGGCATCCATGTTATGTCAGAGACGTTTTCAGTGGATAAACCCGACGTGTTCAGATGTACAGGCGCCTACATCATCAGTAACGAGAGACCCCTGTACTCCGACGCATCACAGCGCGGTATGGCATTTTGTGTACCTACGCACAGCATCACAGTAGAAACATACGCAAAGAAATAGTTTCTTAAGTATAACCCAAGGAATTAATTGTGACGTGTAATAACTACAAATCAGGTTAATTTAATATTTGAATCAAAATCAATCTAGCAAATAGAAAAATGTACTGGAGTCTTTCGTAGAAGAACTATATCTGTGGAAACGTAAACCCGTCGAACACAATGCGTTTTGAGTGCTAGCTTGTGACGTCACGTCACAACATCAACAACAACGTGTGTATTCTAAGATTGATTTGACCACAATCCTTTAAGCGAACGGAATACAAAAGACAAAAATATCGTATAAATCTGAAATTTTGAAAGCATAGGGTTTATCTGACGTTTTAAGGCAGTCGTAATATTGCTGCTGCTTCCGGGACTACTTTCCTTGTACCTTCATTTTCAAGTGAAGCTGCCAAGTGTTATACCAAAGAAGTCATTAGATCCAGAATTAAAAACATACCAAATGAATGGGGCTGAAATTGGAAGAATGATTGGTCCAAACGGACCAATAGTGGCCGACACTGGGGGAATGCCAGCTGTTACCGGTAGAACGGTTGCTACAAATGCTTGTTGCAGGCGAAAGAGTAATGACATCAACCAACTGAGGAAAAAAATGTTTCGTCTCATGTTTTGTACCAATTATCTTAACGAAAATAGTATAATTACTATCCATTTTCGCCAGGCATGTTTGCATTGAAGTTTGACGAGTCACAAATTTGCAGATGGGAGACAGAGTTAAGTGAACGTATTATGTCACACTGATTTGATTGAATGAGAGAAAAAATAAATTGAAGTGAATTTGGGCTTTCAACTCGACATTCTTGTTTCTTGTTATTCTTATTACATAGTATGGGGTATTTTTTTAAACGTATTTATTTTACATCGATTGTGAAACAAGTTCTTACAACTTAAATTAATAACTCTCGATTCTGTCTCCTGGATACCAAACCAGTACAGCGCCGAATGTGGATTAATGAGAGTTCGCAAGACAGATCCCGCCGCTCATGTATGGGGTATACTTTTATGAACGACACTTTCGCTATCTACTTCTAGTTAAAACGACAAGCAAATCGAGCCATAACTGAAATATTTCAACGAATAAGAGAGAGTTTGTTGTTATGGGAACATGGTTTCCATTGCTAAATTAAGCACCATCTCATTTTCCAGTAGCATCTTGAAATGTCGTCTGTAACAGTTTCAGAAAGCCGTCGATTTCCCGGTGATCAGATTAATTGGCTTATATGCATGGGTAAAAGTGATCAGTATTATTCCTGACTTTTAGGATTTTGAGTCTTTTGTCCCTGTACAATAAACTAGCAAAATAGCCTTGCCAGGATTCAAAATAAGAGGTTTCAGGATTTTTGGAATTCTTGGACTTTCACCCATGTATATGTAACTTATTTTATCTTGTTTTAACAGATCAGAACTTCACAGGTCTTAAGCGTAAAGCTTATGATATGATCATTGTCTCTTTTCCAAACAGTGATTTTACGTGTCGTCTGCAGAAGATTTGTCTGCGAGATAGTCCTGTATAAAGGTTTGTTACCAAGACAACAAGATTTCTTCAAAGGATGGTAAAGCGTTTATTTGCGTGTACTCGAAAGTACAATCCTATTCCTCAAAGCAAACGCTAATCAACTTCTGTCTTGTGGTTGTGTGCATGGTACGATGGGAACCGAGTCGTCCCAATTGTGAATCGATCTGAGCACGATTAGTACCGGGATATTCCGGGAGTCAAACCAACTCTAACCCTTTACCAAACAACAGATTTTCGACTGTCCCAAAATTGAAAGAGTTTGCAGACTACATTTCAAAATGTGATGAAATTGAAAAAATATTCTTTAGAAAGAGCAGAAAACCTTGTGGGAAAAGGAGCAATTGCTCGTTACGAGCAATTTCTCCCTTTCCCACAACGTTTTCTAAAGTTGTCTGCAACAAAGTAGTCAAGTGGCATTTTTGTTTGGGAAAGGGTTAAAGGTGCTTGTTTTCTGATGTGAGGGAATTTATAAACACAACAAACATGAATTCATACATTCAGTGATTTGTAATTCAACGTAATGTTAAATCATAACAATCTCAACATTTTTTGTACTCCAAATCAGTTTCACATATTTTTGTTTTCGACAAAAAACAATAAAAAATAAAGATATTAACAAAATCCTATCATGGAACTTTCTCATTGTTCAGTAGGTGGAGTAAAAAATTATATCGATATACAAAATGCCAAAGAAAGTATATGTTCATGCGAGTAATTTTAATTTCAAAGTGAAAATAAAAAATAAATAAAGGGAGGTTATTGATATGAAATGAATAACAATAACGTTGATATTAATTTTGTAAATATAGATTCAAAATCAATCACATTTTGAAAAAATTGGCTCGGTGAATGCCTTTAAAATGTTTAATATTTCATGAATTTCATGTCAACTTATTCTTTTTCCAAAGCAATTGACAGATTTTCCATTACCCAGGTTTTACATTATCATGTCAACAATGTATCGATCAAATTCGTCAGTAAGTACTATTTTCCCCCATGTCAAATATTCTATGTGGGTACAGTGTGTAATGGGGTCGGCATTTCACATTGTTTCTGACACTTCTGAGAAATTGCAAATATTGATTTGTTACAATGAGAACTAAAGCCCCAACACCCCACCCCCAACCAAACAAACAACGAAACCGACCAACCATACAAACGATAAGAAAGAAAGCAGGACCGAATCATACTAATACAATAAACCTTTGCATTTCGTTCTGGCAGAGGAACTTCGACCATCGCCGACGATCGATTGGTACGGCTATATACGGTTTTCCCAACCACAGAATGGGAATAAAAACACTATTGACCGCATTACCAGAGTAAATGGCTTAACCTATTACCAAACAATAACGATATTTTACCAGTTGGTTGCAGACGACTCTGGAAAATAATGTTGAAAAAGGAGAAATTGCTCTTAACGAGTAATTTCTCCTTTTCCCATAATGTTTTTTATCCTTTCAGAAGAGTTTTTTTAATTTCATCTCATTTTGGAATGTCGTCTGCAAACTCTTTCAATTTGGGACAGTCGAAACTTCGGTGTTTGGTAGAGAGTTAAAAAAGATATGGCATGGAACTACGATGCGGATTAAACTGCTTACGTCCGTCTCGAATATTGCTTGCTTGCTTGCTTGCTTGCTTGCTTGCTTGCTTGATTGGTTGATTGATTGATTGATTGATTGATTGATTGATTGATTGGTTGATAACTTGCTTGCTTGCTTGCTTGCTTGCTTGCTTGATTGATTGGTTGGATTGATTGATTGATTGATTGATTGATTGATTGATTGATTGATTGATTGATTGATTGATTGATTTGATTGATTGATTGATTGATTGATTGATTGATTGATTGATTGATTGATTGATTGATTGATTGATTGATTGATTGATTGATTGATGGATGGATGGATGGGTGGATGGATGGATGGATGGATGGATTGATTGATTGCTTACCTGATTGATTGATTGATTTGTTGATTTATCATGGTTTCGAAAATAATCGCACAAGATCAGCCAATGCTAAAGAGAATTTGCCGATCAAGGCCGACAAGGTTCGAGGACCCTTAAGCTGTGTTACTTCTTTCCTAAACCGGTTCGCGTTTTGATAATGAAAGAGAATTGACCTTTAGAAGGCTCGCGTACTCGCTCGGGTTTCCCAATAGCCCTATTATCTTTCATAGTCAATTAACAAGTCGAACGAGCACCGCCAATTACGGAATTGTCTTCCCGGACTACATGTGGAGAACTGGGTAACTCGATTGTTCCGGGTCGAGTGGTCGAACAAAATCGCGGCGCTACCGTTAGTAATGAAGTACACGTGAAATGGGGAAAACGGGATTAATGCACCGTTTATTATCCGGAATAAATAGCCCTTAATCGGACTCTTCACATGGCGTCGCTAAGAATCTGGCAAATTAATTCAATTATAAGATAATATTTGTTTTTCAATGCCTAGAATATATCGGAGGGAAAGGGCCTCTGCGTCCTGACCGTTTGGCGAAGGACGTGGGTTCGAGCTAGAGTTTGAACATTCTGTAAGTCAAACCATAATTTGGTGACGATCTATGACAATGATGAATAGCAATAGCGATTTTATCACAACTAGAAACCTCCATTTCCGAATCAGCAAAGAACAATCTTTAACGTGTGTCGAATTTGTTTGTTAATGTCACGTCTGTACGAACGTAAAATCATATCATTAGATATGTTCAAAGTTACTATTATGAATTGTCGAATCATTCAATGGTTCAGGGGAAACACTTTTTGTAAGAGACCAATGAATAAAGTGCACTATTTTCTCATTGTTGTATCGAACATCTTTGTTTCCAATGATAAAAGTGTGTTTTTTTTTATAATTACTTTTTGTATTCAGATAATACTACTATTCTTCACCACGAAAACCAATAACAGCGAAACAACCTTGGTCTACTCTTGGCAATATATAATGATCGTTATTTTACGGACTGCAATTTCGATTAATGTCTCCTTATAGGTTGAACCCTGGACCCTCGTGTCACAAGTCCTACACTTAACAACTGGGCGAAGCAGGGTACCGTTTAATTATAGAGTTTACGCTTAAGATTTGCGTAAGTTTAAAACAACCATTCCTCTTATTTCAATATTGGGCCAAGCATTATTGCAAAGTAACACATCATTGAAGGCGTCTCTCCGAGACGCTTCCAATGACGTGTCACATTGCAATATTGTTCTTTCAGTGAAGAAACTATCCATGTGTATCAGTTATGACTTACGCAAATATGCTCCTTAAGTTGTTTAGTAAAACGGTACCCAATGTTGATAACCGTATCAAACCTCACATTAACAAACAATCAATGTCTTGTCAATCGTGTTTGTAAGAAGCAAATAAGTTTCGACCATTTTTGTCGCGTAAAAACCACCCTCCCATTGAATTCACTGGACCGGAAGTAAGTCCGAATTTATGCAAATTTAGATAATGGAACCGAAATTGACATTTGTCGAATTGCTTCTCGAAAGACATCTTTGACAAGGGTCGTTTGTTACCGAAGGTGTTTCGGAACAATCTAAATTCAAATAGCGTCGGTGTGATGCTATCGCGCATCTAGTTCACGCATCTAGTTGGCGCATGTGAGAAAGGGTAGTACAGAGGCGTATTCTGAACATCAGCGCGAAATGGCGGCAATTTTGTTTGAACGCGTTATTTTCAGGATTTTGTAAAATACAATGTGGTAAAGAAGGCAGTGCACGTGGTGTGCTTTTTTACAAATTTTCCTTAGCCTTTTGCCATTGGCCCTTAACAACAGGTGTTTGTATATGATAAATGGTTGGATATGAAGTATATATACATATCTATTCTAATCGGTAGCTTTTATCTTAATCAAAATAAGTGTTGCTTATAAGGAAACATATCTTGAAAACATTTATCTTTTCGTTGCATATTTAGCCTTTTGTTCATGGACATATAACATTCAGTAATCAGTGCAGTCTTACTATTTGAATTCATTTTTGACAGAAATAAAACGCTTAAACAAAACAGACTCTATAAGAGGTTAGATAAATATCTTTAAAAAAAAACCATGCGGTACTTATGACAAAACAACCTCTCAGGCAATGGGTATGTGCACTGGCCACCAAGTTATATATAAAACACTGCTTAAATTGACGTTTATCGAGTATCCGATGAAAACAAATGTAGACGGTTCTTTCATATATTGTTCTTTACTCTATAACGAGGTTTATATATATGCAATTTTATGAGTTTTGCTATTTAGCTGTCACAATAAATTCATATTTCTACCACAGACACATTAAACACCCGCTAGACAAAACGCGAGTCTAAAACACAACCTTGCTTATGATGTAGAAAACACGGTTTAATCATGTCGGTCTAAACACGCCCATTCTTACAGCTGAATTTGGGTCAGGCGTAGTGTTTTGGAAAACCGTTCCACATTGAATAGTTCATTTACATTTGCACTTAAGTATTAATATTTGTATGAAGTTTATTATCACATGTTAGGTAAGTCCTGTTTCTTAAGTCAAATATCTATTTTGTAACTGTAAATACCAATAAAAACGGACCCTTTGTTGCAACAAACAACGAATTGCAAATAAGTCAGGAACAAATACTATCCGAATATGGAAGGTATAGCCTGCTCTAGTTGAATTTGTTGAAACAAGATCTTTCAGAGTTAAACATAATGCTGCATTCTCAAATGAGAAAATCACTTACGTATCTTAATCCTGTTTTGTTGTAACTCGAAAAGTATGATCTATCAATTATCAGAAACCATAAATAACGTTAGAATGCTTAACCCTTTACCAAACCCCAAATTTTCGACTGTTCCAAATTCGTAGATTTTGCAGACGACATTTCAAAATGTAATGAAATTGAAAAATAAACTTCTGAAAGGGTAAAAACATTGTCGGAAAAGGAGAAATTGCTCGTCAAGACCTTCAAACCTCCGCGCTAGAGATACAGAACGAATGGCCCCATTCTGTACAGGGGTCTACGTCATTAGTAACGACAGACCCCTGTACTACGACGCTTCCCAGCGTTATATGACTTTTTGTGTACCTACGCACCGCATCACAGTAGAAACATACGCAAAGATACAGTTTTTAAAAAAAAATGTAACCCAAGAACTGATTGTGACGTGTAATAACTACAAAACAGGTTACTTTAACATTTCAATCAATATCCTGCTTGCAAATAAACAGGAGTTTTTTGCAGGAGAACATTATACATGCAAACGTGCTCCTATCGGTTTGAATGCTAGCGTATGACGTCACGTCGCAACAACAACAATAACGTCTCTATTTAAAGATTGATTTACCCACAATCCTTTGTGCGATAGTACACAAAGCGCACCTGTCGAACAGGTTTATAAGATGGTCAGGAGTAATACCATAAGTAGTCTAAATAGTTCTGCGTGTGATGGGGTTGAGGTCTTACAAAGGATCAGTAGTATTTCAGTTATTTTGCGATGCCCTTGCTAGTTATAGATGGGTGTAGTTCTCCTGTAAAATACATTAAATTGTCCCATATATACCTCTTCATAAAATGAAAGATCAGTTTTAAGTCATATTAAGCATTTGAGTTGAGAAACAAATACTAAAACTTAGTTACAGTCCTCGCCTCCTCGTATATTATTTGAACAACCTTAGAAATGGCAATATTCAATTGTGTAAGTGACAAAACATATTCATATCAATAACAATTCAACATTTATAGCAATGTCGAGAAACACAAGGCACATAAAGATTAGAACAATAGAGTAAGGTTCGTGCAGCAAAGAAATTTGGATGATCTGAAGTTGAACGGGGCTGGGAAAGCCGGATTAAACTTCGAATACTCCATAATACATTAGGGGTCCCGTTTTGCTTAACAACATGAGGAAAATATTTGGGTAATCCAAAACTGATAAACATGGATATTATCTTCACTGAAAGTACAATATTGCAATGTGATATGTCATGAGAAGCGTCTCGGAGAGACG
Source organism: Cerastoderma edule (assembly GCA_947846245.1). NCBI lineage: Eukaryota > Metazoa > Mollusca > Bivalvia > Cardiida > Cardiidae > Cerastoderma > Cerastoderma edule. Next base: position 9,974,381 of record OX401404.1, read on the forward strand.
ATTCCAATGATGTGTTACTTTGCAATATTGCTTCGCCCAACGTTGAAATAAGAGTTATTGTTGTTTAAGACTAACGCAAATCTTAAGCCTAAACTGTTTAGTATTACAGTTACAAGGAGGCTGCATCCTTTGAAAATCCGATTTCTAAACAGCACGGGCAAGTTTTCCCGAAAGACCCAAACCCCATCAATGGAAAGTTTTGGAAACAGGTTTGGTGCGATCGATGCCGGGATGAAGAAACATGCATCGCCAACAAACACGAATGTCTTGTTCGTCTGCCAGACATTTTATATGCTTTCTGGGGGACTTATCGTGTTATAAACTCGTACTTAACGGAAACTCGCCATGGTTCCGATTGAGATATGACGTCAAAAGAAGACTGGTCCCCGCTGTATACAAGCTCCACTATGCTCCACAAAGATAGACAACGGGCAGCCTACTAATTCAGACCGATTTGATTGGTCAGAATGCGATGTTCCAAAATACGACAACAACAACAAGAAACGCACAGTTGTTTCCCCTGAGTAATTTAATGCGATTTTCAAAGCAGACAATTCTTTATCAAACTTACATATCCACTGATTTGTATGAAATGTAAGTCAAAATTCCGAATTCAAATCATTTAAACTGACAATACCATCTTCAAAGGAAATGAAATAGTTTCTAGAAGGTTTATTAACACAAAAAACACGACTTCATACATTCAATACTTTATGATTCAATGTTATCTTATATTAATTACAATATGAACAATTTTAGTAATCCAAAACCAGTTTTTAAATTTTTTATATTCGACAAAAAAACAAAGAAAATTGATATGTATATTACAAATAAATGAAGGTATCTAAAAATTTCTTTTTTTAGAATTTTGTTATTTTTCAGTATGTGATTCTAAAATTTCATCTTATAATGCAAAATCTAAAAAATAAAAGTAAACGTTGACAAGCTACTATTTCTGTAAAATGACCGTTTCCATGGTAACCGTATTTGAAAAACATTTTTAAAAACGACTAAAATAACTTTCAACTTGAACAATAGAAGCTAGGGGCCTAAACTGAATGAGAAATGTATAGAAATATTTATAACACTTTACAGTTTTATGGATAATATGATTATTCTTGGGGGAAAAAAAGCATACAGTAAAGTTCTTCCGAATAAAAACGTTTATCCGACTACTATGCAAGTACCTCCTCGGTAACAGAGTATTATCTCCCTTTTATTCGCAGATGAAATGCGCAGAAAAACTACCGAGAACTAATTTGGCTTCTATTGGTTATTCTATATATAGTACACTACACAAGTACAGTTGACGCACACATTTGAATAAGTTAAGTTTAATTTTCAAACTTCCTTACGTTTGTAAACAAGCAGCTTTAAAAGCCGGGAAACCTTGATAATTTTTTCAACAAAAAATCCTCTCCTCTGAGAGGAACATTAAACTGTGTACATAGCTTTAATTATTCTTTTCCACATTCTTTCGATTTTGAACAATTAACAGTTTGTATTTCGGTTAAGAGCAGAATAACAGTTAACTCCTTTACTCGAGGAAGTCTCATTTTACTAGATGTTATACAGAAGTCATTACAAAGCATTGAGACAATTAAATAATAAAAAAAGGAATATATCATTTTACCAAACTAAAACGAACCTGAATAACATTACAAAATTTGGGGGTTTTGTTTCATGATACTTATGATGTCTGATATAACATTAAGTTCTTAATTTCAACCAGTTGCAAATTTCCATGTTGGAGGAATGAGTTAATCATGGTTTAATTACTCTATTTTAATCATACCGCATCAATCCAACGCTCTTAACACAGTGAACACTCGCGGACCGACATGGCTTTTTGCGTTAAATCACGAATTATTTCTGTTTTCTTTTAACCTAATCAATACTTTGAATGCGTTATGCATTCTAGCACGAAAACTCATGAATTTTTCATGCGATACCTTGCGCATTTTTGCATGATTAAAATCGATGCTGCATCAAATTTTCATACAAATACCAAGGCTTTGTTTATCGCATTAACACTTGCAGCGAACATTCGTGTGAATATTAACGAGAAAGCTGCAGTCGATTATCTGATTTTTTGTTATGACCAGATGTGTGCTCGAACAAGCAACATTCGATAATCATGAAGGTTGGCTCTGTCTCTGTGCCAAAGCCGGCTATTTTATAAGCCTTTGCGAAGGCAATGAACATTTGGGTATCGAAAAAAAGATAGGACGAAACGTCGCGATTGAAATGCCAACCTAGATCTTTGGAAGCGTGACTATATGTCCCAAGATGACATGTCTTTGCTCAAACTACCCACAGTGCTCTCCCTTTATAAGGTTGATCACTGCCGCCAAAAATGTTACATGACAATCTGCTTAGAAACGTAAATGGCGTTAATGGATCGAGGCGAAACCCATAGAAATCAACAATTTATGCATTATTTGTAAGGAAATATTTTTCAATCTTACTGGTCAGGAATCAACACAAGAAGACAATATTACTAAATATACAACTAAATCCGATAAAAACTTCATCTGAATTTCATCAAGTTTGGGTTACAAACTTGTTGTGGCAGAGATCTATGCAGCGTAGCGATAGGAGATTACTCCGAGGAGTTTGCGTTTTGCTAACGAATCGTCCCAAAAACCGTGGGTCTATTTACATATATATTAACACCATCTCCAAGTTCGACATTTGCAATGACCTTGTGAATTAAACCTGAAAAGAAATTCCTTCCGTTGACCGTTGTGAAGTATAAAACAGGTCATAAGATATACCAATCACGTCGAAGTGTTTTGTTACCATTAACCCGTATGATATGTCTGTGGCCTTTTTTTTTTTTAATTATTTCAGGTAAAGCCTACCCCCTAACAGAAATTGTGTGACCGATCAAAACTTTCTATATCAGCAGACGATGAGTAATACGCCGTTTTAATCACATTCGATAGAAACCATTGTGATAAAAGGATTCCTGTTATCACAAAGATGTTTAATGACGTGTTTCTAGGACAGATGCGTCAATGTGAGATATCATGTAGAACGGATCTTAATGAGTTTGATTAAAAAGAAATGAATCAGGGAGACAAGCAGTACACAGTTTTATACATACGAGTTTTATGTCTCCTGTCTGCATTAGACCAGTTTGAAGCAGACGACTCTGGAAAACATTGTGGAAGTAGGAGAAATTAATGAGCAATTTCGCCTTTTTTCTACAATGTTTTCTGCCCAAACAGAAGAGTATTTCTCTCAATTGCATAATATTTTGAAATGTCTTCAGCAAACTCTTCACATTTGGAAAGTCGAATATTTGGTAAAGGCTCAAGTATACTTGTGGTGTACAACCTAACAGCCGCACAAGTTAATATGATACATCGTACAGGTTAAAGGCACATCAAAGGAGAGGAGTACAAATAAATTACTTAAAGAAATATATGGAGTTCTTTTATTATGTTCATAAAAGTTATGAGAATTAGTTTAGGAATGCATTGAGACCCTATTAAATAGACTCATTTGAAATAAGTTAATTTGTGCTTGAAATATAGTTGTCTCCAATTCAATCATGTTTATTAACAACCTGTTTGTATACATATTCAAAATAACGAATTCTGATTGGTCGGTTCAAAAATGTATGTATCAACTGTCAAGGTCAGAGGTGAAGAATCAGGAAATCTGAATTATAAAACTTGCTAATCTGGGTTATTTCTGGTTTACTTTCACGTTTAAGTTGTGCTGATGGTGTTTTCTGGTGATAACTATTTGAATCTGTCCAAAAGTTTACCAAATAATATAGTGTGCTATAGCATTGATCTCCTTAAATGGGCCTTTAAGCTTTTGGTCAGCCCTAAACGATTATAAAACCGAACGCGGAAAGTGTCAATCATGCGCAAGCTGCTCCGTGCTGAGATTTCTCGCCGGCGTATCTTAACCCTTTACCAAACGGCAACTTTTGGACATCCCAAATTGAAAGAGTTTGCAGACAACATTTCGAAATGTGATGAAATTGAAAATTACTCTTCTGATAGGGCAGAAAACATTGTGGGAAAAGGAGAAATCACTTGTCACGAGTAATTTATCCTTTTGTCACAATGTCTTCCAGAGTCGTATGCAACAAAGTGGTTAAATGCCGTTATTGTTTTATTGTTATCGTTAAAGCTGTTTGGTTACAGATTTGGGGAAATTTCAATATCAAAATTCTATATCATAAAAACTGTTTCTTAAGAACTGTATAACAGCTGTACAGTTGCATGGGACACACACGAGAAAAGCAATTGAAGGTAAAATTGGTTCGCAGTAAACTATCTAGAGTCTGTTTTCAATAAATCAATATGTATTTAAATCAATGACATACATGGAACATGGACAATACATGTAGATGCATACATATTAACACATTTAGTAATGACAAAACAGTGCTTAATAGGTACAGATAAA